>JAQFVV010006348.1:1377500-1995322 GCA_028023455.1 Epiperipatus broadwayi
GCTGTGATGGAGTGACAATTTTGAGAACCAAAAGTCCATTCGTCATGGCTCAAATCGGTTATTTATAGTGCTTGAACGGCTTGATTACTTTGTTTTTTATTTAAGCTATATAGAACCAAATAGTGTTTGGGCACTGAATTAATATATATATATTAGTTGTTTTTTTATTTTAGAAAATATCTTTAATTAACTATTCAAATCAAGAAATATTTTTCTCTTTTATGAGTTATCGTAATATCATTTATGGATTATCATAATATCATTTGAGGGGGCAGATTGACTTTAGGTCAACATGGGTGTGACGAGAATCTCGGCCTCAGGGTGGCCTTTGTGCATTCCATCATTAGATTTTCAATTGGATTGACGGTTGAAGAGTTGGAGTGTGGAGTGGATTGAAGCCTGACCATTAAAGTATGAAGATTAGCTATCTTAATATATATCTGAGCACTTATTACATATATGTGGGGAGAAGATAATCTGGACCAACTGATGATTGATGGTCTAGCATGAAATACATATATTGGTGATTATTTATCTTTTCAACATATATGTGTTCAAGTGTATCAGTGTTATGAGATAAAGTGGACAGTGGTGGGTTGTGTGAAAGTATGTGCTCATATACCCTATATATTAAATGATAATAGTAACAACTCATAATTTAAAAGAATACTAAAAATATATTATGATCGTAGTATATATATATATACACACACATTATTGCCATACTTTGCCGGTAGAATGTTTTTTTCTAAAAGTTCAGCAAGAATTAGTATTGTGCTGGTTTTTCATTTATTGATATAAAGGTGGAAGTATTCTTAAAAAAATGTTTACATAATATAATTATTGCTCACTTCATCATTATTGTTTTAGGAAGAAATCTAAGTATATGTAAATATAAAATCACATCTTTTAAAATCTTTTATGCTCCTCAATATTAAGGGAATATAAAAGATCAATCTTCTTAATGTATATATATATATATTCATATGTCATAGCATCGGCCGGGAGGCGAACCCGCAACAACCGTTTGCAACCAACTGCTTGCTTGCAAGGCGGCTGCGCTGACCCCTTGGCCAACAAAGCTTGACATATATCTTAACATTTGTGGATAAATATCTTGCCATTTTAATTTAAATGTATTTTTTAATTTTAACACTATGAATAAATTTTCATATTTGAATTCTGGCAATTTTTTTTTATTTTAAAAAGTATAAATTATTTTAAGCAACTTATATTTCAACATATACAAAATTATCTTAACTCATTGTTTTAATGCTACTAAGACATAACTGATTACTCTTTTAATAAAGATAAAGTTTCCCAGAATATTTTTTTAACAAGTCTTTTTAAAATAAATATTTAAGAATAATTTTGTAAATATTGCAAACAGTAAATTAAAATTGAAATTTATAATCCAAGCACTCTCACACACATTTACTAATGCTTTCTTTTATTTAAAATTAATAGCCTTTCCTAATAAATTAATTATTTATCTTCTTTAATTAACTAATTAAAAATCTTTATTACAGCTGGCATTAAAATAATATTTTTATTAGAAAACAATTTAAATAAAATGCATTTTTAAAAGCTAGTAATTTAAATCCTAATAATGAACATTAAAAATTTAAACCTAGCTTTAAAGTTTAAATCTAACATTGATTTTTGCACACTACTATCTTTATTAAAATAGTTTTAACTCTTAAAATTTTTTAAGCTTAGCATTAATATTTAGGGTAAGAATATCCTTAAACAATGCAATTAAAGTTAACTATAACTACATATGAGTTTAAAACATTACAATAAGATATTAAAATAACTTTTAATGTAATTAAAACTTATGAAATATCTTATAAAATAAATTACAGAAGGCATTAACATTTGAATATCAAGCCTTAACAAGTTGGCTTGCTGTAGAAATTAACTTACTGATTTTTTTAAAAATTTTAAACAATTATATAGCTGATGATTTAACTTTTTGATAAAGCTAAAGATTACAATATATATATTGTAACGGCATATAATATGCTGCTACATTATTTTAAAATGAAAATAAAAAGATCGTAAATAAAAATTGATTTATTAAAAAGAAAAAAAAACTTAACTTAAAAACTGAAAATTAAAAGTTCTTTAATGTATATATAGTTCGCATTGATGGAAAACTTTAAAAGTATTTTTTTTTTTTTAAATAAAAAAGAGAGTATTTGAACAAACTTTTTTTATAAATAAAAAAAAGGTAAAAAATATATATATATTTTTAAAGTAACATATATAAAAATGGAAACAAATATTAATTAATTCCTGTAATCTCAAAATGGAAATGATTGTTTTTTTTAATTAAATGATTGTTTTAAAACAAACTAGCCCTTGGGGCACTTAAAATAATTTAAAAGGTCAGATCGTTGAATCCAAAAATTTGCTGATAAGAGGCTAATGAAAATATAAAAGGCAAAATAATTGTCTAATATACTGACTATTAAGCTATATATGAATGGTAGCTGTATAGCAGATTTCATGATTTTGGAGTCTGCAATAGATTTAATTTTTTGACAACCAGCTGAGGTCTCCCTATTACAGTTATGGATCAAAATGAATGGCAAGTAGCGACTTTGTTTTTTAAAAAAGGACAAACAACAGTCTACTAAGTGTCAGGAAGATTGACCTCTAAATTTGCAGAATCTGGAAAGTATAAATTCTTTTTGCTTATCTAGTAGGAACTTTTTTATATGTCATAGCACCAGCCGGGATGCAAACCACAACTGTCTGCAACCAACTACTTGCTTTCAAGGCAGCTGTGATGACCTCTCGGCTAACAATGCTTGACATTTAATAGGAATTTTTTCTAAATTTGCAATGAGTAATTGAAAATAAGAACTCTCATCTGACCTAAAAAATTCAAAATCAATTATTAATATTTTTTTCTGCATATGTTTAATTAATCATTTCCATTTTCTTTTTCTTTTTTGGTTTGTTATGTGTTAATTAAATTATTTGACTATTTAAATTTAAGTTGGGTGTGGATGGCTATATAGATTCATTAAGTTTGTTAGTTTAAGGGAGATGGTTAATCTTGAGTTAGTTGTTTCGCAGTTAAATTGGGTTAATCTATTGAATATATTTGATGTAATTAGTAAATGTAGTATGAAAGTCCACTACATGCAGGATCACATATATGCCACACTTGGACAAAATAAGTCCCATTTCTTAATGACCATCGGAAGCAGATGTATTCCCTGCTCTTTGGATCACCCCTTTAGCCTATAGAATGCGATAGCAAGATGAAAAAAGGACTGCAATCCCTTTCTATGGAGTTTTTTTTATTGTTCTTCTCACCAGACAGATGTAACATTCCTGTACTGGACAAGAGACAATTTCTTCTTTATAACCATGTTGTTCAGATGTGCATTCCTGACAGTATGGTATTGTGCTGTCATATGCATGCTGCATTGAATACATCAATATATCAGATAGATTGGTATTGGTTTGACTGCTAACTTTTGGCCTAAGGCTAAATAAGTGCTATAGAATATTTTCTTTTTCGAATGAATCCATGTAGCGTATCTATACTCAATATTATAAAACAAACTTTTATTAAAATCCATCTGTGCAGACTGTTTAAAAGAATAATTTAAATTTAAAAATTAATATTAAAATATAAACAAGATAAATTTTATTTCTCAATTTAAAATATTTATATGTGCGTCAATAAATCGTTTGTGTGTGTTAATACTGGCAGTAGCTTATTTATTTATTTTATGGAAATCTTTTTTATAAATATATTTCTTTTAAGTAAGTTTATATTAAATCTCTGCATCTCTATGAGCTAGTGGCATGGGTTGATGGTCGGAATAAAATATATATGTAAAGGTTAGATCTTAACAGTGAGTATCTGCCTACTATATAAATTTTCCAGGTTCAAATAGCCTGGACTGTAGCTTCCAATCTACCCCAACTGTTATAATATATATATAAAATCAGTGATTGTAGCACCTTACAACCATCTTTTTATCTTTTATCACCCAGTAGATGACTAGTGTGATCAAGTTGAAATGTTGGTATATAAATATTAAAATTTTTAATATGGATGAACCTGCAAAATATGTTTTTTTTATATATGCAACCTGTGAAAATCTTCGTATCAACATATATGTGTGAGTGGGCATGTAAATTAAATTCTCTGGTGGAAGACAGAGTCCAAGGAAATTGACTATTTTAATCTATTAATAATATGTAAACATTATTAGCAGTAGTTTGCCAATATCTTAAAAATTGGAGCTCTTATCATAAATCTTTAATGAATTCTTTATATTACTTAGTCATATTGTATTATCTAATTTATTTGATTTCCAGGAAGTATTTAATATACATTCAAGATCTTCCAGATACTGATATACTAGAACATAAAACTAATAGTAAACTCTGATATTGTTAAACATATAATGGCATCACATTTCACTGTATACTTGTGACTAGTTTTGCATGGTTAATATTTTTGATTTGGTTACAATTTATATCCTTATTGTGTTTAAAGTATAGTAAATTGTTTTAGATATTGTTAAATATATCGGTGTAATAAAAAAAGGTTCTAAAATCTTAAAATATTTTGATACAAAACAATGAATGATTAAATAATTTTAAGAATATTTAAATTTGAGTGAAAAAATATATTGGAGTAGCAATTAGTTTTTGTTTGACAAAATCAATGTTTATAACTGAAAAATTAATCATAAAAAATAAAATTTAAAAAATTAAAAAGAAAAAATAAATAGAAGTGAATATACTTCTTGGTATTGATTTAGTATGCACTCTAGAACTGTATTTAACACAAGGGGAAACACTGATTTACAACTGATGCAACTGAGACAAGCAATATTGCTTCATTATATTTCCAAATATATCAATTATTTATCCTTATTACACAAAACCCATTATAACAGGGCTGAGTTCAAACCCTATTCTAAGTCAGAGGGTAATACAACCAAGCATATGTAGATAATTAAATCAAGTGAAATAATTAAGTATATTGTTATTTTTCTTTTTCGTTGTGATCTTGTATGCGGGGGCATATATATATATTTTAAATAAGTAAATAATAAAAAAACAGATTGAAATATAAGAAGGATGGGGGATTATGTGGTTTGTGCTCTGATATTTATTTATATGCATGTTTATATTGCTGCATGAGTGAGTAAATGTAATAATTTCGTAAAAAGGAATAAAAGTTATTTTAATTTAAAAAGAAATATTCCAAGATGGTCGACCAAAAGAAGAATGTTACAAATTATAAAAAAATAAATTAATTGCAAAGAAAGGACCCGAAAAGTTGCAGATCGCTATCTTGAAACAAAGACATTTTAATTAATAAAATAAAATGTTAAAAATAAGAGACAATGAACGGTCGAGTGTAGATCGCAAGGTAAATTGGAAATTCCTAAGCTTAGATAAGAGAAACAAATAAAAGTATTGAAAAGATTTTTGTTTCGCAAACCACATGGTTTAATGAAAGAAAAAAGAACAATAATATAATTAATTAGAGTCGAGAAAGTGGAACTTAGTGGACTTCTAGAGCTGTGACTGCCATGAGCAGGATCGTAGGAAGAAGTAGTAAAAAGAAAAAAGTTTAAAATTGAAAAATCATGAACAGGCTGGGGTAGAAGAACAGAACAGGCCAGGCTATGCTGTCTATCCTGCGGAGATACTACCATCACTGTCAATGTAGGAGTGAAACCCTTCCTGAAGCTATGAAAAGAACAGCATTCACCAGATGCCATTGATTGCCTTATGGAATCTTACCAAAGAAAGAAATCCTTTAATCGTACAGTGCAGCATGAAGCCAGTGGAAAATTGCTAATAATCTACACCCGGGTGAGATAAACAAGGTAAACCAAACATTTTTGTAAGTGATAATAACTATTTTGAATGAAAGCACATCCTATTAAATAATGCGTAAAAGGGTTAAAGTAAATGAAGAAAATGTTGAAATAATACCCTGTATAAAGATATGCCTTAATAGACAATGCCTGATTGAAATTGTTTTCAAGCTATGATCTGTATTTTTGTGTATTGCATTTATGAACTTGTGTGAGTGTATTTACATGCGGGTTATTTAATTATTCGGGCACAAACCAATATCCAATTATGGGGTTCTATGGGTTTTGTTTTATTATTTGTTTTGTATTAATAAATATTAATTAGTGTTATAAATTTAATTGTGTGTGTCAGTGTTAATTTCTTAGAATAATATTAAAAAGCAAAAAGTAGGAAAGCAAATGAATCGTTCATGCGCTACATGTGCATTTTTATATGTTCCCTCCACCTCTTTCCCATGGTCACTGACTACTACCCCTGAGTGAGCTAGCCAGAGGTACAAGCTCTAACCACCAGAAATAGATACTCATCCTCTCCCAGCATAATTCTTATTTATTCGTAGGTAAGATTGGCGCTTGAGGTCATTATTGATGCTCATAAATATGGTGGGTGAGTAATTAGAGGGCATCGCAAAACCAACCACACATATATGTGTTCATATTATAAATTTCTGTTAAATAAAAGAGCAAAACTTAAGTTTAAAATACATAATAAACGTATATCACATATATATGTACTGCGGAATAATATGTTACAGTGGCACACCAACAAAGGAGCTTTCGAAGAGTGGGAAGTAGGGGAGGGAGATAGAATATAAGTTAGATAAGACAGTTTACTATGGAGTTTTGCTTTATATTTTTTTTTTAAAAAAAAAAGGAAAAGAAATACAGTATAAGAGCTATAAAATATAGCTTGTGTAGATTAATTATTGCTGGTAGTTTTACTTTGTCTGTATTGAAATTAATTAGGTTTAAAATCACATTCGAATTAATATTTTAGTATATATATGTATGTATGTATGTATTAAACAGTCCGTGGAAATTTTGTTGTTTGATTTGAAAAGAAATAATATTATATATGCAAGTTTTATTTTCCATTTAAGAGTTTTCTTATTGTGTTAAATATTTAACTGCTTTGACATTTACAAAAGTGAATAAATAAAACTTTCATAACCTTTTATTTGATATAATTAAGAGTGATCAATTTTAGAAAGCAGTATACTGGCTACATTATATATGAACTCGTATATATATACATCTAAACAATACATACAAATTTTTTTTTGGATCCGTTTTATATATGTGTATGCAATTAGGAGATTGATATTTGTGGAACAGTTTTACCCATAAAAGGGCATATTATAAAATACCGCTAGTGCTAAAAATCTATGGATTCACTTTGAACAAGTTAATATTTTGGTTTGATAGGCAAAGTAACAAGGAAATACTAATCGTCTCGGTGAAAAATAGAAAGAAAGAGATTAAGAAATAGGGTTGAAAAGGGCTAGATAGAAAAAATTAGACAGAGGACACAGTACTTTGGGGATGGAGAGCAGGTCTGGTGCATCTGATATAGAAATAGTAATATAATATCTAAAAAGGGAGTCAGATGAAAGAGATGAAAATAAAAATGTACAGAGGGGAAAAGGGGGAGTGGCCAATAGAGCATATTAAAAGCCTACAAAGATATTTTGATATCCATGGAATACCAGAGAAAGATAAAGTAATAATAGCATGCCACCACCTTGAAGGATATGCTGAGGCTTGGTGGAATTCACTTTTACACCAGCCACAGACATTCCCAGATTATAAAAAGGGTTTGAAGAAGGCCTTCTGGAGGAAAGAGCTGCAGGAGCACATTAGAGTACAGTTAATGAAGGAGAAGTTTCAAGAAAATAATGGAGAAGAATATGTGCATTTTTTCAGGAGACAGGTGGCCACACTAAAGACACTAGAAGCATGCAGACTGTCTAAAAAACAGATTCTAAGAATAGTGTGCAGAAATCTACTGGATGAAATCAGCTGGATGATAGAAATAAGGAGGGAAAAACAGTGAAAGTGGTAGATAGACTATTGAGTCAGGTAGAGGTAAGTAAACAGATGAGGCAAATTTATGAGCAAGGATTGAGGTCAGGGGAGCAGACAGGACTTCATGGAATAAGTAAAGGATATGGATAAGAAAAAGGAAAATAGGAAATTTAGTGTGTTCATGGGAAGACAGAGTCCCAGGTTATGCATGTCAGACCTGCCCCAAAATTCACACAACAGTGAATCAAATTGAGATGGAGGCTTTTTTGGATTTGGGTAGTCAGGTTTCGGTGATAGCAGAAAGACAATACCACAGAATTGGGAAAGAACAATTGGATATACCTACCCTACCATTGAAATCAGCTCATGTAACAGTGGCTAATAACCAAAAAGCCAAGATTGAGTCCAAACAAATATAGCTAGATATTAAAATTGATGGAGAAAGCTGTCCACATGTCTTTTTGATAATGAAAGACTTGATATGCAACATCTTGTTAGGGTCAGATTTTTTGCATAAATATAAATGCACTTTAGATTATGAATGAAGGCAGGCAAGCCATGTGCAAAGGGAAGGTAGTTGAATTTCTGAGTGAGGGTTTATATAGGTCAATCAGGGCATTGTGCATGGTGGAAGACCATACAAATGACATCATTATGGAAAGGGTACGAGAGGCAAAGATGGTAACGGGAAGTTGGGAAAGCACATTAATGCAAACATTGCAAGAATACCATCAAGTTTTCTGTGACAAACCAGGAATAATACCGGTTTTGAACAAAGAATTAGAGTAAATGAAAACCAACTGTTTAAAGCCAGGTCATATACTGAACTGAAGTGAAAAAGCAAATAGACCAGATGGTGGAATGGGGCATTGCTTCAAAATGCTCATCAGCTTACTGCAACCTGTTGGTGGTCGTGAGGAAGAGAGATGGTACAATCAGGCTGTGCCTCGATGTGAGACAACTGAACAAAATAAACGTTCCTGATTGCAATGTTCTGCCACCCATACAAGAACTTCTGGAAAGATTCAAGAAAAAAGAATATTTTCAACATTTGACTTGACTGCTAGTTATTGGCAGATTAAGCTACACCCAGATGACTGTAAATATACCATGTTTCAATATGAGGGTTATTCATATCAGTTCAACCGAATGCCGTTTGGCTTAATTAACAGTGGTGCCGGATTGCTACGATGTTTGGATCAGGTGTTATCCCCTGAAGAAAAAGAGATGATCACAATGTATGTGGGTGATGTGTTAGTGGCATCAGACATCATAGAAGAGCATATAGAGCATATAACAATGTTTTTAAAGGAGTGCAAGGAAAAGGGCTTTAAAATAAACTTAAAAAAAGGTACATTGCTTCAGGAAGAAGTTATGTTCCTAGGTCATATGGTAGGAGCACAAGGTATTAGGCCTCACCCTGATAAGGTCTCATCCATTAGAGACTTTCCAGCACCCAAATCCAGGAAACAAGTACAGTCCTTCCTTGGCTTGTGCAACTTTTACAACCGGTTTCAGGAACGATTTGCAGAAAAATGGAACCCTTGGTGAGGCTATTGAGGAAAGATGTAAGATGGGAGTGGAAAGAGGAACAAGAACAAGTCTTCAAAGGGTGAAGGCAGGATTTATTGAACATGTAGTGTTGGCATTTCCTGATTTTGAGAGGCCGTTCGTGGTGCAGATGGATAGAAGTGGGTATGGTTTGGGAGTAACAGTATCACAGGTGCAGGCGGATGGTCAGATAGGGGTGTTGTATTTCCTGAGCCGATTGATCAAGGGACCTGAACTCCATTATATGGCAACTGAAAAATTATTTGGGTTTTCCAAAAACTTCGTACACTCTTGTTAGAATCAGAAGTCATCATGGTCGCTGACCACAAAAGCTTAGAATTCATCAACCATAGTTACTTAACCAATAGTCAGTTAGTATGCTGGAGTCTATACCTCCAAAAATTTAACTACACAGTGAGGTATTGCAAGGGTTTGGAGAATATAGTGGCAGATATCCTCAGCAGGAACCCTATACCTTTAAAATCTCAACATTTGCAGACAGAAAATTTATATATTGCTGGTGTGAGCTCGGAAATGGATGGGGTTGAAAATGACCTTAAATAGCTGGTTCAATGCCAGAGAGAAGATGCCCAATTGAAACAGGTAATTGAGTATGTGGAGGATAAGGAGACCAAGGTTGTAGGTTAGTAAGAACATAGGATTGGACATTGTAAATTAGAGGGATCCATACTTCAATATAAAGTCATGAATGACCCAGAAGAATGGAGGCCAATCATACCTAGACAGATGACAGAGGCAGTGGTGACTCATGTCCACCAATCATATGGACACTATGGGGTGTGGAAGACCAAGCATTGGCTCAGGAAATGGTTTTATTGGCCTGGCATGCATGCTACAACAGTTGCTGTCATTGGCCAATGTGAAATTTGTCAGAGAGCCAAACCAGCAAACAGAAATTATGCAGCCCCAATGACATCCATAATACCAAAGAAACCACGGGAGATGGTAGCAGTAGACTATTATGGTCCATTGCCAGTGTACAATAAAAAGAAGTATTTGTTGGTGGTATACGATTTGTTTTCCAAATTCGTGGCTGCATACCCAATAGCTCAAGCAAATACAAGGAACATGATATGCATATTAGAAAAGGAACATTTTCCATTAGTGGGGAAACCCCAGATTATTCTCTCTGATCATGGGACTCCATTTACATCTGGAGAATGGGGAAGATGGGTACAGAGATCAGGGATCTGACATATACTGACATCCATCTGGAACCCCCAATCAAACCCATGTGAATGAGTGATGCGTGAGCTGGGTAGATTGTTTAGAACTTACATCCCCACCAACCATAGAGGTTGGGTCAAAAAAATTAGTGAGATACTCAACTATATTAATTGGGCAGTAAATGAATTAATGGGATTCTCTCCTATATGGCTGCACTGTGGCTGTGATGCCCCTCAATTAATACCGGATAATCTGTCAAGAAGTGAGGAAAACTCAGTAGATACTGAAAGTGATCAAAGACAGGTGTATCACAACCTCATAAGAAAAAGCCAGAAGTGGAATAGAATGCCAATGAGATACTATAGGTTCAAGGTGGGTGACCAGGTGTTGATAAAGACACCACATGTAAGTGAGCCAGGGAAGTTCATATGTAAAACTGTAATTTGTATGAGGGTCCATTCACCATTGTGAGATGTCGGGGAAATCACGCATTTTGGGTAGACACTGGACAGGAAATAAAGGGATCATATAACGCTCAGTCACTCAAACCCGTACCATCAGAGTAATAACTAGAATTATTTTGGGGTTTTAGAAGTGAGCCATTTAAATACTATAATGGTATTTAAAGGCTTTCAAAGGGGGTATTATAACAGGGCTGAGTTCAAACCCTGTTCTAAGTCAGAGGGTAATACTACCGAGCATACATAGCTAATTAAATCAAGTGAAATATTAAGTAAATTGTTATTTTTCTTTTTCGTTGTGATCTCGTATGCGGGGGCATATATATATATTTTAAGTAAGTAAATAAAAAAAAACAGATTGAAATATAAGAGGAATGGGGGATTATGTGGTTTGTGCTCTGATATTTATTTATATGCGTGTTTATATTGCTGCATGAGTGAGTAAATGTAATAATTTCGTAAAAAGAAATAAAAGTTATTTTAATTTAAAAAAAAATATTCCAAGATGGTCGACCAAAAGAAGAATGTTACAAATTTATAAAAAAATAAATTAATTGCAAAGAAAGGACCCAAAAAGTTGCAGATCGCTATCTTGAAACAAAGACATTTTAGTAAATAAAATAAAATGTTAAAAATAAGAGACAATGAACGGTCGAGTGTAGATCGCAAGGTAAATTGGAAATTCCTAAGCTTAGATAAGAGAAACAAAGAAAAGAAAAGTATTGAAAAGATTTTCATTTCACAAACCATGTGGTTTAATGAAAGAAAAAAGAACAATAATATAATTAATTAGAGTCAAGAAAGCGGAACTTAGTGGACTTCTAGAGCTGTGACTGCCACAAGCAGGATCGTAGGAAGAAGTAGTAAAAAGAAAAAAGTTTAAAATTGAAAAATCATGAACAGGCTGGGGTAGAAGAACAGAACAGGCCAGGCTATGCTGTCTATCCTGCGGAGATACTACCATCACTGTCAATGTAGGAGTGAAACCCTTCCTGAAGCTAAGAAAAGAACAGCATTCATCGGATGCCATTGATTGCCTTATGGAATCTTATCAAAGAAAGAAATCCTTTAATCGTACAGTGCAGCATGAAGCCAATGGAAAATTGCTAACAATCTACACCCGGGTGAGATAAACTAGGTAAACCAAACATTTTCGTAAGTGATAATAACTATTTTGAATGAAAGCACGTCCTATTAAATAATGCGTAGAAGGGTTAAAGTAAATGAAGAAAATGTTGAAATAATACCCTGTATAAATATATGCCTTAATAGACAATGCCTGATTGAAATTGTTTTCAAGCTATGATCTGTATTTTTGTGTATTGCATTTATAAACTTGTGTGAATGTATTTACATGTGGGTTATTTAATTATTCGGGCACAAACCAATATCCAATTATGGGATTCTATGGGTTTTGTTTTATTATTTGTTTTATATTAATAAATATTAATTAGTATTATAAATTTAATTGTGTGTGTTAGTGCTAATTTTTTAAAATAATAAAAAGCCAAAAGTAGGAAAACAAACGAATCACTCATGTGCTACATGCGCATTTTTATATGTTCCCTCCACCTCTTTCCCATGGTCACTGACTACTACCCCTGAGTGAGCTTTCCAGAGGTACAAGCTCTAACCACCAGAAATAGATACTCATCCTCTCCCAGCATAATTCTTATTTATTCGTAGGTAAGATTGGCGCTTGAGGTCATTATTGATGCTCATAAATATGCTGGGTGAGTAATTAGAGGGCATGGCAAAACCAACCGTCCATATATGTGTTCATATTATAAATTTCTGTTAAATAAAAGAGCAAAACTTAAGTTTAAAATATGTAATAAATGATATCACATATATACATGTTTACGCCGGAATAAACTGTTCCACCATAAATATTAAAAAGAAACAAATATTAAAACATTTTAATATTGGATTATTTTCATCATCTAATATGTGTATTGAATGTCTTTAGAAAATAAATAACTTTATTTAAATATTCCAAATACATTCATCTGTTAGTAATAGCACATCAAACAGGTTAGTATATGAACAATGTTTCAAGAAGTAGTCTTCTTCCCTCTTCTTCAGGCATTGCTAGCTGACCAGTGACAGTACTAGCTTGGGATTCAAACCTGGGTCCTTATATTCTTGAGTATTGAATTTTAAGGTATTGTAAGAAAAAGATTAAATGGTGATAATAGTTTACAAACCAGAACAGCTCTTCCTGTTGATAGTACAATGAAACTATTAACATTCTGCATAAAAAACTACAATATAACAAGAATTCTTCCAACAAAATCAAGCAATGGCTATGGGCTTACCATTGTTTCACCTGATTAGTAATATTTACATGGAAAAATATTAAAACAAATTACATATTTTAACAATAAATATGTGAATGTTTTATCTTTATTTTATTATAAGTATTTGGATATATAACTAAACAATTTTGCATATATTTGCATATATTTTACTATACATTTTATGAAGGCTATGAATATGAGGCATGGATCCTTGAAAACGCTAAGCCTATAGACTTTAATATTAATTTATATCTTCTTCTCCATTAAACTTAATTATAAATAAGTGTTGTTTGTTTACATAATAGTGAGAAGTAAAACTATAATTATTAAACAATTTTATATATTTTATTGAAAAAATATAATGAAGTGTTCTGGATAATTTGTCCAATAATTTTAACTTGTTTTGTTATTTTTTGTTTCGGTTAAAAAAAGTATGTGAAAATTTTATTATTTTATATTACGTGTAATTGTTAAACAATAAATACATATAATATTAATATTTAGAGTTTGCTTTTATTTCATAGCCTGAAGGAAGGTGATTTACATCTTTTGTTTATATATATACATTGAACTAGGTTTAATTTAGTATTCACATATATTATTAATAGCAACTACCTGAAAATATGAAAATAATAAAAAGTTGTGACTAATTGATTGTTGCAGTGTTATGAACGTGATAAATAATAGGTGGCTAAGTTGTTAGCACAGCTGCCTTACAAGCAGTTGTCAAGAGTTCGCATTCCAGAGGATGTTTTGATACAAAAAAAATAATAAGAGGAAAAAAATTCTCTTGTAATTTGAAAGCAGTGAAGAAAAAAAATATTTTATTTAAATTCTTGCCTGATAATTTGTATATTAATGTAAGATTATTTTTTCACACTTAGAAATACAAAGAAAATCTTTTCACATGTAATATTTAGTTCTAAGTCAGACAATTAAATTATGAAAACTAACGTAAGAGGATTTAACTATCACGTGGAATAAATAAGAAAATTCTAAAATGTAATAAATAATTTTACTTTCAACTAATTATTACAAAACAATAAATAGTACATTAGCCACAATAGACTTTTAATCCCATTGTGTTTAGTTCAAAGCCCAACAATTGACCTTGTATTATTGGGAAATAAATATATTTGTGCATTATTGTAAACATGTATAATATTTACTATTCGCAATACTTATCTCAGCAGTATAACAAGTCTTAGAAACATGTAGAAACTTCTAATAAATGGCTGACTAGGCTTATAAATTGGAATACTGAATTCATTTTTCAATACCTTCTGCAAGGATAAATTGGGTAGCACCAACTAGCTATTATATTGCTTTGCTAAATCTGGTGGCTATTTTCTATTTTTAAAGTCCCATTTTCTGAAGTGATTCTTTGTTTATCTGGAGATTTTCCACTTATTGTATATTCTTGCTTAGTGTGTTCTTTATAAATGACAAGTAAATGTTAAGCATACACTGCAGGACATTAAATGAAGTATGAATTAGAAACATCTTTTCCCCTTCTTTTTTAGTTCTTTATGTGAGAGAACCCAACTATGATACAGCATTTTTGATTCTCTGATATTCTCTATTGATAATGTTATTTTTGAACACCTGCCAAATATTATTCAAGAAAATCATAACATTTGATAATAGGAAACTGCAATGAGATGAGTAGGTTTCATTATCATAATAATAAATATGTTTTTTCAAAATCAAGCAAATGCTAAGTCATTCTGAAAAATGTTATCCATGTGATCAACAACAATTAGTGTTGACTTCATACTAAACAACAACAATAATAATAATAATAATAATAATAATAATAATAATAATAATAATAATGATGATGATGAAGATGATGATGATGATGATGATGATGATGATGATGATGATGACAACAACAACAATAACAATAAAGTAACAGAGTGATTATATTACATCGCATCATTAGTGACAACCTAATAAACTTTTTCATTAAATAATTCTTATTTAAATTGACTAAATTGAATAAAGATATATTTAGGCAACAAATACTATATACACTCACTTGATCATCAACTTGGTTCTTTATTACTTTTACGATGCTTTTTATAAATATTTTTATATTTTGGAAATATAAGTAGAAGTTCTAAAGAAGATTGCTGATGCAATCAAAAACGTCAATAATGTGTTGTAAAAAGCATTGTAAACGTAGTAAAGAACTATAATGATATTCATATTACATGGATTTGGCAATGCAATAAAAAAGATAAAATTATTATTGATAATCATCAATGGTAATTTTCTATTATTTGTTATCAATATTTTGTTTATTCTAATAATACATATTAAGATCATTTATATAAAGTTAAAAAAAATGTGATGTTTAAAGCTTAGCCTAATAAAAACACACACTCTAATAATACATATTAAGATCATTTATATAAAGTTAAAAAAAAAGTGATGTTTAAAGCTTAGCCTAATAAAAACACACACTTAATTTGTTTCCATTTCTTATTAAAATTAGGCATATTTATTCATTTTTATTTCAAATAAATGCAAACTTGTTAATATTAATTGTAATAGATCTAGTTGTTTTACTTGTTTTTCATCCAGTGACTTATTTCTCACTTTATTATTTTAAAAAAATAGGTTTTTTTATTCGCAATTTTTTTACATAACATCAACAAAAAAATTCGTTGCTTTAATCCTAATCTTTTTAGTATCTTATAAACTGCACACCCAAAGGGATTTATTTTAGCAATATTGTCAATTTCTTAGAGTATAAATGCAATGTTTGTTTAACATTTAGTTATTATATATAAACATGCATCAAGCAAACTAATAATAATGGAAAACCTTCACATGAATTAATAATCATTTCAGAGAACGAGAGTACAACAAAAACCATTAGTCACCTGACCAGTGAAGCAACTAAAGGACTATTTGGCGTTACACAGCTGTTCCCTCTGAAGATGCAGAAAAGAGATTTAATGCTCAGTTTACTACAGTCTATATTAAAACCTTTATATGCATCCAAAGCTCATACTGCTATTTGATAAGTTCAGTAAATTATATATATATATATATATATATGCTATTAAAAAGGTGTGAAGGTTGCCTTGACAGCAATGAGAAATATTGATTACTATATTTACTGTGAATGTTTAGTTGGTACAATGGTCGAACCGCTGAAACCACTTACTTAAGCGTATATATAAGTTTTGGGCCGGTTTCAAATTCCTTCATAATACATTTATAATCTTATAAAGGTTATGTGAACGAACCGGCACGTTCGAGCAAAATGGGAGATCTTATTGATAGCTTTAACTATCAACAATGGCCCATCTCGGCTGCTAGATTCAAACCCCTAATATCCAAACACTTTATTTGTTTCAGAGTAAACTCCAGGTACCAGCTATCTATTCAAAAGAATAAACAATGTCGTTGGTCAGTAGGCTCATAATCCAGCACTCAAAACCATCCCATAAACTAGCCCAGTCTAATTTTAATCAGTAATAAATTATACAAAATTGGTGGTGGAAAGAATTAATAAAAGGTTGGTAAAAAAAATTGACCAACAAATAAACTTTAAGTTTTAAAGACAATTTATTAACTAACATTAAATAATTTTAAACATTCTATAAATTTAATATAATACACACACATTTTAAATTAACATTTCTAAACTAGTTTAAATATTCTTGTAGATTTTAATAGTAGAACATGGGTATTTATGTAATTTAACAAATAACACTGATATAATGATCATGCACATATTAACTCATAATAGTAAAGCATTAATAGCATTTGAAACTTAAACACACATATCAATAGTTCATTTTCTGTATGATAGAGTTCATATAATTTGAATCTTGAATATTTACAAATTACAGCAGTGGCTACTATGTATAAATGATAATAAATAAATGTTTACCTAGGATTTTTGGGAACGTGGATATTGCTTGTTGTTGGCCGCTTCTGATGGATTATATCTAACCCGTTAGATTTGGATGTTTCTTGAAGAGATTTTATGCGAAACCATTTGCTTTATTCTTGAAGACAGTTGAACGTTTGACGGAGGATTTCTGAGTTTTTATGCAGACATTATTTCTCAGGCCAGTTTTGATGATCTTGTTGGACTAAAAAGGCTGGAGCATGAGCATATATTTCCAAAAGCTGCTCAACAATGCATGTTTGTTTCTGGATTCATAATAGAAATGCACTGTTATCAAGACTGTCATTGCAAACTAGACTGAATAAAACTCTTAACTGCTTGTCCAATAAAATATTCCGTATTCATACCGATGAAGTGTTTTCATTTTGATATCTTCCAGAAAATATCAGTTGTTGAAATTCTTTAGCAATTAATCCTAAAACAATGTGTTTTTTGATTGATTGTTTAATTAGTAGTAGCTATTTCAAAACCTGTTGTTTTCATATCTTTAATTTAGTAGCGCACCACTGTGTTTTTTTAAATATGTTTTTCATTTATTTATATTTAATACTGATACATTTTTTTTACATTCGCATGCACATATATAATTTTACTCTACACATCAAAACTAGTTTTAAGATTATTTTTCTTCTTTAATTTAAATGAAGAGATTTATATATATATTTTAAAGCTTTTAAATTGTATTTCACTAATAATAATAAACTCTTTACTTTCTTTTTATAAAACCTTCAGTTTAACTTTAAGAAAACCTCCTTCCCACTTTAAATCAATGATTTTTCAACTTTTATTTCAAACTCTTTTGCGAAAGATTTTTTGTTTTAATAATTTTTTTATGATAAAATTATTTTATATACATGTTGCCAATTTGGCCTTGGCACATTAAACCCCCCTCCGTTTTAGAGTAAAATGCATCATTTTTGACCATTTTATCTCTTGCAATTTTAATTCTTGACTCTAAAGATTTATTAATTTATTATTTTAGATAATTCCTACACATGTGTATATGTGCAGCATAATTCTACACCAACTAATATTCTAGATATCGAGTTATTACTAAACTTGCTTACAGAAAATCTATAATAAATAAATCCCTTCTTGCATGCATCATAAGGTGCAGCAGTGCCAAGAAAATAACCTAAAAGGATATCTGGATAAATACATTAAGATACGCATCATGAGGTATCGTATTTACCGAATATTACCAGTGTATGTGCACGTATATACACATGTATACTTATACACTCTTAATACACCTGAGATCATTTTTATTTTTTTTATTATTAATCTTACAACCTTATTTTTAAATTTACATGAACAATATCTTACACTATTTATTTATATTACAATATTATTTATAACTCTTAAGAACATTATTTAAAATATTTATTTACACTAATCTTATAATATTATTTTTAAATCATTACGAACATTACTTTAACATATTTATTTATATTACTCTATCTTGAATATTATTTTCAACCCTTATTCAACTTTTTTATCTATGTGCATGTATTCAAAAAAACTATTTTACTTTATTACGATTCATTATTTACTCAACTTTTATTTTTTTGCGTATATTCAAAAACAACTTACTTTACTACGATTCATCATTACACTGATATATATATATATATATATTACTTGACTTTAAATCATTTATTTACTTCCTTTTATTACCGTGCATGTATTCCAAAAACAAAAAAAATCTATTAGTTTATCACGAGTCACTTTTTATTATTATTTACTACAGATATATTTACGCTTCTTGATTTTATCGATTTTATTCTAACTATTTGACCTACTTATTTATTTACGAACATTTTTCTTAATTAATACGTGCGTTGATCACCTTTCCTAAGTATTTACCACTTCAAATTCTTATTTTTCTAAAGTGCATTTTTAGTTTTTATTTTCATTATTAGGTAATAAATGTAATGTTAAGAGAAGTAGGCAGCAAAGTATAAGGCAATTCAACACACAGATAGATTTTGTGCTGATTTAAACCAACTTTTAATTTCTTGCGGAAGTTGTGACTACAGCATGGGCATTTTTGTGCACAATGGATCATGAACAGGGACTTTAAGATTGTGAATGGCAGGACTATCTCTACTGTACATTCGACTTACTAAATATTTATTTTATTTGGTTACTGGGAATTTTTCCTCCAGATTTATTAACTTTTATATTCCAGGACTTTTCTACTGGCGCATCATCATCAGTATTATTTATTCTTTGCACTACCATCTGTAGAACAAAGTCACCGCAAGAAAAGGCTTAATCCAACAAAAGTCAGGCCTGGAATTTATCTCCTTGCCCAAATACTCGCACACACCTCAATCCTAATTTAATACACTTTTTTTTTAAACTTTATTTGATAATGTTTTATTTTCATTAATACTTTCATTATACACTTATTTATTCATTTTTATTTTTAAAGCATTATTTTTACTCTCCCCTTTTTTTTTTTTTTTAAAAAAAAAACATTTTCATTTTGTTTGTCTATTTTGATTTTACACATTTATTTTGTTTGTGTCACGCTCCGCTATGTTCTAGACTTATGAGCTAGGATATCAATATAATCGATAAGACATAATCGAGGGTTTTTGACATAATCATTTTGCTTGTCTACTTTGATTTTACACATTTATTTTGTTTGCATCATGCTCCGCTATGTTCTAGACTTATGAGCTGGGATATCAATATAATCGATAAGACATAATTGAGGTTTTTTGACATAAATCATTTTATCATTGCTTTGACATTTTAAAAACTCTAAGATTGTTATTTATTTACTAAGACTACCTTTAATCATTTTTAATTATTCAAACTAACTTGATACTCATTTTTTCATTTATTTCATTAAACTTTGTTAAACATTTTCCATTATTCCAAGTCCATGGTCGTTAATAACTAGGTCAAGCCGGCAAATCCATCAGATTACATATTTTTAATTTTTGTCAGGCGGTTCTTTATTATAATTATTTTCTGTATATAGTCACTCATGCTGGGGGATTGAGAATCACCCCTGGGCCTTTCCTTAAATTTAGTATGAGAGATGTCAGGATCGCTGTCGGTTCTTCGAAAGATTTTTGTTCTCTCGGGACTATTAGAATAACATCTCCTCTGGGGACTCCCCAAATTTGACCTATGTCTATATCTTACAGCATTTACATCTGGCTCTCTAAGTTGGGGTTTGAATTCCCTATCTCTCGTGTCAAAAGTTGGTCTAGCTCTGTCGAAAGCACCCAACAATTCCGCCATTTGTTCCACTGTTTTCCTTTCAGTTCCTATGAGCATTTGCTCGACATTGTGAGGAAAACTATGGCAGACTATCCTGACAATTTGTTGTTCAGATAGTGGGTCTGCTGTTAAAGAGCGTAATTTCACCACTTGCCTTCTAAAAAAAGAAACGAACGGTTCACCAGGTCACTATTTATCTTGCAAGATCTGGTGATGAAGATTTTTCTGATAATCTTCGCTCCAATAACTAGCTAAAATAGCAGTTTTATATTCAGCAAAAGTGACAGGTTTTTTATATAAAGAGTCCCACCAAGATTGAGACCCCCCTTGTAAATGGCTACAAGCTATTGTGATCATAGCCTCCTCACTTAATTGATTCAGAGTGAAATAGCGATCCAAACTATTTAAATGCTCCATAGGAGCTTCACCTTGATGGCCAGAAAATATCCATATTTTCAAAAACTGGTTCACGATTGCCGGATTGTTTATAATGTGCGTGTTTGCACTCAAGTGGTCACACTGTTTTATTTCTGTTTGCGAACTATTTTTACTATTCTTTTGATTTACTTTCCAAGCTAAATCCGTCATTCTGACTTTTATCTCTTCAATTACTTTTCTATCTTCTATTTTATTTTTTCAATTACTTGGTAAGCGGTCTCTATTTGATTTTCTACTTGTATTTTAATCTCTTCTATTTCTTCCCTAATTTCTTCTTTTATTTTATTCTGGCCCATTTTGATCTGGTCCTTTAACTTTTTAAGCATTTCAGCTTGCCCTTCCAATTTACTCTTCATTTCATTATTTTGGTTTTTAAGCTCTTCGGCTATTTTTTTATATTCTTCGGCTGATCCTTTTTGTTTTTCAAACATGCAAGTTAATAAAGCTATGACTTCCCTATTCTCTTCTTTTTGCTCAACCTCTTTTTTGTTTTTATCTTTTTGTTCCTCAGTAGAAGCATTCTCTACTTTTTTCGCTTGAGTTTCTATTTTTTCTTCACTGGGGACCTTTTCTATTTCACTAGTTTCGGTTTTATTTTGTTCCTCGCTGGGAACATTGTCTGTTTTTTTACCTTGAGTCTCCATTTTAGGTTTATTTCTTGTCATATTTATAATTTTAAACTTTACTTTTTTATATTATTTTTCTTTAATATTATATTTTATTCACGCTCGTAAGTTTACTAATTTCTATTTTATTTATTTCTTTCTAAACTGGAAATACACGCTGACTCTGCCCCTCCTTTGTCCATTTATCTCTACCCAATCTTAATGCTTTAACTCCACCCAAACACCCAACTGTCTCTGATTTAACATAATGATTTATTTTAACCAATGTAAATAGCATAAATCTCTCTTCATTTAACGAAAACAAAGTTTTCAGTCAATTCTTTTTTTTTTTAAAAAAAAAAAAAAATTAAAACGCTTTAACATACGTAATTTAGCTTTTGTATAGAAAACTTTTTTTAAACAAGAAACAAAGCATTTATTTACTATTGTTTCTTAGGTTCAACCCCAATGTTGGGAAAAGCCATTTATGTACCGGGTCAAACCGCTGAAACCACTTACTTAAGCATATATATAAGTTTTGGGCCGGTTTCAAACTCCTTCATAATACATTTATAATCTTATAAAGGTTACATGAATGAACCAGCACATTCAAGCAAAATGGGAGATCTTATTGATAGCTTTAACTATCAACAATGGCCCATCTTGGTTGCTAGATTCAAACCCTACTATCCAAACACTATTTGTTTCAGAGTAAACTCCAGGTGCCAGCTATTTATTCAAAAGAATAAACAATGTCTTTGGTCAGTAGGCTCATAATCCAGTGCTCAAAACCATCCCATAAACTAGCCCAGTCTAATTTTAATCAGTAATAAATTATACAAAATTGGTGGTGGAAAGAATTAATAAAAGGTTGGTAAAAAGAATTGACTGACAAATAAAGTTTAAGTTTTAAAGACAATTTATTAACTAACATTAAATAATTTTAAACATTCTATAAATTTAATATAATACACACACATTTTAAATTAACATTTTTAAACTAGTTTAAATATTCTTGTAGATTTTAATAGTAGAACATGGGTATTTATGTAATTTAACAAATAACCCTGATATAATGATCACGCGCATATTAACTCATAATAGTAAAGCATTAATAGCATTTGAAACTTAAACACACATATCAATAGTTCATTTTCTGTATGATAGAGTTCATATAATTTGAATCTTGAATATTTACAAATTACAGCAGTGGCTACTACGTATAAATGATAATAAATAAATGTTTACCTAGGATTTTTGGGAACGTGGATATTGTTTGTTTTTGGATGCTTTCTGCTGCTTCTGATGGATTATATCTAACCGGTTAGATTTGGATGTTTCTTGAAGAGATTTTATGCGAAACCATTTGCTTTATTTTTGAAGACAGTTGAACGTTTGACGGAGGATTTCTGAGTTGTTATGCAGACATTATTTCTCAGGCCAGTTTTGATGATCTTGTTGGACTAAAAAGGCTGGAGCACGAGTGTATATTTCCAAAAGCTGCTCAACTGTTATGCATGTTTGTTTCTGGATTCATAATAGAAATGCACTGTTATCAAGACTGTCACTGCAAACTAGACTGAATAAAACTCTTAACTGCTTGTCTGATAAAATATTCTGTATTTATACTGACAAAGTGTTTTCCTTTTGATATCCTCCAGCAAATATCTGTTGTCAAAATTCTTTAGCAATTAATCCTAAGACAATGTGTTTTTTGATTGATTATTTAATTAGTAGTAGCTATTTCAAAACCTGTTGTTTTCATATCTGTAATTTAGTAGCGCACCGCTGTGTTTTTTTAAATATATTTTTCATTTATTTATATTTAATACCGATACATTTTTTTTACATTCGCACACACATATATAATTTTACTCTACACATCAAAACTAGTTTTAAGATTTTTTTTTCTTTAATTTAAATGAAGAGATTTATATATATTTTTTAAAGCTTTAAAATTGTATTTCACTAATAATAATAAACTCTTTACTTCCTTTTTATAAAACCTTCAGTTTAACTTTAAGAAAAACCCCTTCCCACTTTAAATCAATGATTTTTCAACTTTTATTTCAAACTCTTTTGCTAAAGATTTTTTTGTTTAAATAATTTTTTTTACTATAAAATTATTTTATATACATGTGCCAATTTGGCCTTGGCACAATATATTGTAACGATATATAAATATGTCGTTACATTTATTTAAAATAAAAACTTTTAAGTTCGCATATAAAAATAAGTGTATTAAAAATAAAAGTAAAAAAAACTAAACGCTAAAATTAAAAACGTTTGTTATACGTATATATATTCGCACAGATGCTAAACTGTAAAAATATTTTTTTTAATAAATAAAAAAAAGGTATTTGAATGTATTTTTTATAAAAAAAAGATTTATAAAAATATTTTAATAAAAAAATAACGTAAGTTAAAGTAAAAACAGGTATTAATTAATTCCTGTAATCTGTAAATGGAAATGATGTTTATTAATTATCTAAAAGCTGTGTAATTAAAAGGGTCAGATGGAAATTAGATAAGAGAAATTAGCTGGACCAATGGAAGCACCAAGCCTTGGCTCGGACCCTAACGAAAGTGATGGATTGGTGACGTTTTGTTGTTTGAATCCGTGTGGATAATATAAAAAGGAGAAATATTGAGTATTGGGCAGTTCCAGCTGTTTGTTGTGAGAGATGGGGTAGGATGCACATACCTCACTCTCTCTCTATTTTTAAAAATGAACTGATTGAGATACCGAAAGGAACCAGCTAATGCCACCTCCAGAACATTATCTTCTAAACGAGAAGTCACGGGAATATAAAACAAGAACCTGAACTCTGCTACTGTAAGCTATCGACAATGAACTTAAAAATTTTTTTTAAATAATTAAGAACTTTCGTGAAAGCAATTTAAATGTTAAAATGGAGTTTCTATTTGACCTTTAAGTTTAAAATCAATTGATGTTTAATTTTATATGTTTGTTATTGATAAAAAAATCATTTCCATTTATTTTAATTGTATAAATTATTTATTGTTTAAATTTTAAATGTATGAAATTTAAGTTGTTTATAGACGCTTGCATGGATTCGTTTGCGGTTAATTATATTTTGGTTTTCATATTTGATCAAAATATATAGACATTCGATAAATAATGATACCTTACGGTGAGTATCTAAAATGTATTTATTCGGATGTCTTTTAAGTTATTGGTGACAACGCAAGTATCTTATGGTGAATACTATTGGGTTACTTATAAGTTTACCTCTGCGATTGTCGGTATCAATAATTTTGTATTTTGATCATTTATGCTTATTTTTGAAATGTTTTTGACCGTGGAATCTATGTAATCGATCTATACCCAACATTTTAAAACAAATTGTATAAAAGTTATCTGTGCGAACATATCTAAATGATAAATTTAAGTCGGGCGTGAACGACTATATAGTTTTGTAAGGTTATATTAAGGGAGGGTAATCTTAGGTTATTTGTTTCGTGGTTGAATTGGCTCAATGGTTTCAATATATTTATGTAGGTAGTAAATGTAGCAGGAGATCTGCCACATGCAGGATTACATATATACGCCACACACCCTCTGTTGCCTATGGAATTGGATAGTAAGACGCAAGATGCAATCCATTCCTATGGAGTTTTATGTTTATTGTTCTACTCGCCATCAGAAGTAGCATTCCTGGTGGTGGAGAGCAACAATGTCTTCTCACTATACTGTTCAGATGTGCATTCCTGACAGTATAGTCTATTTAGTGCCGTTGTATTTTCATGCTACCTTGAATACATAAGTGTATCGGATGGTTGGCGTCAGTTTGACTTTGAATTTTTAGCCTAGGGTTAAATAAGGGAAGAATATTGTCTTTTCAAATGCAGATCTATGTAGCCTATTCATACCCGACCCTCTAAATAAAATATTTAAACATTATAGCAAGCTATTTTAAATGTAAAATTAAAAGTTAATATAAAAATCTAAATGTTAAACTTATTCCTCGGGTTTAGAATGATTTTATATGTGCGTAAATAAATATTTTTCTGTGTTAATTTCTGGCAGTGGCTTTTATTATCTTTTTTATATTTATATCTAAATTTATAGATTTTTATCTCTGCGTCTCCACTGAGCTAGTGACAATGGGCTAACGATCTAAATATGTAAATAAAGTGGAATCCTAACAGCGCATATCTGCCTACTTTATAAATTTTTCTAGGCTCAAATGCCTAGATGGCGCCATTGGTAGTGCGGTGCGGTGCGATCTCCCACTTCGTTTGGATCGTTATAATATATATATATATATCCTATTGATACAAGACTTATTATGATTAATGTATTATTGATTAGTTTATAATTACTAGTTGAAAATAAAAAATAATTTTAATTTATTTCATTTTAAATTATTATTTATTGTATTTTAGCTTCTATTGACCATTTAATTATCAGACTTCAAATTAACCATAACAATAACCTTATTAATACTAGAAACCAATTCAAACCAACAGAAAATACTAATTCTAAATACTGAAATGAGAAGGTGGAGTAGAAATTAAAAAGTTGAAAGAGTTGAATCAAAAGTGGGTTCACTTGCAAAAAAAAAAAAACTAAACAAACAACATAATGCAGGGAAAAAAGAGTTTGTAGTTCGTATTTGAGTTAATGATTTTGTCTAAAATTTCATGTGAAAAGATTTTTATTTTATTTTGAATTTACACGTGGGGAAAAAATAACCTTTCAATAATACACAAACAAACCATTTTTCCTCCAATATTAAGTGATGAGAACTGCATATCGTTTGGACAAGGTCATGAGGATAAGCATTTGGCAAAAACTCCATCAACTTTTTTTTTTTCACAGTTTTTCCATTTTAGTCTTCGGATTCAACTTTTTATTTTTTCCTTACTTTATTAATTTCTTATTTATCTTATATATATATTGTTCAAATAACTGCAAGATAAAATAGAAAAAAAAATCATATACTAATTATACATATTATTTACAGAGGGGAGAATGAAAAATAAAAGCCACAGTTGATGACTGGTCCAGGCACATGTTAACTGTAACATAATAAAGATAAAAAAAAATCATGTGTTTGTAAAATAATAATCTCCCCCTCCATCTTAATATTTATTGCTATTTTTTTATTAAAAATTTATGGATTTAGTATTATATGCATTTAAAATAAAATATCTAAGTAAATATATATATAGAAATTGAACAAACTATTCAGAACCCTTTTATATGTATTTTCAATAAAATATTTAAAATTTTTTATCACTTAGTTATGTTTGAATGGTTCTATGATCTCTTCGGTATAAAAGAAGAGTCCCATAATGCATAATAAATCGGTATCGATTCTTTTATATACTGTATATAATTCAGTTATTTGAGGTTATATTGACAAGCTATTGTTAAAAAAAAATCAAATGAATCCATAGCAATAGAAAAGATAGTTACTAGAATTAGGGTAAAATTTAACTGAAACAAAGAGATAAACAAAAGTTCTAAAAGAAAATAATATACGACAAAAAATATTTGCTGAATCATTACGTAACACTAAAGATATCATTATACTGTATATTAAAAATAAATATTTTATAATATATGTGATAATATTTGCAATTGAGTAATTTCAAAAAAGTTTTTATATATACATTAAATTTAAAATATTAAAGTATGTATTCAATAATGGCAGTCATTAGTTTCAGATTTTATTTTATTTTTAAACTATAAATCACTATGAAATTTCTTTTAAGTTTCACGATGTCTCGAAAGCTTTTTATTAAAGCTTTAAAAGAAATTTCATTGAAATTAACATTAAAAAAAAAATGAAATCGTAATTTCCATTGATTAATTACTTATCCCTTCCATTTCTCTTGTTTAAAATTGTTAGAATTCATCCAGCTTCAAACATTAAAAAGTATATTTTAAGAATTGAAAACTATTTTTATATTTCAGCAATAGATGGCAGGAGGGAAAATATAAATTCAAAAAGATTATGTTGTGGAAATGGAATGGAGCAGATTATGGGAAAACTTAGGGTGGACAATGGAAAAGGAAGGTAAAGTGGCTAACAGGTTTCTCTGGGCATAGCTGCTGAGAAATTCCTGACTTAATTTAAGGAGAAGTCACAGTACATCACATCACATCACATCAAAAAGAAGATTAAGAATGGACGGGATATAAGAAATAAACAAAGGATAACTGATTCAGATACAAATGTAGATGTGGAGAGGGATATGTAAAACTAATCATAAACAAGCTAATTACAAATGTAATAAAGAGGAAAGAGTAAAGAGAATATATAAAAGGATTGTAAGAAGAAATTGTTAAAATTGGATGCTTGAATATGCAAGATAGTAAGAGACCAGAAAAGTGATTGGGATTAAGCAAAGCAGTTAAAAATGAAGGCTGGAAGTATTAGCAATAGTGGAAACACATCTAAGAGAAGAAGAAGAACTTACACTGAAATATTTGGTGTAGCAGGATCTACATAGAAAAGAAAAAGAAAAAATATATCATTGTATAGGAGTTACATCAAAAAATATTTAAATACTGTAAAATGTCAAGAACATTTGTCATTTGAGATAAGGTTAGGAAGACAAGAATGGATGATGGATATAGGGTATATGGTCATTGGAGACAGTTAAACTATAATAAAATAGAACAAGTAGCATATATGAAGAAAATAATGGGTTATAGAGGATATGAAGGGTATATTGAAGTAATTAATTATGTAAATAACAAAAATTGACAGGTTTTCAAATTTTTTTGGCAGAGAGTCAATTTGAGCATTGGAAATTTATCAAATACTTATGAGGGGCAATACACATGGTCTAAAAATAATATATTTTACACAATAGATCCCGTAGTAGAGAAAAAGAGAATGAATAAAGTATGGGAAATTATAGTGTTTGAAAATGATGAGAGAGTATGTAATAGTGATTATAATTTTTTAATAATAGAAATGGTTAATAATGTGATGGAAAGTAATAATAAAAATAGAAAGGATAATGAAAGATGTGGATGGAGAATGAATGATAAGAATAAGTTAGAAGAATATAAAATAAAAGTAGAAGAAATCATGGAAGAGTTTGTTGGGAATGAATATAAGGATTGGTGTGGAAAAAGTAGTGAATAGAGTTTTATGTGAGAATTTTGGGTAGAATGAAAGTAATAGAAAAGTGAGAATTAATAAAAGTGTAAAAGAGAGGAAAAACATGCAGAGAATTTAAATGTGTTATTAAAAACAAAGAAAGTGAAAAAGATGTTAATATTAAATGGGAAAACTATTTAAACACAAAAAAGTTGGCTAAAATAGATATTTATATAGAGAGAATGAAATTAAATAGTAAATTATTGGAGGATATTAATAAAAATTGAAGAGAAGGAGTAAAAAAAGTTGGAAACATTAAAAGAAGGAATGAATGGGGATATAGAAATAGTATTACTAAATGATGAGGAAAAAGTGTGTAGCTCTAGAGAAGAATTAGAGACAATCTTAAATAAGTATATAATGCAAATAGAAAAGGTGTTAGATGTGAAGGACAGAATGATAATAAACAGATGAAAATATTTGGATATTTATATTATCATTTGAGGTCCATACAAAATAATTGAGTTAAAAGTTAGTCTGTTATATTTGATCAAAAATTAAATTAATGAACCCATAATCATTAAAGGTAGGCAACTTTTTCAAATGTGAGGCCAATTTCAGCTTTCCCTTTTTAAGTGAGAGCTGTAATTTTTTGTGAATTAAAAATGACTTTTCCACATTTAATAACAATTTTTCCAATTTATCTTGTAACTATTCTTCATGGCATGTTTATATTTTCAAATTTCTTATCATGTTCTGGATTGATTGATTAGACATCAACTAGGGTCAGAAAAAGTTTTGAATTTCTATTGTTTTTTTTGAAATAATGTAACTTGCTTTCACAGAATTTTCTAAATTGTTTGCACTTTTTATAAAATATTTCAGTCACTTGATAAAGTTTTTTTTCAAATTTTCTATTTTAATATTTCTTTCTTCCCAAAAATTTTGTTGTAACCAGAATATTTTGATAAATAGTGCCTCTTCATAGTTTGTTATTTATTAACTGAAATACTTTCTAGACATATCAGGCATATCTATTTACTACTTCTTTTTATAAAAAATATGCCATTGGTCCACTTTTTTGAAATGCATAATTTTTTTGTATCAATTTTTTATATTTTACTCAATGTAGCCATGTCTTATAAAACATTTATGCAAAATAACAGCAATAATAAAATGAAATAAAATTTTATTTTTATTTTTGCTAGTATACATTTATCTGTGAAAATCACCATAAAACAAACAAAATGCTCTCAGATAAAATCTATAGTCAGATAGATCACACAATATAAATCATTTTATGAAATATTGCATTTCTGGCAGAATTAACAGAAAGAGAAAATAATTAAATATTTGCTCTATGTGTGTTTAAATAGAAGTTTATACAGAGTCTTCAGGAACATTTTATATATGTTTATAAAATGTCTAAGAGTCACTATGAGAGTTGTTGAAGGCTGGAAGATCAGATCTTTTGCTCTAAATCTTCATTTATATGCCACTATATTCACTTTTATTTACATTTTTTTCAAAGATATTATCATATCCAGATTTTTTTTGTTTTTGAAAAGTCCACAGGTCTATTTTCTCATTTCTATCACCATAACAAAATTTATTCATAGCACTTACTCATTCAGTTGTTTACCAATGCTATAATTAAAGTTTTCCATGACAGTTTTAAAATTTTTGATTTGATAAAATAACTTTTGTAAATCCATATAAAAATTCTCTAGTCCCTTACTTCTTTATTATGATCAAAAGTGGATAAACATGAATTATCTGCATTTGATAGTTTTCATTAAGTTGAATAACTAAACTTTGCAACAATCTTGACAATGTTGTTTATCCAGTTTTTATTTATAATGAATCCAACTGTACTTATACTTCCATAGAGCATGTTCACTTTTTAAATTAATTGTCTTTTTGTTCTTTTTAAACTTCACTAAGTCCAATAAGATCCCATTTAGTCTTTCTTTATTTGAACGTGATCTGAAGTTTAAGTACCTATATAAAAATTATTATTCAGTGGCAACCAGATTCCACAATCAATATGTTCTTAGAACATTCACCATCATCCACCAACCATTGCCATGATTAGGGACTTTATAGCTTCTTTGCAATATTTATATATAACAGTTCATTTAAACTAAGAATTCATTCTGCCTTCTAGAAAACTCAACTGATATATCAATAAAGAACAACAGACAACTGCGAAGTATTTCGTTCTCAAACTGAGATAAAAAAAGCCAATAGATTCACTTCATCCCTGTTCATGTACTAAATGAATAATCATATAGTAATAACAGCAGCAATAAGAAGAAAGTATAGAGTGGACATTATAAATTTACCCTTCTTGGTTTTTTTTTAAAGCCTCAAAGGAGAATCAAAGGCTATTCTTTTAGTGAACAGCAAATTTGCTGCTGCAGTCATTACTATTTTATGGTAATATAAATATATAAGACTTCTTAAAATAAGATTATATATATTTTTCCTTTTCAATGCCTTTGGTCATTAATAATTTCAAAATCAATTTAAATTTTGTAACTTAATATTTGCGTAAAACTTTTATCCAGAGATTATCTGTCTGTGCTTTGATATATTTATTTTTTTGTGTCACATTATAGTTTTAAAATTAGAAAAAAATATTATAAATAATTTAAATTTCTAGCGTTCACACCACTAACATGTTTAACAGTTTAGTAAATTTATACATGACTATTGTACCCAAAGAATCTCAGTGGCTAATAAATATTTGAATTCCATTAAGTTTTATATGAAGTTATAATTACACGTTGAAATATTTGACACAAGAATAATTTCCCATAAGTTTTTAAGTTAATTAAGTCATCAATCACTAAATTTCATTCCAGCTTTACCTCACACTGTTGTGTTATTTTAATTTTTAATCAACTACAAATGAGGGAAGTTTTAAATAAAAAGTTTAGTCGATGTTTTTCTTTCTAGGGTTAATTTTTTAAATTTTTATTTTTTCACAAAAAAGTACTATTCATAGAATGCATAAAATACTACACAGATTATTTATATAATATATTGTAACACAATAAACAGGTGTTACTGACCTCATTGAAAAAAATTAAAAGAGAAGTGGAGTTGGGCTGGACATATTGCTAGAAGAGATGATAATAGATGGATAGTTGAAATCTTAAACCGGATTCTAAGAGATTGTAAAAGACCCAGAAAGAGACCACATGTGAGATGGATGGATGAAATAAGAAAGTGTACATGGCTGATGTGGAGAAGAGAAGCTAAAGATCAGAGAAGATGGATTGAACTTGGAGAAACCTTCATCCTGCAATGAATTGATGATGATGAACAGAATAAAAAGTTTCCTTACAGGTTTGGACAGCATTTTATAACTGACATGAAAAAATGATGCTGAAATAGCTTATTATTGTCCTTAACATTAGAACGCCATTTGCAACAGGATAAAAATGAGGATATACTCTTATAATGCACCACAGATTTAGTAGCCATTTGTAACAATTTGGATATGACAAAGCCATGATAGAATAATTCTGCTTGATTATGCTCTGAAATCTGCTGTGCTATTTATGATAGAATAAATATGTGTGTATGCTAACCTCTGTTATAGCCCCAATGATTTAAGCAGAATTTGTAATAAATCAAAAATGTGCAGTGGAAAATAATATCTCTAATATCATCATCATCATCAACCATTATCAATCCACTGCAGGGTGAAGGTTTCTCCAAGTCCAATCCATCTTTTCCTATCTTTAGCTTCTCTTCTCCACATCACCCCTGCACACTTTCTTATTTCATCCATCCATCTCACATGTGGTCTCTTTCTGGTTCTTTTACAATCTCTTGGAATCCAGTTTAAAATTTCAATTGACCATCTATTATTATCTCTTCTAGCAATATGTCCAGCCCAACTCCACTTCAGTCTTTTAATTTTTTCAATGAGGTCAGTAACACCTGTTTGTTCTCTTACCCATATATTGCGTTTTCGATCTCTTGTTACTCCCAACATGCATCTCTCCATACTTCTTTGAGTGGTAGCCTAAATAAAATATAGTTCAGTCACTGATCACTCTATGTAACAGAAGGAAGATGAGTTCTGAATTTGAACATCATTTATAACTAAATAAAATATAAATGAAAGAAAAATGATTCTAACTTTATAATGGCTGTGAATAATATTATTCAAAATAGAATGAACGTAATAAACTAAGCTGAATGAATAGCAATCAATAAATAATTATTCAGTACTTAAAATAATCTTTTATCTAATCACATATCTGACTGTTAACTATACTAAAACAAAACAGTGATGATAATCATTCTCATATGTTCAGACAACATTTAGAGGCAAAACACACTATACGTATTGCCACACACAGCACGCTAGAGTAATCAATGGATGCCAGAAGGCTTGTGCATAAAATCCCATCTAGTGTCTACTCACCCAATATCCCCAGACCAGTTTCTGGCTTATGGCCTTCGTCAGTGATTACTCTAGCTTGCTGTGTGTGGCATACGTATAGTGACTTTTGCCTGTTTTAACAACAGTTATACACAAGCATAACAGATGGTGGTCATGTGATGTTTATTGGCTTAACAACATTTAGAGTAAACAGAAAACAAACAAAATCATTATTTCAAATACCCTAAATACAATTCTTATTTAAAATAGAATAAACTAAAGCAATTAAATCAAATACCACTATCTCAAAACAATGATGTATGCTTAAGATATATTTCACATATAATAAAACGAAAATAATGATAAATCATTAACAACCAAATTGTAATATACCTAATGCATTAAACATTGCTTATACTAATACAAACCAATACTAAAATTTTATGATGTTTATATTTAAATAAACTAATTTACAAATGATTGATTGAAATAACAACTTTAATATGCCCTATAAGTTTCCAAAATCCTTAATATCTAAATAAATATATGAAACAATAATTAATTTTAAATCCTAGTTTAATAAAACGATAAACCATACTAACTCACCAATGCTATACTCATACATTTATTTACTATTACTAATCACACTATAATAAGATAAAATACTTAATAATAATGTAATAGCAATACACCTATAAGATAATATTGAATCTATAATATCCAATCAGATTAGTATATGCAAGTAACAGATTTCTATTGGATATTTACATAACTGCAATTAGCTAATCATATTAATTTATTTTAAATTTTCTATAACTAAATTATTAAAACTGTATATTATAACAATCAAAACATATCAAAAAAATTATTAGCATTTATTATAATCAAGTATGAATATTAATGTTTAATTAGATTCATGAGACACATCAATTAAATTTAAATATAATTAAATCAAATCATTCTGACTCATAACAAAACAAAATATGCAACTATCAGCTTTGTAATGAATAAGATTGAGATCTTATTGATTAACTATGGATTCTATGCATTACTCATTCAATCAATAATAATTTAGATAAAAATACAAATATTTGACTATGGTTACCATATAATGTTTATATCCAGTCAGATAAGAACTATTAAATCCAATACAAAAAATAATATAACTATGTTTATTTACCAATCCTGGGATTAGATTTCTGGATTATATGATATAGTTATTACAAATAAATTTTATGATTTAGCAGTTTTATTAATCAATGAATCCATATTGCACAATTGAACAATAATCAGACAAGTTTATTTGATTTAAGTTAAATTAAAATTTATTAATAAATAAATATCAATTATATATATATGTTGATACAAAGATTTTCATGGGTTGCATATATAAAAGACATATTTTGTGGGTCTTTCTACCTTTTATCACCCAGTTAATGACTTGTGTGGTCAAGTCGAAACATCAGTATATAAATATTTAAATTTTTACCACAGATGAACTCAAAACAGATATATATATATTGTACCCTCACTTCTCGATATATGATATAATTTAAAATATGACTAGCTCAATCAAATTATTATGCTCAGCTAAAATATGTACAACTATCTTAAATATATTTTTATAATATTATAACTTATCAGATTTATTACAAACTTATCAAAAATTAATATAGTTCAATATTATGTACTAATTAAATAAATATTTACTAAAATCATGAGACTGTGAAGTGAAGTTACAATTGGTAATCAGATTTACATTGAGTCAATGTCTTTCCAAGACACTGTCTCAATGGCATAAGAATACTATTACTTCTTCATTATCTCATTCCTAACTCTACAGCACTCTTATGACTTTTATAAATGAATTATCTTTTATAATAATAGATAAATAAATCTCAATCTATTGTTAAGAAAATATAATTAAAATGATCTCAGGTTCTTCTAATTATCTTAAAGTAATAATAATTCATGTAAATAGGAATGATAAGGGATTTAATATCAAACCTAAATACACCTAACTTATTCTAATAATAATAATCACTAGCAATAATAATCTTTAGGGTATATCTTAATCTTATCTATTGGGTTATACTTTTAATCATTAAGAAAATAAATAAATCATATGCATGTCTTTCATTTCCATATAGTATCTTAATTTTAAAATAGACCAAAATCTTATAATTTAACAATCTGTGGCAATAAATAATCTTATACTTTTATATTGTGCATTATAATTACTTTATGACCATTGTAATATCATATGCTAATGTCAATCAATCTCTATAAATTATATTAAGAAAATACTGTGTTTCTTCTAAATAATAATAATAATAAGTTCATATTGTGCAAATATTATGTACATTCAAATTATCTGTTGTCAAATGCTGTGGTGTAAAATAATGAATTCAACACATCTTTTAAACAACTTAACAAATTTATTTACATTGACTTTAACAAATAATTTATTTACACTATTTACATTTAAATGGAACTAAAGAAAATAAAAAAATAAGAAAATAATAATACAAGATTTTTACACTGTTATTATTTCCATAACTATAAGTAAATAACTTATACATTTCAGAGAATGTTTTATTAATAAAATTCAATTAAGTTTATGACTTTAATTTACATAAACAGTACTTATTATTAATTAATATAAGAAAAGATTTTATGTAAGATATCATTCATGTAGCATGTATGTAAATAAACCAACTTTAATAATTTCAATGTTATTTCACTTAAATCCTACTGTTATTTATATTATAATGTATAAGGCTGTATTACATTTATTATCAGTATGACTCAAATATTAATTAATGTATCAACTGATATAACTTTGCAGTATAATAACAATTATTGACTATCACTGTTTATTTCATTCCGATATAATGTCATACTACCTGTCTTATTAAAATATGCAATACGTATATGTACTTCTAAAAATAATATTTTAAAATTATTCAACAATTTCAAATTTGATAAAGTATTATGTTAAATAAAATTCTATGATTCTTTTCCAATTTAAATCATTACACTTTTACTTGTTATTCCTATTTCCTCCTAATAAACTTCTATCTAAAAAGTTATTTCAACCTTATTTAATTTCAGAAAACAAACCAATTTTAAAAAAAATAATAAATCAAACTCTCCTATACTTCATCATCTATTTACAATAAGCCTTCAATCAAAAATATAAATTTCTATGTAAAATTAACGTAACTCATCTAATAAAATAAAATAAAATATAGACCTTATATACTTCTTACTAACTTAAAAAAAATAAAAACTTACACTAGTATAATAAAAATCTAATTCCTAATATTTAAAACAAATGTATTCACAAGAATCATATAATTATTTCTAGGTTCTCATATTACGTTATACTAAATTTATGTCATCAATTTAAAATATGATATTAAAATAAAACTGCTATTATTAGTCTTGTGGTGTATATTATTTAAATATTAATACATTCATTCAATAATCATATAACATTTGGCTGATCTAAAAAACATATAAAAATCAAATTATTATTATTATTACAATTTTTACCATAAATGATACTTAATGTACAGTCCATCATATATTCCTCTAGATTCCAGTTTTAAAAATAATTTCACATTTACCTCAAATTATTCTTTAAAATATATGTTGTATAATTATAAAATAAACTTTATGAATAAAAAGTTATATTAGTATTTAGTTATTATTTTAAAAATTAAATTACCTTTCCTATCTTTAATAAATAATAATTAATGAAATATTTATGTTAGTTAATAAAAAAAATATTACATAACAACGTGTTTTCACCATGTCCTTGTTCTTTTTCCTAGCAATTTTCACTAAACATTACTTCCTTTTCGGTACATCAGTGTTTTTTAAAAGTTTTATGAAATAAATAAAACGTTCTTTTTTTAAAAATAAAGAAAATAAAAGTCAGAGTCAGTTCCACCATAAAAAAATAAAATTAAAATAGTTTATAGGATCATATTCTCTTCTTTATAGGAAAATTATTTTAAAGTTATTATCTTTTAGCATTAGTTTATAATTTATAAGTTCTTGTTTAATTATTTTCTAATTTTACTTGGATATCCACATGTAATTGATTTGCGCATTCTGTAACAGATATTTAGGTAAGATTATTTTTAGTCTTCTATACGACCAGCATTAAGACTTTAATAATACAATAATTTTTTATTTATAAGTATTTCTTGGCCTATTAAATTTTCAATTTATTTGCCTTATAAAACTATCAAAATTTAGTCTTTTAAACTATAAAGACTTAAAAAAATATTTATACAATTACTGTTATATATTATATCTTTACAAGATATATATTCAAATTTAAATTTACAAATACTTGTTCATAAAGAAGTATTTTCATTTTTTAAAATCTATTTTATAAAATTAATTACTATTAGCTTTTAAATTTATAAAAGTCAACATTACTTTTAGGCATCTAATAACTCTGCTAGTCAATCCAGCGTTTGTTAAATTTTCAGCATAAAGTCTCCAATACATTTTATCTTTATACGATGTCCTCATGATTATTTGATAGTAAATTGAGCTTCAGTAAGGAAACGATTAATAGGGAACTATAATAAATTAACACTGCATGTTCATCGGTAACTTTTATAAATTATTTTTAAAAATTACTCTCTTATAATTTTAAAACGATTTTAGAGCGTCTATAATCACTTAGCTATTTTTTAATAGTACTTTTTACTTTAAGAATTTCAATCACAAGTCACCTCTTAACAATTGAACCTTAGTTTTATACCGGAAGAAAACTCCCACTTGATTGGTGAATTAAACAATTGACTTGCTAGCTTATTTACATATTTCATTTCAACAAAATTTTTTTATTAACAATAAATAGTGATTACATACTAATAAAGGATAGATAAATGAATAAATTGTACAATAATATGATTGTATAATGTTCTATTTGTCATCTGGCTAGATTTTGTTATGAGAGTACAATTGTTATACTCTTATGTGGTTAGGTATAGTGATGAGATTCTAAGAACTTGTTTAATGGAATAAGCATTTTTAATATAAACATGCATATTTTCTTTTAGAATTTCCTATTATATAATGCTGGGTAGGTGGGAGTTGATAATCAGGAAAATGAAAGAGCAGTTAAAGACCAGGTGTCATCAAAGACTTTACTGGAGGCCAGGAGCTGGTCACGTTTCTTGATTTTTTTGAGCATTTGATAAAACAATGGTATGATTTGTGGCGGGGGTAATTCCATGAGAGTTTTGCATCTCACTATCCATATGGAATAAAGGACAAAGGTAGAAAGCCTTATTATTGAAAAAAATCCATTATGAATGGCATTTTCAAGTGAGAAAATCATATCAGGTCTTATGTTGGAATTAATTATAATTATCTCTTTCAGTGTTTTAAGTCTTGGGCACCGGTGTATAATATGGTCTATGGTTTCATCTTCACGAGCACACAGACCACATATAGGATCAATGCTGTTAAAACCTCTTCGGTGATAAAGGAACCAATTCGTGGGAAGCGCATTAAGATTTATTTTAATGATGAAGTCAAGGAATTTGGGTTCCAGACTCCATCTTTTGAAGTGTGAAATGAGTCTTTGGTTGGTTATTTTTAGGCTGGTTTTAATGGGTTGTTGATTATAGTTGATTATATTGTATGCTTCCCATAAGGTGATTTTTTTGTTAAGGTTAGAGGGCATTATTGGGTTATAAAGTTGTAAGTGGTCTATTAGGGAGGCTATCCATGAACTGGCAGAGGGCGGAGGACGATCTGTCGGTGTAATTTTTTTAATAATGTTGGAGTATCCACATGAGATGATCAGATTATGTAGAGTGTTGTGAGTTTTCTGTAAAATGATTGCTTGTATTGAGTGGAATGACAGTCCATTGAACCTCGTGGTCGTTGGATGCCTCGCAAGCTAATAGCAACTGTCCTTCCTCTCCAGAGAAGTTTGGTACATAATCGGTTGATTTTATTTTGAAACTGTTTAGACATCTTTACGAATGGAAGATAATATGAGATTTTTGGCATTATGATCATGTTGAGGAGGCCAACCTTTCATATAATGAAAGGTATACTCTAGAGAGTGACGTGGTGATGGCTTCAGTTGAATGGAGGATTGCATCTTGAATCTCTCTTGCATTGAGTTGGTGTTTTGAAGATTGGGAAACCTAGGTATCTTTGGGGTTTTGCAGAAAAGGGAGAGTTAATTTGTTTATTAGACATGATCTTCCAGATGGAAGATTTGTTAAAGTTTATTTGTAGGCAAGTTTGCTGTATTTCTGTTTAAGATGTTATGAGATGGGGAAGGTATTAATGGTGGGAAGAAAAATGATGTCATCTATATATGCAAATAATTGAAGTTTTTATTGGAGAGGGAGAAATTCTGGGAGGTTTTTTTCTATATCATGAAGAGGGTTGTGTATGTGTGAAGAAAGGGCAGAGTGGAGATCCTTGAGGGAGACTTGTATGTAAGCTGGTGTAATCTTGCCATAAGAGAGAGAAAAAAGAAGAATTAAAAATAAATAATGACTTATAATATTTATTATTTATCACATTATTAAATTCTTAAATAATCTTGTCATTTATTTAAATCTATTAAAATTTTTAAAACATTCTTTCTTACTAATTTCACTTTAATTTTTATAAGATTATTTTTTATAAATAAATTAAGTCTATTTTTATTGTTATGCTTTTAAGAATATTTTAAAATAGATTTAATATTTACATTAATTATTTTTATTTTTATTTATGATAGAAATAATATTTATAAATTTTATAAAATTTTTAAAATAGTTTTGCACTTTACTAAATATCCAAATTTTAGTATTTTAATTAAATCTGTTTTTTAAAGAGAAGACGCTTGAATAATCTAAAATAAACTAAAATAATTTTTTAAAAATAAATATTTTTAAAATAAATAATATATTAAAAATTTTAAAATAATAAGATAGTATTAAATAAATATTAATCTTCTATCATGTATTACTAATAATTAAAATATTTATATTCATTTATTAAATATTAATTTTTATAACAATAAATAAGCATTTAATTTAACTTGTCTTTTAAAACTTTAACTTTAAAATTTATTTATTAAATTTATTAATGAGTATTGTTATGGTTTTCAAATATACTATTATCATTCCCATTGATTCTCTCAAATAGAATTTTTAATAAACAATGAATTACTTTAATTAACTTTTTAAAGATTGTTATAAACAAAATTAAAATCATATAGCTAAATATATCTTAAATTTAAAATTTTTTAAATAAATGGATACAACAATTTATGGAGACCCATATAAAAGGGCACAATATATATATATATATATATATATGATGGTGAGATCACAAACAATTAATATGTACATATACAATCTAATTGAAATACAACAAATCATCATTTAACATTAATTTTATATTTAAATATATGATTGCCTATTAATCTCCAATTATTCAATACCAAATATTAAACATATGTGTCTAAGTAATAGAAAATGTGTTGCAGAATGTTTGTGATGTCCGAGACACAACAGAGTTTAACATATACATCTTATGATATAGTTTATATATATATATAATATTAATAATGCTCAAGGCTAAATGGGTTTATAAGTAACCATTAAAAACCAGTCATCATTTAGACAATCCCAATATAGATAACAATCAAGAATTGCAAATTGTTGTCAAGGCAATCTTCTTTAAGCAATAGAGGTGGAATCCCACCTCCAATAATGGTCTCATATATTTATAAAGATAATAAAGATTTTTTATGTATCAAAGCATCATCCAAGAAGTGAACCCCAGCCACAACTGCTTGTAAAGCTGCTGCGCTAACCACTCAGCCACCAATGCTTGACAAGATACTTAAAATTGCAAATTGACTACAGAGATTGAAATTATTGATTGGAAAAAGTTTAAATAAACATCCTTAAACAAGTAAATATAAATTGTTCTGAATGCAGAATAATTATTTAAGTAATACTTTGGGTGCAGTTTAAAAATTATAATTGCAATTTGTAATGCTACAATTGACTTTATTAGTCTGCATTCGGAACAGCTTATATTTACCTGTTTAAGAAGATTTATTTAAACTTTTTTCAATCAATAATTTCAATCTCTGTAGTCAAGTTGCAATATTAAGTGTCTTTATAAATATGAGACCATTAATGAGATGGGATTCCATCTATGTTGCTTAAAGGAGGTTGCCCTAACAACTTGAAATTTTTGATTGCTATCTATACTAATAGTATATATATATGAAAAACAAAAACAAGTTATAAATCACGTAACTTGCTATTGCTTGCATTTATGATCAATAGATGGAGCTTTACCAAAACCTCCATACAAGGGTATTTTGTTTACATAAACATCAAAAGAGTCAGAATTCACTATCCCTTTTATTGGCTCCACCTCCAGATCAGCTGATTTCAAGCTAATTTGCTATCATTAGTGAAGGGTAGGGGCCAGAAACTAGATCTAAACACTAACTCCAAGTGTTTATGCAACAAGTTCCTATCAGTTTTCCAGCATGAATTTTTCAGACACATAATGTCTTCAAACCCAGCCTAACAATCCAGATAGCTACATGGATCTGATATCAGTTCAGTTTCACCACATAGTCAAAGCCTCTGCAATATATATCATTGCAAAAACCTTCAAAGGTACGTTTATGAAAAACAAACAAGTTATAAATCACACACACATATACACACACACATATATATATACAAAGATGACTCTAGTTGTTTGTTAATAATCTTATTTAAGAGAAACAAAATGGAGTGAATACTTACTTATTGTGATAAAATCTTTTTTAATTTTTTTATTAAATATATTACATAAATTTTTTTAAAAAAAAAAAATTTTATTTTTTTTAATATTAAAATAATAACTCTTATATCTTAATATATAAATTTTAAAATATAAAAATATTATATTTTTTATTGTGAATAGATTACCATTTAACTTAAAATTATATATTATTTATCAAAAAATACTATATATTTAAATGTAAAAAGAGAGAAAAAATATCATAACACCAGTGTTTTTTAATTTGATGGATGTCATACTACAGAGTCCATTTGTAAAACCACACCTTCACTGAATAAGACATGTAAAATGAACAAACAATACAGAGTTCACCTGATCACCATTTCTTATGCTTGCTCATAACTGTTATTACAACAGGCAAAACTCTATATGTATTGCCACTCAGTAAAAGCCAGAGTAATCAATGGATGCCATAAGCCTTGTGCATAAATCCCCATCTTGTGCCTATTCATCCAATATCCCCAGATTGTTTTAACAATACAGATTTTTTAAAAGTGTGTTTTATAGGGAACTTGAGCATGGTTTTGTGGAAAAGGTCAATCCTGATTATTTTATAAAGACCCCATCTAGTGTCTACTCATTCAATATTCCCAGACTATTTTAACAATACACACTTCTTAAAAGTGTGTTTTATAAGAAACTTGAGCATGGTTTCATAGAAAAGGTCAATCCTGATTATTTTATAAGGATTTTATCAAAGATATTCTAAAGAATTGTAAATTCAATTTGCTTCTATTGGGAAGATATGACAGAGAAGGACTACACTTGAGAGCATTAATTAGACATGGTGTTGAAATATTTCAAAATGTTTTTTATTGAAGAAATTAAAATACCAAGAAAACAGAAAAAGATACCAACATCTATATATAGATGTATTTCTCATTCACAGATTGGTGTGTATAGCCATTACAAAATGCACTTCCAGTATAGTTTATTTCTTCTCTATTTTTCTTTTCTTTTTTGGAGTTAGAATGGCTATATTCATTTACTAATGACTGTTTATTAAAATCATCCTCATCATTATTATTATTAAAATTATCATCATCATCATCATCATTATTATTGTTATTATTATTATTATTATTATTATTATTATTTACCTAGAACTTATAATAAAGATTTTGGTAATGATGATGTTTTTAATTTGGATTTTAAACAATTCACGAAAGTCCTCATAAAAAATATTATCCTTGATTTCATTTGATATATTGTCTTTTTATTTATCTGTGCATTTTATTGTTTTTCTATTTTATTGGTATTATTTATTTTATTATTATAATAATTTTTTTAATGCTTATTTAGATTTGTATCTAATAATTACATTACTGTGCAATTTATAATTGGCTAAATGCTGTTGATATGTATATTAAATAAATAAAGAATTTAATTTAATTGAATTATTATTATTATTATTATTATTATTATTATTATTATTATTATTATTATTATTATTATTATTATTATTATTATTATTACGTTTCAATAAAGGCTTTATTGATCTCAATGGTTTACATAAGTTTACATCTAGAAAATTTGAAATTTAACATACAATGAATAATATTAGGGTAAACACATATAAATGAATTTAGTGGTTACACTTTGTGGTTAATGGACTATAACAATATAAAAAATAAAAAATAAAAAATAATCAGAGTTCTAAAGTTTGAGGAGCTTATTTAGTTTTGTCCGCATGTCACTTTGAATGTTGTTTGTATGATAGTTTTCTTTGCAGCATTCACAGAATTGATGGTTGTTTTAACAATGACCATGTTGCTGCATATAAGTGGGGGTTGGTTACTATTTTATCTCTATTTCGAATGTGTAGCAGTTTGTTGCTAAATGTAGTTGGGTGTCGTCTGGTGTTATTGCCAATTAAGAAAGTACATCGGGTGCACCAGTATGCATATAGAACAGATGTGGCTGCCCTAATGCTAGGTATTGATTTTCCCTGAAAAGCAGCTATTATGTGATTAATCATTGTACCCGGTTTTCTGTAGGTATTACACATCATCTGTCGTGTTTGGTTAAGTGCTACACATTGATAAATAAAGTGGTCTAGTGTCTCTTCTGCTTGATGGCAGAGTCCACAGAAGGGGTCAATAGATATATACATTCTTTTATGATAAAGAAAGTGGGTTGTTGGCAAGGCAATGAGATTGATTTTCATGATAAAATCAAAGTATTTGGGCTTTAGAGCCCATTTTTTATATTCCTTGAGTAGTCTCTTGTTAATTCCTAGCATAGGTTGTATAACATTAGTATCTGCTTCTCTGTTTATTAAACCATAAATATCCCAGTATGAATACTTATGCAAATACTGTTCTGGAATCTTGTCTGTGGTTTTGTATTGATATATAATGTTGGTGAAAAAGAAACCTTTTGGAGGTGGTCTATCTATTAGAGTAACTTCTAGCAAGTGGTTAATTTTTGGGTATTTGGCAAGTATTGTGATTATCGAGTTTCTTAACTTTTGTAGATGAAAAATATTGATGTTGCGCAAGCCAAGTCCATTTTTTATTAGGGGTTGGCTAAGTTTTTTTGTGGAGATTGCTACTGTTTTTCTGGCCCAAAGTAGTTTATTATATAAGGTTTTAATTTTTGAAATGAACCCATTTGAGAATGAAATAACTGGTATATAGTAAGTTATTTTGTTTGTGATCAGCTGGTTAATTAACTGTACTTTGGAATATAGTGAAAGATATGCTCTGGACAAGGAGTTTATAATTTTTGTGGCTTCTTCTTTAAGTTTATTTTGGATATGGCATCTCATTCCTGTAATTCCCATATGAAATGGGAACCCAAGAAAAGAGTTTGGTTTTGATTTATAAATTGATGTACATGGTTTACCAGTGTATAGTGACCAGGCTGTGGTTTTTGCCGGATTAAATGTTAATTCATATTTTTGTGAATATTCCTGTAATATCTTTTTGAGTTGCGGTATTTGTTTTTTTGATATTAGGAATATGGTAACATCATCCATATAGGCGATGCATGTAGTGCGCTGTGTTGTGTCTGGTATCTTGATCCCAGTAAATGCATTTTGTATGCTTTTAATAAGGGGATTGATGTAAAATATAAACAATAGTGAACTAAGAGGTGATCCTTGGGATATAGATTTGGTGGGTGTGAAAGATGTTGAGTTTCTTCCATTTAAAGTTATATGGATCTCTCTGTTCAGAAGCAGGTTAGCAATTATATATAGATGTGTTCTAGGAATTTCTGTGTCTTTTAGCATTTTTAGAAGTGTGCATATATTGACTGAGTCAAATGCAGCTTCTATGTCAAGCTGCACAACAATGGGTCCATATTTTTTCCACTGTTTTACTGTGGCTAGAATTGCTTTGAAGAATAAGGCTGCTTCTGTTGTTGAAGAGTTTTTCTTTGCATATTGTGCTTCGGAGATAAGTTGCATTATATATGGTTCAATTTCATCTTTAATAATTTTCTCCATAATTTTGATCAGCAAAGGTCCCATAGATATTGGCCTGAGGTCTGTAATAGGTGGGATAATTGCTTTCTTTTATTATAGGGTACTATGGCTATTGGATAGACACCCTCCATGGGTTGAATTTGTTGCGCTAGATGGTTTGCTAACTGACACAAATATTCTGTTGTGAATTTACTTAGATGCTTTAATACAAACAATGGGACTCCAGGACTACCTGGATGGCAAGCGTTTCGAATAGTATTTAGTTTTGTTGTGAATAGATCTTTTGTGAATGGGGTTTTTGTCTCTGGTGGGCCAAACAGATTATGTTGTATTTTAGATGGTTGTTTTTCTTGTAATTTCTCTTTAAAATATTCAAAAATTGGCCTAATCATATTATGTCCTGCATATGTTCCACTGTTTGTATATAGTGCCATTGGCACTTTTACATCTGGTTGGTTCCCCAGCACCCATCTTATATAATCTCTTGTCCAAGTGTGTGGCCTGGTTAGGCATACCTTGCTTTTCTTTATCTTCAGATAGCTTTTGAGTTCATCACATGCTTTATTGTATGCATGTGTAAGCTTGAATATATACTGCTGGGTGCAGTCTGATGGGTTAACCATGATTATTCTCTGGTGTAACTGATCTGCCAGAGACAAAAGTCTTGATGGTGGAGGTTGTTTATTTGTTATATGGTTGATGTTAAAGGACAACATTCCCATAAATGCTAGATATTTCTGGACTGGGTTCAAAGTAATATCTTTGATTTTGTTTAGCATTATGTAGGTCTCAGAGAACAGAAATTCAGGGGTTGTTTCTGGGAGTAAAACTCTTATTGTTCTTGTAAGTGGAAAGGGTGATATTTGAATTTGGACACAGTCAATTGTGACTATTTGAGTTGAGAGATCGGAAAAAGTTGAGGGAGTTAGTTTTATTTCAATAAGGTGGTGAAGCATTGGAGAATAAAAGCACAGATCAATAAGTGAAGAGAAGCGATTATTGTGGAAAGAGATGGCATCATCTGGCAAAAAACCTTGGCCACTCATTAGTGGTATGTTTATTCTGTGAAACCAATGTTGGGTAAATTCCTGATATTTTAAATTAAAATCTCCAATTAAGACGGTTGGGTTTGCAGTTGTAGCTAACCTTAAATTAATGTTTGCAATTATGGTATCTATTTTTTTTATCCTGTAAAGGCATATATACAAAAACCAGATTTATTGTTATGCTTTTTTGGTTGAAGGTTGCAATTAATAAGTTCATGTCAACGTGAATTATTTTTAATGTTGTGAATGGGCAATTTCTAGCAATTATGAGTCCAGTGCCAGCTGAGGGAGAGGAATAGTCTCTGAAGCATGCACAGAAACCTTCCATATTTAAATGTTTGGCTGGGTCAGTTTGTGATCCAGCATAAATTTTTGTCTCAAGTATACCAAGCAAGTGTGGTTGTATATCCTTGATCCAATGTTTTAACTTATTAATTTTTGAGGTTGAGTTCAAACCCCTGACATTGATTGCCACAATTTTTATTTTTATTATATGTTTTTTGGTTGAGATTTAAATATTAGGGTTGCTCTGGTGTTTCTTTCCATTCATTCTCATATTCCATTTCCAGATCTTCATCTGTTTCCACTGTAGTTGTATTGTTGTGATCAGAAAGGCTAAGGTTGGATTCTGTTTTGATTTTTTGGGCCCTCTATTTTTCTTTGGTGGGCGGCCTGGTCTTCTTCTTTGTTCTGTATCAGCTTTGGTGATTTGAGGCATATTTGGGTGATAGCTTCCATAATTTACATTGTTGTATTATTTTTAATATTGGGTGTTTGGTGTGTTATATATATTTTTTCTTGATCACTATTACTGTGTGAGTTTATTTGTTCTTTTATTATCTCTTTTTCATCAGTATCTTTGGTAGGCTGACTTAGATTGTGCGCTGTTTTTTCCATTGGAGCCTCTTGAGGCTGTTGACTTTCTGTTTTTTTATCAGTGAGGTTTGAATTCTATTGGTTGATTTTGTTGATAAATCCAGAATTTCAGGTGCTGGCAATGTGTGTGCAGTTTTTTTATCATTCAATTGCTGTTGATCTGTGGTTTTTTTATTAATTTTTTCTTGTTCATTAGTTGTTTTTGTTATCTGTTTTGTACTGTTTGATTCTGGTTGGTGAGCTTCTGTTGGTTGATCTTCAGAGCTCGGTTGGTTTTTCTGGTTGATTTTGGTGTTGCAATCAATTGCTAAGTGTCCAGTTTCAGTGCACACAAAACATCTTGGCCTTAATCCTTTTATGTGAATGGTCAGTATTGCATTCTGGTCAATTATTTGTGTTGGAATATCCTCCGGGTTTACATTGTCATTCAGCTTTATTTTGAAATGGAAGTTGTTGCCGAAAACCGGTATGGGGGTGTCGGATAAGTAGATTTGTTTTATATAAATAGCTTTGCCAAATGACTGTATTAATTTTTGAAAATCCTGAATGGTATATCCGAAGTAAGTGTTTTTAATTATTCCGTTACTATAGTTTTGCAAGCTTTGATTGACTATTATTAGCGCGTAGCTTCCCAAAGTTTTTACTTTAGTTTGAAATCTTGCATGCTGATGTTCATCGAAAAACTGAATTGCAACGTATCGTGAGTTTGGATGCTCTCCAATACTAGAGACTGTTTCCCACAATGCTGTTGCTGTCAGCTCCTCGTAAAGAAGCTCTCTGGGGAATTTATAGAGTGTTAAATTCCTATTGGTGACAGCTAACACTAATGATCTCAGTGAAAAAATTTTTTGGATAGTTGCGAATAATTTTTTTGGGATGGTGGTGTTGAAATTAACGTTTATTTCTTGCAGTTCATCTTGATTCCATATCGTTGGGGAGGGCTCTTCATTATTGTTTTCTATGAGGTTTAAATTATTTATGTCGGCTTGATTTATCTTCCTAAATCTTGCTGTCTGTGTTAATGCTGACTTTTTTCGATGCTGTGAAGCTGCTGGTTTATTTTTGTTACGTTTGCGTATGTTTTTGCGATAGTCGCAGTTTTCATTTTATCACCGTTTGTTTGAGCGCAATTTACGTCGTTTGCTTCTTGACGCGACACCATGCTTGTTTATGATGGTAGAATTTATTTTTTGTTATGAACGACCATATTACTTACTTTTTTCTAGAAAACAACTGTTCAGTAATTAGCCATTGCTGTCTTTATCTATCACAGATATATATCACAGTTTTTAAGTGTGAAAACAATTAGAATATGGGGAAAAAAAAGATTATTAATAAGACCTTCATTCTTGATGACTTAGGCATACACGTGCATGTGCATATTATATTATTATTATTATTATTATTATTTGAAATCTAATAGTTGTTATTGCATTAATAATATTTTTATGTTTTAATTTTTTTATATATATTTCTAAATAAATATATATTTTTAATTTATTATTTATGAACTTTAATATATTGCAGTTTCAAGATGGAGAACAAAGTATGGCTTACCCTATAGAGAAGTCAGATCAATAAAAAGTATCTATTTTTCTATTAAAGTTAACATGAAAATACATTGTTTTATTTTAATTATAAGATATTTATTATTATTTATTTTAATTCACATTTGAAATTTTATAACTGTTTAGATAATGCTTTGATAAGATATTAGGAAGTAAATTCAGATAGTAACAAAAGTAGTGAAGCATCAAACAAATGTCAAGCGTTGGTGGCAGAGTGGTTAGCACAGCCGCCTTACAAGCAGTTGTCCCGGGTTCGCTTCCCTGCCGATGCTTTGACATATGAAAAAAATGTTATTAGTGTGGAATCAAAATGAAGAATTAAATTGGATATTAAGTTTAAAATGATGAAAATAATAAAAAGTTAATGTATAATAATACTCTGAGCATGTTTTTGCTTACGAATCTATGTTTATAGAAAGATAATTTATGCAGGAAGAGATAAGAGATTATTGGTGACTTTTTTTCAAGTTACCATTATTATTTTAAAATGAATCTATGTATTATTATGTAAAAACTTCTGGTTCACTTTTAAATTGTATGACATAATAAATTTCGAAGATTATTTGACAAATTTCTGATTGTATATTTATAAATTTATGCTTTCTATATGTTGAGAGATTATATATATAATGTATTTATATATCAGTTCATAGAGGGCGGTACTGGGTTTCTTAACCATGTGGGCGGATTTAATGCTTAATATATATATGTAGATAATTTATATGGAAAATTATTTTTAAATGACTAAAAAAGTTTAAAATTTTATTCTTTTTTTAGTAAAATATTCTTGCCTTTTTTAGTTACAGGTATATCTTTATATCTTTTGAAGTTATCAATCTATATGACAGTATAACAAAAAAAATGTTATTGCTATGGAAAATGTGGATTATATTAGAATAAAACAATTTTCAAAGTGAAAAGTTAATAATTTGTAGATTTGAATGATAAAAAAATAAATAAAGATGCAGAAGTAACTAATATTCTATTTAGATTTTAATTTACATTAAACTGATGAAAAGTAGATGCCCAAACATTTTCCATGGATGCAAATTGATTTATTAACAATTTAAGTATTTGAGACTTGATTGTAATTATATTTTACATTTCACTTCATTTTTATATCAATTTTTAAAAAATAATTTATAAAACAATTATATATATATATAATTGAAAATTTTTGACCTGAAATATTTTGTAAATATATAAAGATCTGAGTTCTTTCGAACCTGATGCATGTAAAGAACAGTAAAATCTCACAGATACTTATATCTAATTGCTAAACAGATTTAAAAAAATGTAAATTTGTTTTCAATAAAATTTTTGGATTGCAGGCAAAGTGGAACTCATTTTGTCTGTTTATCTGTAGACAAGCTTTTATGGCATTACTTACATATCGTACTTTAGGGTGGAGAGATGTCTCTCTCAATATATATATATATAACAATAGAAATAATAAATATAATGGTAATCAACTATTATATAAAGTCTTTCAATCCACAGAAGTACTTTTGGTTAATTCCTTAACCCTCCTCAACTGCCGTTAAATTTAATGGCAGATGAGGAGGGTTAAGGAATTAACAGAATGTACTTCTGTAGATTGAAAGACTGTATATAATAGTTAATTACCATTATATTTATTATTTTTGTTGTTATTACAATAATTTTTAATTAATGGACATTTTATTTGTATTATATATACATATATATAATTTGGTAAATTGCAATTAAACAAAAAGTTAGAATAATTTATGTTAAATATTATAACTGAATGTTATAATGATTTATCACAATATGAATTATTAATGCAAAAGTAAAACTCAAGATTGCCTGAGCAAATACTACACACCAATAAGATTCAATCTTCAAATCAACAAAACAACATATGAGTTCTATTTCTTGTGCTTACACAAGCTGTTTATAACAATAGAAAACTCTTCATAGGGTAGTATCACTCAGTGCAATGCCACAGTAATCAATGGATGGCAGAAGATTTTTGTATAAAAATCCCTATTTAGTGGCTTACTCATCCAACATCCCCAGGCTAGTTTCTAGCTAATGGCTTTCATCAGTGACAAACCTTGGATTTGAGAGCACTGCATCTAGATATTAGGTTGGGTACTTCGGTATTATTCCTGCTATGATATATTACTCCTATGACATTTGCGTCCAGTAATAATTATTCAAAGTTTCCATTTATGATGACATGCCATCCAAGAATCCTGGCATTACTAATCTATATAAAATGCATATACACGACAACTTTTCTTATCATATGTGTCACCAAATGATAAAATGTGCTGACTTATGTTTTATCTGCCACAGTAATTTTTTTCCCTCCACAATATAATACATCTCTTGTATCATTTGTAAATAAGATGGTTTTATATTTAAAATACATTTAAAGCTAAAAATGTTTATATTTGCATTTTTATTGCTAAAACATTACATATACATATATATTTAAAATATGAGGTTAAAGTTACAGTTTGCCATTTTTTAAGGTTAAAAAAAGTACAAAGCTAAAACTTAGTGTTACAGTTTTCTATTTAAAAAACGTTTCAGGGTCCTTTTTCATAGTTTTCCTTTTGGCATAATGAATATATCTCTCCAACGTTGGACATAAGGTGATTGTTTTTGGAATGGAAGTTTGGTTTTACAGGTGCTGGTCATTTACAATGGCATGAAGTGCTTTATGATGCTGAGTGGGGAAGGATGGCTTCGGTGACACAAAGTGCCATTAAAAAAACTCACAAGTCACAACAACCTGTTTGTATTTAGTATCAAAATGTGTTTTATCCTTTTTACATAATGAATGTATATCTCCAAATCTTGAAGTTTGATATTACACCTGGTTTGATATATTTCTCTGATGACTTATTATTCTAAATTTTCATATTTTGAAAATAATGCCTTCACGGGTCTGTGGACAAATTTTATTGATTCACTATGTCCACCCATCTCTTAGAGTCACTATTTATTTAGAATAATATTGCACTGGAGTAATATTTTTTTTAAGATTTGAAGTTTGATATTACACCTGATTTGATGTATTGCTCCAGTAATGTATTATTTTATGTTTGTGATATGTTTAAAATGATACCTCCACAGGATGTGTGGGCAAATTTTGCAAATTTTATCATCGTCTGTATATCCCTGCTTTTGAAATTTAATTTGATGGGTTCTTCCTGAATCAGTTCCACACAAATGTGGAAACATTCATTACTTTTTTAGACCCAGAGGGTCTTGTTCTTATCTTGTTAACAGTGCAGTTGATTATTCCTACCTGTTAACGAAAGTTATTAAGGGTTATATGAAGATGCTCATTCTGTTTATTTCATAACCCATTTATTTTATGAAATTTGGATCTAACTTCACAACAGTGAAGATATTCCCATCATTGCTTTCTTATTGGATTTGTTATTATATTAGCAATTCAGTACTGCCTCCCTTATGTAAATTAAAGCCTGACATTTCAGAGTTGATGGGTCATGATCATGAGAGCTATGAGATCATCTATTTTAATCATAGTTTATAGAGTTAATTAAACTTACCCTGCTTCATTTATTATCATGTACCTGCTTGAGGGATATCTGACCCAAAGTGTATATCGTCTGAGGTCCCTTATCTATCTATCTATCTATCTATCTATCTATCTATCTATCTATCTATCTATCTATCTATCTATCTATCTATCTATCTATCTATCTATCTATCTATCTATCTATCTATCTATCTATCTATCTATCTATCTATCCATCCATCTATCCATCCATCCATCCCATCTATCCATCTATCTATCTATCTATTATACATTGAAACTTTTGTCATATGTGTTTATTAATTAATGTAATTCCCATTATCTCCAACGAGTCTAGCAACAAATTAAGTGTAGTCATTTTATTTATTTATTTCTTCTGTTTGTAATTTATTACTATTTAAAGTGTTGTATTTCCACATATATATTGCATCGAGTGCCTTGTTTGTAGCAGGAAAGTCATATATTTATAATCTAATTCTAAGACTTTCTCTCCTTGATCACCGAGTCTAATTAAAATGAAGTAGTATGTGGGTTGGAATGAGTTGTGGTGGTTTAAATCATCCTAATGGATTTTGCTGTTGTCGACTCATCCCGACTGTTACAATATATATATATCTAAATAAACAATATTTTAAATGATATATAAGAATGTGCCATTAACGCTTATTTTAAATGAGATCAGTAATCATTTTTTTAAAAGTTAAACGAAATGAAAAATAGCAGAAAGTCTTCAAATAGGATTTTGACTTTCACCTGAACAGTTTTATAAGCTACTTATGAGCTGCTTTTATTCCCAACTCTATAATTATGACTAAATCTTATACAGAGTATTATTTTTTTTAAAGAGTAAACATACTTTGAGAATGCTGGCAGCAAAATCATATTTAAACGGATGTAACACAGTGTCAGATCTAATAGCCTAAGATTGAAATAAATATTTCGTTTTTAGCTTAAAGATAATAAACATTTTTTGTTGTTACAATATATAATAAAATATTTGGCTCCACTAAAAGTAATCTTTGACTGTTTAATTTTGCTTGAAGCCATTATATAAACATATACTTCTTCTAGTGTGAATATTTTTACCAAAAAAAGAAAAGAAAGACTTTAGAAAGGTAAAAAAAAAAACCGCATATTATTTAAACACTGTTTTAAAAAGATATCATAGATAGAAGAATTGATGATTTACGATGCTTACTTTATATAACAAAAGTCATTTGGCAGAAGTGAATAGAGTTTTTTTGATAACTTAGACGTGAATAGATTAATAAGTTAAAAGCTATTCTAAAAACAACTTCAAAAAAACAAACAAACAAATGTCTGATAAGATAAAAGAAAGTATGATACGTTAAATTTTTACTGAATTCATTAATATAATCTGCGATTAAAGTTTAAAGAAGCAAAAAATAAATGCCTACAACATCATTGATGTTATGATGATGTGTTTTTGAGTATATGCAAACAAAAATAATAATAATTTGCGGGAGAGATAATTTACAGTTATGAAATAGATATATCTGCGACCCATCAAATGTGGTAACAATAAAATGATTTTAATGAGCATTATAAAATAAAAGCGAACAACAAATCGGTAAGATCAGTTAAGATTCGAAATATTTTAAACATAATAAGCAAGAAAAAGAAATTGCGAGATCAAAAGTAGCTTTCTATTAAAAATTGTTAATAGATTTTTATAAATAAATATTAATAATATAATGCATATTAAGTTCTCTATTTGAAGGCAATAGAAGCTGTTTCTAATTTTTAAAAAAAAATCGATTTAAAGCTTCATCATAAAGTTTAATGAGCCCTTATAGGAATAAACTATCAAAAGATTTATATATGCATGTCTTTTAAAATAATTTAAATAGACTAATTAATGTATGATTTTTTTCCATCATCAGATTTTCAATGAAATGGACAGCTGAAGAAATTGTGGGGTGGAGTGTTTTGAAGCATGTCCATTAAAGCAGTGGTCTTCAACTTTTTCACACCTGCGGACCAGTAAAAATAAGGATAAGGTTCCGCGGACCAGCAAAAATAAGGATAAGATTTAAAAGGATAAGATTTCGCAGACCTGCGGAAGTCTATAGATAAATTTTCTTAAAGATAAGCATAATTGTTATAACTGATCGAAACAACAATGTTAAATATATAAGATAAAGTTTTATGTATATATGGAGTTTATATAATTAAAAACTTTTTTTAAAATTTTTTTAGAAAAGTAATAAAAAATTTAATTCTACCCCCCCCCCCCCATAAACATCTGTGATAACTAGAAAAACAAATTAATTTATGAATGATTGATTAGATTTTGTTTTCGTTCTGTTTTCTTTTTTTTTTAATTGAGTAAAAATGAGATGAAAAAATAAATAAAAATTGGCTATATTAATTAAAAGTTTAAATTCTTATTATTTATTATTACAAACTTTTTACTGCCCATCTAGCTCGCGGACCTGCAGAAAAGTTTCGCGGCCTGGCACCGGGCCGCGGACCAAGGGTTGAAGAACACTGCATTAAAGTATGAAGATTGGCTATCTTAATATAAACTGAGCATTGATTGTATATATATGTGGAGATGATAATCTGGACCAACTGATGAGTGCTGGTTTAGCACAAAATACGAATATTGGTGATTGTTTATCTTTTCGACATGTGCGTGATCAAGTGTATCAGCAGTATAAGATAGCATGGATACTTGAGGGTTATGCAAAAGTCTAAATTCAAATCCCGCAGGTATGAAAAAGCCTTTATTGTAGAAAAAAAGTATACATTAAAATATAATGCTTTAAGGACTGCCCATCTCTCATATATTATGTCCTATACATGAGGAGTCATAGTGACATGATCAACATGGATAGGATGAGAAGGTTGGCACCAATGTGGGCTTTGAGAGTTCCATCATCAGATTTTCTATGAAATGAATGGCCTAAGAGTTGTGGGGTGGAGTGGTTTGAAGCCTGTCCATTAAAGTATGAAGATTGGCTATCTTAATATAAGCTGAGCATTGATTGTATATATGTGTGGAGATGATAGGACCAACTGATGCATGCTGGTTTAGCATGAAATACTTATATTGGTGATAGTTTATCTTTTCGACATGTGTTGATTTAGTATATCAGCAGTATGAGATGGCATAGATAGTTGAGTGTCATCTGAAAGTCTGAGTTCAAATCCCCTATATATTACGAGTGTAATTAGTAAAAAACATAAAATATTAATATATTATCAAATATATCTTTATTTATATGAAGTTAAAACCATATCAATTTTCAATTCTAAATTATTTTTCTTGAAAGAAGTTTTTCTAATTAGCTTGCTTTTATCTAAAATTATAAATTAAATGCCATTTTATATTTACGTCACTAATAATATTACTTTAAAATAATTATCAATGTATTTACAAATAATATGTAAATTCTTAAGATTCTTAAAAAATATATATACTTTATGCAAGACTTTCTTTTTCCTCTTATGTGTCAAAGCATTAGCTGGGAAGCAAACTTGCAAACCTAGGACAACTGCTTGTAAGGCATCTGTGCTCACCACTCAGTCACCAATGCTGGGCTTCTTTTTCATCTTATATCTTTAATTTCCCCCAAAATACTGAATATTGAAGCCACAGTTTGCACTGTATTAATATACACTACATTAGTTATATATTTTTCACACACACACAAATATAAGTAAACTAAAAATAAAAACATTAAAATTCATAAACTTAATAAATTTTATGATATGGCAGCAGCTACTCTTTCATCTCAGAGTACCATACATGATCCAATTTCTTAAAAATGCTTTTTAATGTTATAATGAAAATATATACATTTCATTCTTCATTTTTTATTCTACCAACAACTTAATCATCATCATCATCAATCATTATTAATCCACTGCAGAATGAAGGTTTCTACAAGTTTAATCCATCTTCTCCGATCTTTTGCTTCTCTTTTCCACATCACCCCTGCACACTTTCTTATTTTTTCCATCCATCTCACATGTGGTATCTTTCTGGATCTTTTACAATCTCTTGGAATTCATTTATTATCATCTCTTCTAGCAATATGTTCATCCCAACTCCACTTCAGTATTTTAATTTTTTCAATGAGGTCAGTAATACCTGTTTGTTTTCTTACCCATATATTGTGTTTTCAATCTCTTTGTGTTACTCCTAAAATGCATCTCTCTGTAGTTCTTTGAGTGGTCTGAAGTCTCTATATTGATTTTCTATTAAGTGTCCAAGTCTTAGATCCATAAGTAAGAACTACTAAAACACATTTATTGTAAACCTTCCTTTTCAAACATGTAGGCGATATTTCCTTTTAGTATCAAGTTATTTCTACCAAAAGCACTCCAACCAAGTTTAATTCTATGATTAATTTCATCCATTATGTTACCATCTGTATTAATAATCTGACCAAGTTATTTGTAGCTGTTAACTTCTTCAAACTCATCACGATTAATCTTTATTTTCATATTTTGAAAGAATACATTAAACATTACTTTTTCATATAATAAAATATTTGCTAAGTTAATACTATAACTTTTAAAAAACATTTTAAACCAGATTTTCCAGGGCAGCAGTGATTTCATACATAACGTTACTATCACTAAACTTTTTCTATGATGTTCTAAGTCTTTCTATAATCTTATATTACTATCACTGTTTTATTTTATGCATTAAATTTTAATCTTTTTTCAATACTGCATCTCAATTCATCTATATATGATAACATACATCCACAAAAAAATTGAAACACATTACTTTTCTGTGTGACAGGTAGGGCATTTTTAGAATTATTCACTAATTTATTAACATTATTTGGAATACAGAATGAAACATTAAACACAGTCTTATATATATATCCTTAAAAAATTTCATTTAGGCATTTGAAATAAATGGAATAGATACCCATTGTTTAAGCATCACATGATCACATTTCCTATACTTGCTCTATTTACCTATTGTTTATTATCTATATTCAATTCCTTTAAACCATTATAATTCTTTTTAAATTGACGTAAAGTATTGTTAATCTGTTCCATCTTATAACCAACTTCAAGCAATTCCTTGGCAAATATCTCAATATTTTTCAATTTATCTTAATGGTAATGACATAATTTTTCATTATGAAACAAAAAAGATAATACATAAAGAAGGTAATAATTTGTGAATTATGATTGATTTTTGTGATTCATTTATGTATCAGACTTCTAAATATATTGATAAGCTGTTACAACAGTTTTTAGAGTTTGGGGAAAATTCTATGGCTTCATCTATTGACTTTGTAGATATTAAAAATATAGTGATTAATGAGAACGATATTATTGCTTCATTAGATGTGACAGAAATGTAGGGTTTTACTGATAGAGTGGATTCCATAAAAATAATTGACCATGCATTAAAAAGTAAAGGTGTTTGTAAATATGATGATAACATTGTTGCTTCTTTTGAATGTGGATATTATAAATGTCTAAAGGTTGTCCTATGGGTCTGCCTGTTGTTGCACAAGTTTGCAATTTTGTTTTGTCTACATATAAGAATAGTATTTTAAATATGTGTTCTTTTGAAAGATATTAATATTCACAGAAGGTATGAGGATGGTGTTTTTGTTTGCAGAAATACTGCTATAAATTTGCTTGTAGAGAAGTTAAATAATTTGAATGCTTAAAATGGACTATTGAAAAAGAACAGCACAAAAGTATTAAGTATTTGAATTTAATTATTACAAGAGATAATAGTAAGTTAAGTTATAAATTAATAGTCAAACCATTTCAAAAAAGGGAATATATAAATTGTAAATCAAAAGTACCAATTGTGCATATGATTGCAAATTTTAGATCTTATTTGTTGCATAATGAAAAATTATTTTGTTACTAGTGTGATAAATTGAAAAATATTGAGATATTTGCCAAGGAATTGCTTGAAGTTGGTTATAAGATGAAACAGATTAACAATACTTTATGCCAATTTAAAAAGAATTATAAAAGAATTGAAAATAGATAATAAACAATGGATATCTATTTCATTTATTTCAAATGCTCAAGTGAAATTTTTTTCAGTCTATGTTCCAAGTAATGTTAATAAATTAGTGAATAATTCTAAAAATGTCATACCTGTCAAAAGTAAAGTTGTGAATCAAATTTTTTTGGGGATGTATGTTATCACACATAGGTGAATCAAGATGCAGTATTGAAAAAAAAAAGGAGCATGAATTCTTATATAAGCATATGAAAAGTAAAAATAATAGTGATTTAATAACGGCTTCAGTTTTCTTTGATTATGAAAGGACATATAAATATAAATTTAAGTTTGATATTGAAATTGCGATGATTATTCATGAAGAGAAGAACCAGAATAAAAGAAAAATTAAGGAGGCAATTTTTATAAATAGAAATAAAATGAATTTAAATAATAAACAAGCTGCTAAAATTAAAATTTGGGATTCATAGGATTCAAATTGATGACTTTTTACTTTCGTTTTGTTATTTGAATTTAATGGCGGTTGAGGTAGGTTAAGGAATTAACTAAAAATACTTCTGTGGATTGAAATACTTTTGATTATAGTTTATTACCATTATATTTATTATTTTTATTGTTATTACAATAGTTTTTTAATTAATGGACATTTTATTTGTATATATATATATATATATTGCAATAGTATTTTAATTAATGGACATTTTATTTGTATATATATATATATATATTGCAAACTATTATAAACACAAAGTATAATATATTTTTTATTATTATTGATGAAAAAATAAATAACAATTATTATCATCTTCAATTTTTCAAATTTCCTGTACACCTGGGTCTCTTTTTACGCGGATTTATTTAACATGATTTTGAAGTTATGCGATTCACGTTTCTCTGGAAGTTGAACTCCGATAATGCGCTATTACTTTAAATAATAAATTTCACACACTAACTTTATATTGAAAGTAATAGCACATTATTGGGATTCGACTTTCATCTTAATAATTTCAATATTTTCAGTGCTTTATAATAGTAAGATTTTATGCAATAATGAAATTAAAATCATGATTTCCACATTTTATGTATACACACATTAAATCACATTCTGTTTTTGCTTTTTAAAAAAGAACGTAATCAATTATTAATCATTTAGTGTCCACAAGTTTATTTTTAAAAGGTGAGTAATAGCAGTGGGCACAATTAAAATTGAAAATTAAAGACAAAACTAAGAATTTAATTTTTAGTTGTTAGATTAATTACTAATTACGTTGTCACCAGAAAACCATTAACACAACATGAGAGATGTTGGCGCTAGTTGAATCTGATTTTTTACCAGTTTGCAAACAAACCTGTTTATCAGCAAATAGCAAATAGTGATAATAGTTAAAACATGTATAAAAAATGTAAATTACTGTAAATTATGCATAAAAATATATTGTTTTGAATAAAATTAAATATTATAGTTAAAAAAAGTTTGTCTTGTATCAATTTTTTTCAAATTTGAAATTTTTTATTAGTCATATTTTATTTTCTTATTTTTTTTTGCACGAATTTTAAAGTAATTTTACATTGGTGCTTTGCTTTTACGCGATTTTGAAAATCCCCTCTTTTTCAAGGTAAGTTACATCTATTTTTGCGCAATTTCATTTGCGCATGTTTTCTGAGGAACCTATCTATCATGTAAAATGAGACCCAGGTGTAGTTAATTTTGAAAATGGCTAATGGAATCTGGCTAAGGCATTAATAACTATTGTTGTTTTGTGAATAATGTTTTTTCATTATTAAGACAAAAATGATCCAATGGTTTGTATTTATAATAATTTATGATTATTTATAAATAAGGAAACATAACATCCGCTTTATATATGTATTTATTGATATTATTATTTTAATTTTAATTTTTTATATTGTAATTAAATTTTAATAAATACACTAATATAAATATATATATATATAAAGTACAACTTTAAACTTTTTTATCCACCTAGTAGCACTTTTGTCAATTAACACTATTTTTTTATTAAGATATCCTTCCCACAATTCATTAATTTTAAGTTTGACACTTGTCTAATTATTAAATCATGTTTACATTTATATATTAGCATAGCTTACTTTATTGTTTCTTTCAATTTGTAATATTTTCACATTATTATAGTCAAAATTGAAACCATATTCACATATAATCTATTATGATCATAATAAACTGACATCCAAATGTTATAATTTGAATTACAATATTCTTTAGTTTTTTTTAACTTTTTTTAATAACTGCAAGTGCTCTTTAGTTTTTTTGTCCAATGTACAACCTCATTCCTCTATAAATCCACTGCCACATTTACATCTCCATTATACATGATGCAAATTTAATTTAAAAATAAGGTTTTAGCTTTTGAATTATTTATTATTTTATTTAATCCAGGAGATGCATAAAATGCAATATCATTATATCATTATATATTTTCCTTATAAAATTCACTTGTTCATTTGAAATATATGGTAGTGATACCCATATCTTTCTTTTTCTTATTAATAGAATCAACCTTATTATTAATATTTTTATTTTTACATTTCCTATTAAAAGTTTTAATAGTATTATATACAAGATGATAATTATATCCAACATTTAATAATTCATTCATATAAATTTCAATATTTTTGCCTTTATCTGATTTATTCTTACAAATATTGTTGTTTCTAAATAAAAAAGACTTTAAACCTGCTGTTTTATGTGATATTGGCACTATTGACTTATATGGAATGTAAACTCTTTTATATTGGCATAACCATCATACAGTAATCGAGCTTGCATCTATTTCTTGTTATCTTAAGGTTAAGAAAGTGAATATCTATTCAAATTATTTTTATTTTATTTTTATTATCATTTTTTCTTTAAAAAATGTTAATGTGAAAATAATAAAATATATATTTGAGACATTAAATTTTATTGATAAGAACATTTATGAAGTTGTTAATAATGATTTCTATAGAATGGATAATGGTTGGCCAATGGGTCTCTCTACAGTCACTCAAATATGCACTTTTGTAATTTCAACATATGAAAAAATTATTTTGAAAAATGAAATTTATCAAAAGGATAGATATGTGAATGACATATTTGTTAAGTCAGATATTATTAAAAAATTGTTTAAGGAATTAAATAATTTAGATAATTTAAAATGGATCAAAATGGATGAAAAATCAATGTGTGTTCAAATTTTTTATATTAAGATAACTAGAAATAGATGCAAGCTAGATTACTCTATGATGACTAAACCAATAAAAAAAGAGGGTACATTCCATAAAAGTCAATAGTTCCAATATTACATAAAATAGCAGGTTTGAAAAACTTTTTGTTTAGAAATAACAATATTTGTAAGTATACACCAGATAATGACAAAAATATTGAAATTTATATAAAGGAATTATTAAATGTTGGATATATTTATCATCTGGTATATAATACCATTAAAAACTTTAATAGAAAATATAAAAATAAAGATATAACTAATAAGATTGATTCTAATAAGAATAAAAAAATATGGATATCAATACCATATATTTCAAATGAACAAGTGAATTTTATAAGGGAACTATATAAAGATATATGTAAAATAGCATTGTATGTACTTTCTGAATTAAATAATATAATAAATAATTCAAAAGTTAAAACCTCATTTGTAAATCAAAATTGCATCATATATAAATGGAGATGTAAATGTGGCAGTGTATATATAGGGGAATCAAGATGTACATGAAAGAAAAGAACTAAAGAACATTTGCAATATTAAAAAAGAGTTTAAAAAATTAAACAAAATTGTAATGGAAGTGGTAATGTTTCAATATCAATTTTTTAATGATCTTAATAGGTTATGTATATGTGGTTTTAATTTTGATTATAATAATGTGAAAATATTACCAATTGAAAAAAAAAAACAATAATAAAAGAAAAATAAAGGAAGCTATGTTAATATGTAAATGTTATCATGTTAAATGTTAGAATTGATGAATTGTGGGAAGCCTAGACTTTGAAAGTGTGTTTGAAGATACTTTAAAAATGAATGTAGTCTTAGTTGATTAAAAACTATGAAGCTAGACAAAAGTGCTACTAGGTGGATAAAAGATTTTAAAATTGTACTTTATATATATTTCTGTATTTATTAATATTTAATTACAAGATTACACACACACACACACACACATATATATATATATATATATATATATATAAAGAGAGAATAAAAGCATTTTATGTATATCTATTTTGTAGGAGTTTGAAGTTAATTGTATTTGAACCAGATAATTCAAGGTATAATTTAGTAATTTTAATTTCTGTATAATATTGACAATGATGATAATGAAGTATATTCACCATATTAACATTCTATACTTAGAGACAAATTATAAAATTTATTATATATTTATAAAATATATATATAATAAATAGTGAAATTTTCTTACTAAGTTAATTCATAAATTAATTCATTAAATGTTTAATGTAGAGTAAAATATACTTACTAAAAGTCACTAAGTGAGCCTTTGAAAAGTTTAAAAGTATATTTTATTATGCGTCAAGCATTTAGTGATATCACACACACACACACACACACATATATATATATATATATATTGTATCATAAAGAGAGGAATGTGCCAGATATTCTGGTAAAGAAAAAAAACTTTTATCAATCCATTGTATTGAGGCAGCAAGTGACTATATTTACAGATAACATTAAACCAATAATACTATTACGGCAATTGTTTTATTTATTAATGGACTATATATTAATATTGCACATATGTATATATATGTATATAATATAGAGGATTTGAACACAGACTTTCAACCTCCCTTCAGCCATTGGTTTATCTCATACAATAGTCTCCAGGCATATAAAATATACTTGTATTTAAAATATTATATATATGTAATTATATAACCGAATATTTGTAAATACAGTAACTAAATAATTAAAATTGTTTATCCACTTAGGAGCGCTTTCAATTATCCTAGTAATCTTTGTCAACTAAAGCTTTGAAAGGCTAACTTTCCCACAATTCCATGATTTTAACATTTGCTGCTTGCCTGTTAATTAAGTCATGTTTACATGTGTATATTAGCATAGCTTCTTTTATTTTTCTTTTATTATTATTTTTTTCAATTTGCAATATTTTTACAATATTAAAATTGAAGTCAAAACCATAAATACATGATTTAATATGGTCATAAAAAACAGATGCTGAAATATTTATCTACTATGAAATTTTGTTCCGATTTCTGAACTCGTTTTAATAATAGCAAGTGTTCTTTTTTTTCAATATGCATCTAGATTCACCTTTATATCCACTGCCACACCTACATATCCATTTATAAATGACACAATTTTGGAGTATAGGTGATATTGCATTTTTCACACCTCCTACATTAAACAAATTAATAAATAACTCCAAAGATAAAACCTTATTTATAAATAGAAATTGTGTCATTTATAAATGGATATGTAGGTGCAGCAGTGGATATATAGGTGAATCTAGATGTACATTGGAAAAAAGAAATAAAGAACACTTGCTATTATTAAAATGAGTTCAGAAATCAGAACAAAATTGCATAGTAGATAATAATATTTCAGCATTTGTTTTTGCGACCATAATAAATCATGTATTTATGGTTTTGACTTCAATTTTAATAATTTAAAAATATTGCAAATTGAAAAAAATAACAATAAAAGAAAAATAAAGAAAGCTCTGCTAATATACAAATATAAACATGACTTAATTAACAGGCAAGCAGCAAACGTTAAGAACATGGAATTGACAACAATTATTGGGATAATCGAAAGTGCTTTTAAGTGGATAAAATTTTTTAATTATTTAGTTACTGTATTTACAAATATTCACTTATATAATTAAGTATATTGCTTTAAAAATACAGACATTGAATAATATATATATATATATATATATATATATCACTGATGGAGCTTTACCAATAGCTCTCAAGCTTTGTTTACAAAAAATGCTGAGAGAGAATCGAAATTTCAATATCTCTTTCAAATTGTCCCCACCTTTAAACCATGGTTTCAAGCTGAAATTTCAATATCTCTTTCAAATTGTCCCCACCTTTAAACCATGGTTTCAAGCCAATTAGCTTGAAACCATGGTTTAAAGGTGGGGACAATTTGAAAGAGATATTGAAATTTCGATTCTCTCTCAGCATTTTTTGTAAACAAAGCTTGAGAGCTATTGGTAAAGCTCCATCTGTGATCATAAAATGCAAGCTATAAGCAGGTTAAAAAATTTTTAACTTGTTTTTGTTTATCATAAATGCACCTTTGAAGGTTTTAGCAATGATATAGATTGCAGAACCTTTCTACTATGTGGAGAAACTGAACTGTTTTCAGACCCATATAGCTATCTAGTTTGTTTAGCTGCATTTTAGGATATTTACTATCTAAAAAATTTGTGCTTTCAAGCTGATAGGAACAGTTTACATATATGCTGTTCAGTAGAGTTGGAGTTTTAGATCTAGTTTCTAGTCCCCCTATCCTTTACTGACGAAAGCCAATTAGCTTGAACAGATCTAGTTTCTAGTCCCCCTACCCTTTACTGATGAAAGCCAATTAGCTTGAAACCATGGTTTAAAGGTGGGGACAATTTGAAAGAGATATTGAAATTTCGATTCTCTCTCAGCATTTTTTGTAAACAAAGCTTGAGAGCTGTTGGTAAAGCTCCATTTGTGATCATAAAATGCAAGCTATAAGCAGGTTAAAAAATTTTTAACTTGTTTTTGTTTATCATATATATATATATAACTCATGTTCCCAGTTCTCATTACAAAAGCAATAGAAATCAATGATGACTGACATATGTATGATGGCATATATCAATCTTAAGATCTTTTTATTTAATATTATCAAAAATTGATAATTTGCTATTCAATAGTTTACTAATCTTAATTTTTTTAAATATAATTTAACAATATTTAATTATAATAAAATGACATCATTTTACTAGATAACTTACATTTCCAGATATAATCTTAAAACTGGTGGGAAAAGATATAATCTGTAAAAAAAGTAACTTTGAAATACCTGTCTTCTAGATACTAATTGAAACTCTTCTTTATTTCTACTAACATTCCATCACTGTTTCTCCAAATTCTTGCTCACCTAAAGGTGACTCTGAAAACGATGATCACACATATTAATTATTTTAAATTAACTGTATGAAAAAAAAAAACTTTTATGTGAAATGGGAATGAGGAATGAATAACATATTTATTCATGTAAATAACATGAAAATCAATATAAATACACCAAAGTTACATGGGTACATATTTTAATGTTTGAATGCATATATTTTTTAGATGGATATTTGATACATCATTAAGCATTAGTTTCTTTTTACAGTCCATCAATATCAGTAATTGTAATAATAGTAAATTACAATCATGACAATATTTTCCAGAGTGAGTAAACATTTTGACATTTTAATTTAAATGTCAATGTAAAAAAATTCACATTTTCTTCTCCATGCAACATTTGTTACTGTAAGAATATCCTTTTCACAATTTCAACATGGGATGCACATTAAGAAAATAATAGCAGAAAATATTTTGTTGATCAATAACACATTAAATTAAGCTTTAAAGTTTACAAATAGTTAATATTTCATACTGATGGCAGCACTTTGACAGTTCAACTTCTTTGCTATTGTTTTTTAATTTAGCTGATTTTCATAATATAACTATCTTTAATTTTATATATATTGGGTGAGTTGCATATTGGTTTTGTAGTTCCATGCTTGTAATCAGTCTTAACTCTTTGCAGGCAAACATCCACACAGAAAAGCATATGGTTCTTAGTCACATCAGAACATTCCTTAGAATAATATGTAACAGGCTACTATTCAGGTTTCCTATTAAGTTTAAAGTATTTCATGACTGGAAAGCAATGAGCTGATGAGTGACTGATATATTTAGCTAATCATCATGAGAAATATATAACCATAAATAAGGCTTATCACAGTTCCAATAGGGATATAATAACAAATACTTTTTTCAATGACCAATAGCTTTTGCAGTTAAGGGTTTAGAATTAAAATTTTTGATGATGGTATATTAGATGTGATATGTTGGACTATTTCCATCATCTATCAGTAAATTTTGAATGTATAGAAAATTTTAAACTTTTCAAATACAAAAAAAAACTTGTTAGCTAAACACACAAATAGACAACACTGGTTAGTAATTACATAATATTTTGAATAGTATTAATCTCCAAGAGCCAAGAAGGATATGTGGCAAAAAATTAAATACTGTAGATAACCCACTAAATATTACATTATCACCATTTCCTATTCTTACACAAGCTGTTAAAACAGTGACAAACTATTCACATAGTAGTAGCATTCAAGATAAACTGTGGTAATCAATGGATGCCAAATGGTTTGTGCATAAAGTCCATATCTACTGCCTAGTCATCTATTATTTCCAGACTAGTTTTTAGTTTGTGGTTTTCATCAGTGAGATCCTTGGATTTAAGAGCACTGCACTTAGATCATGGATTTGAATGCCTTGCACCTAAATCCTAAGATCTAGATGCAGTGCTCTCAAATCCAATGCTTCTCACTGATGAAAGCCACAAACTAGAAACTAATCTGAGGATAATAGGTGGGTAGGCAATAGGTAGGAATTTTATGCACAAACCTTCTTGCATCCATTACCGTGTTAAATACTGTATTCTATTATTAATCTACCATTTTAATTCGATAGACACTGATTGAATGGCTGTTAATTAACCCATCAAAATTATTTTTTTAAAACTGCCTTATGTTACAATAATATCTATCTGTTTCTCAAAAACATATTTTCCATAACTCACAAATAAATCTGCATATATGTGCAGAATATCATTTTCAAATATTTCTGATTTTTTTATCTTATTTTTGATTATTTATTTTTTCTACAAACAATAGGTTGTTTTCTAATTTGTATACTAATTAAGAAGTTAATAAAATAGATGTTGTCTTGACAGAAGATTTAAGATTCTTGATGTTAATAAATATAGGCTGCATTCATGTAAATTAAAAAGTGTATATTTTGAAAGGATTTCTACATTTTTAATATTTAACATTACAACTTTGCCAAAATTAAATTTTATCAATTAATTTTGTCAATAAATTAAATTTTCACTATAGTTAAAGGTCTTTAGTGATAGAGGAATAAGAAATATATTTTGATCAAAATCATTTTTATAAGCTAATACTTTGTGCATTCCTGAAAACTGATTTTCTTGTTTATGACAATAAAGATGAAAAGGTTTAGATAATTATCTTCATGAGCAAAGTTTATATAACTAGTGTCACTTATAAAATATCAAATATAAAAAAATATTTAATTTCTATCCTTGAACTGTCCTGAAAATCACGTATACATCTTCTTTTTGACAGAAATTATTCAACACTGTAGATTTTCTCTTAGCATATATGAGTGCATTTTAAGTAACATAAATATATATTTGGGTACCGATATAGTATGATAGGAGCTCGATGCCATTTTGAATTTTACAACCACCCAAATATTCCGCGGACATATTCAAGCGATAAATGACATCGATTACCAACTTGTGGTTTCAAAAAAAGGTGTTACAAAAACACAAATTTCATCATTAATTAAAAAAATCAAAATGCAAAATTTGCAATGGTCATAGAGTATTAAAAAATCAAAATCGTAATTTGGATTAATATTTAACATTTAATAAAAAATCAAAACCAAATAATGTGAATAAATAGTTTGCATTAATATACGTTATTACAATTTGCATAAATCTTTCAAAAATCAAAATGCAATTTATGTTTGTTATAAACTGATGAAAGAAATTAAAAGGCAATTTACGTTTTCTACTTTTAAAAAAAAATAAAAAACCTAATTAATCTACTGTTCATAAATATGTCAAGAGTATAACTTATAAAATACGAAATATAGCGTATTATTTTTACAAATACTGTAATAGGATTTTAGTTTTTTTTAATATCAGAAATTATTTGTTCGCTACTGTTGATCACTTGAAGGTTTTTTTTTTTAAAGTAGTAAACGTAAATTGCATTTTGATTTTTGAAAGATTTATGTAAATTATGATAACGTATTTTAATGATTTGATTTTTATTTTTTATTACATGTTAAATATTGATCAAAATTAGGATTTTAATTTTTAAATACTCGCCACCTTTTTTTGAAAACACATGTTGATAATCGATGTCATTTATCGCTTGAATATGTCAGGAGGGATTTTGGGGGAGTTATAAAATTCAAAATGGCATCGAGCGTGCACTATACTTCTCTCTTGCTATAATTTAAATTTTACTTTATGTTTAGCTTTCTATCAGTATTGTGGTGCAATTCATGCTTGTCAGAATATATATATATATAATTACAGTAAAACTGAAAATAACTTAAGATGTATAACACATGTCAATTATTAGCCAAAGCTACCTTTTGGAAATTTTTGTAGATAAAAATAATTAGGTGTTATCTTAAACTATTTAAAATTTTAATTCTATTTTTAATTTTATATATTATTGCTAATATTACACTTTAATTTTGTATTATATATATTTCAGATAAACATTTTGTTCATTCTTAAAAGGTTTTCGGAAGTTGAAGTTAATCATTTTGCTGACAAAATGCAACGCTGTCTTTCTTATTGAAGAAGCTAAGTCTTAAAACTGAAGTCTTGTAAATAAATAAATCATCAAATAAACTGTATTTTATTAATAGTTTCGATATTTTAAACGAATAAAAACAGTTACGTTTACTTTTACATTATATAATACTTTGAGAAAATTGAATTATATATAAAAAAAAACAATGCACACACAAAAAAGTCAATCCTAAATAAACCTCTGTCTTATTCACACCTAAGAAGTATCATGGAGTTACAAATATATCTTCAATCTAATTTATCAAATAACCAGTAAAAATGTACAGATTTTAAATATGATAATAATTTACTGCTATTCTAAGTAAAGCAAACAGGACTATGTATTGAATAATGATTTGGAAAGAATTGTGATATTGTAGGTATATAAGTTATAAAGTAATATTTAATTTAAAAAAGGATTAATTTAGGATTTATCACTAAACAAGATAAAACCCTTTCTAGGTGATATTACTGTTAATATCTAAGTAATATATATTAAGGCTATAACCTTAAGACCATGCACTTGAAAAATGACAGTACGGACCTCTACAAATGTTAACACAAGATTTATTTAAAAGACAATATCTAAGGAAATTTTAATATTTTAAAGGTATTAAAATTGTAGCTATAATAGCTTACTGGCAAGTACAGCATTCTTAGCTGAACAGATTTTAGCAAGAAAGAGAGACAAGTTATATTCCACAGTAACTAATTCATTAAAGGCAAGAAACTGGTCTACAAAGTGCAGTTTAGGTGATTGAATGCAGATAAATGATCGAAATTATAATAATTCTACAAAAAAGAAGATAGTAGAAAGATAAAACTGCAGTCTCTATAGCTGTCAAGTAAACTGTATTTGTAATTAAGCTTTCTCTTAAATACTATTTTCATGTGTTGCTATCTGAATGAATTATTATATAAAAATAATAGGTTTGTTACTCGGGAAGTGGAAATTTGTAGAGATTCTAATCTGGAAAAAAATAAGTATATTAAATCCTTTAGTTCTTACTGTAGCTATAGTTTCAATAATCATTAACTCCATGGTTCCACTTGACATTTGTCCGCACTTACAGAGATCATTGGCTATTAAATTCCATATATAAAGCAAATGAGCACAACAGTCATGGATTGTTTGAACCACTTGATGAGACTCCAGTTGCATTTAGGAAGATTAAAATAGTTTATATTATGAAGATATGATAGAATAAAATGTAATTAATGGAAAACTATATTTAAGCAAGATGAAGTTTTTCATTAAGAAAAATTTGCAGCAAGAAAAAATTAAAAGATGGGAGGATTTATTTTTAGTTTATGAATTATATCATTTTTTACAGAATAATTTATAATTGTTTATAAGTCATAGTTGTTAAATATTTTACCCATAATATAAATTGTAAAAAAATTGTCATTTTACAATCGTTGATGTTTTAACTTGTCACTCTGCTAGAACAATTTTTAATTGTTTGTTAGTTCTCTTTGTAATCATTATACATGATTGGTACATAATCAGGAGTTCTTTCTGGTCCTATTCATAACAATAGATAAAAATACATTACATATTTAATAACATGAAAAGCTAAAACCTTTGACAGAAGTGCCTTAAAAATGCTTGTAACAGCCAATCAGATGTAATAATGACTGCACATGGAACTCTCAATTCAAGAACACAGAACTACGAGAAAAAGATGCACTTTATTTCTATATAATATTTAGGGAATTAGATGTGAAGATGTTTTAAGCTTCATGCTCTTAGTTTAGAATGCTCAAGTCTGACTTATTTATATATAAATTTAAGTAAAGAAGAAGGTAGGTTCCCATCTTTTTCTTGTAATTCTGGCTTGTGTTTTTGAATTGAGAGTTCCATGTGCAGTCATTATTACATTTGATTGGCTGTCACATAAGCATTTTTAAGGTGCTTCTGATGAAGGTTTTAACTCTTCATGTTATTATTATATTATCTTCTAGCACTTAATGAATTTAATATATTACATATTTAATAAAACTGTAAATTTACAAAATGTTTTAAACATAAATATTTCATTGTTATTAATATCCACATTAAATAATACAAATATAATTACAAAAAAGTGTTTTTCACATTTTATTACAAATATTATAGAATAATGAATAATATTTATTTTCATGTGACCACCATTTCTTATGCTTACACAAGTTGTTTACACAGAGGCTAAACTCTTCATACAGTAGTGCCACCAGTGCAAGCCAGAGTAATCAATAGATGCAAGAAGGTTTGTGTATAAAATCCCTATCTAGTGCCTACTCATTCAGATCTAGCAACATTGCTTTCAGTTCCAAAGCTCCTCAGCAATGAAAGCTACTAGCTAGAAACTGGTCTGGGATATTGGATGAGTAGGCACTAGATAGGGGTTTTATGCACAAACCTTGCATTCATTGATTATTCTGGCTTTCACTGATGATGCTACTTTATGGAGAGTTTAGCCTCTGTGTAAATATTTATTTTCTAAATTGTTCAATAAATAATTTCATTTGGCATCTTCAATAGTACTACCACACAGCAATTAGGTCTAGAGCAATTAAAAATTCAGCTTTTCTGCAACATTTTTTTATTGCAAAATCTTGAACTAATATATATATAACCAAAACTGTCTAACACTATACTAGCAAAAAATAAAAATGCAAAACCATAAAACAATACAGTACTAGATTAAATTCAAAATTTTACCAAAATCCTTACACAACCATGGTTTCATCTACTACAAATAGACCTTCTCAAGTGAAAATCAACCTAAAGGAAAACATATATATATACAAACAAACAAACCTTCCCATAATTCATTTCAAACCCCACCTTCCCTTAATATCAAAAGAAGTCTTCATAAGATTGATAGCCTCAGAATCAAGGAGACTTTGATGATAAAACTCCTTGATTCTGAGGCTATCAATCTTATGAAGACTTCTTTTGATATTAAGGGAAGGTGGAGTTTGAAATGAATTATGGGAAGGTTTGTTTGTTTGTATATATATATGTTTTCCTTTAGGTTGATTTTCACTTGAGAAGGTCTATTTGTAGTAGATGAAACCATGGTTGTGTAAGGATTTTGGTAAAATTTTGAATTTAATCTAGTACTGTATTGTTTTATGGTTTTGCATATTTATATATATATATATATTGAAATTAATTCCATATAAAATAGCGTGTTCAAAGAAAAGTAAAACAAAGTCAAGGGGATGCATTTTTAAATCAAAGAATAGGTTCAGTGGTATATTCAAAAATTGTCCATTGTTTGCACATCCTCAACTTTTATTATAATCTTGAAATTGGAAATTGTAATTTATATGCAATTTTAATTATTTACTTTTATTTTTGAAAATTAAATAAAATTTTTTGTTTTTTGGCTAAGTACATATTGTTCATTTTCAGATTTTATTTGAAAATATTTGAAATATGAATTTTTTCCTACAGTACAGGCTTTTTCATACCTGCACTTCTATATGTAATATATAGGGTTTGAACTCAGGCTTTTACATGATCCTCAGCCATCCATGCTATCTCATACCACTGATACACTTGATCACATACATGTTGAAAAGATAAATAATCATCAATATACATATTTTGTGCTAAACCAGCACTCATCAGTTGGTCCAGATTATTATCTCCACACATATATACAATCAAAGCTCAGCTTATATTAAGATAACCAATCTTCATATTTTAATGAACAGGCTTTAAACCACTCCATCCCACAACTATTCAGCCATCCATTTCATTGAGAATCTGATGATGGAATACTCCAAGCCCACCTTATTTGGTAATTTATGTGAAAATAAGTCAAAGAAAGGGTAATAATATAACCTAAAAAATGATTAGTAGCAAAAAAAAAAAAACCTACTAAAGAATCATCTCTATTATTATTATTTTTTATCTTTTTGTTAATTATAAATTGAGTACATTCTTTACTGATAAATATTGGATACAAAATTATTCTTTATTTATTAAAAAACATTTTTTTTTAGTCTGAAGGCTAAATAATATTTGTTTTTTTTTGTTTTTTTATTTATTTTACTCTAGTATTCTTAACTTATTTGAAAAGTTGGAATATTATTTTTAAAACGAATTTCATTTATGGAAATTATAATATCATGAACAAAACCAAATATTTTTTCTCTTTTCTGGGTAATTGTAACATTCACATAAATGATCCAGACATTTATACATAAAAGGTCATCTACGTATTTTAAATTAAGCTTTTATTCATTCCTAGCATGCTTTGGATATGTAATCTTTCATAATATAGTTTCATTTCTTTAGTGTTCAGCATAGGTATAGATTCTGAACACGAAAAAAGTAAAAATGTTATAATAATGGTATTGTTATATAACAAAAATATTCTGAACATGAATAAAAGCTTAATTTAAAATATGTAAATGATCTTTTCTAGATAAGGGCCTTTATCAGTAGTTTAGCTTTCAAGCTAAAGAAATAAAACTTAGAATTTAGGAATGCCATAATAAAAAATACTAAAAAAAAATTAATCTTATTTGGAATAATTAATACGTAATTGAAATAAACTGAGAGAGTGCAAACCTCTCAAGCATTTGGCCAATCAGATCGCAATACTGGGACAGAGAATTTAATAAGAAAAGAGCAGATTCCACTATTTTCTTTACTTGTCTGTCTATATATCCAAGCCAGTCCAGAGTACTTAGATCTGCCAGCGCGAATCTTAAATATCTTCACACTCAACTCACACATTGATTACATAAGTAATATTTACTAAGGCAATAAACCTCAAGAGTGTGCACTTGAAAATGTGAAGGTAGGGACCTCTACAGGTATTAACCACAAGCTTACACTTTAGGTCTTTACCATCACATTTTCAAGCACACACTCTTGAGGTTTATTGCCTTAGGAAATATTAATAATGTGTTTTAGGGGGAAAAAATCTGCATTTAAGATTTTATATCATGAATTATTTGAAGATATAGATTTTTTTCCCTGTTTAAGAATTTAACATTTCATTTATCCTATGTCAAAGTTAACTTTATATATTAATGAAAAATTTAGAAATAGAAATTTAAAAATATATTACAATTTATTTTCCCTTAATATGGATAACAAATTGTCTTTCTTTCAAGAGAAAGAGTGTCATTTTAAAATGACCAATTGTTATGTTTTTGGTTTTGTTTTTATTATTGTTACAATTACTAATTCAATTAATAATAATTTATAAAATTTTGGCATGGTCGGTCCATTGGTGAACCCCCCCCTCAACATTTATGTGAATATTATGAAAAATGTAAATTTTGGTGAATATAGATTTATTTGTTAGAAACAAAAATGTAATAAAAATTATAAACAAATTGACAACATAAGATTGTTCAAAACATTGCACACTTAGAAAATTAAATAATAAACAAATAAAAAACAACTATTTACATTATCTATGAGTGAATATTGAATGTATGTTAGTAATAACACACAAATAGACAACACAAGTTAGTAATTATATAATGTTTTGAGTAGTATTATTCTCCACCCTTCTTCAAGTGTTGCTGGCCTATATGCACAGTGACTTTATTCACTTAGAAGTTGAATTCATACCTTTAGATTCTTGAATATTGAATTTAAGAAAAATGCTCTAACCAATTCGCTATTCAAGAATCTAAAGATGTGAGTTCAACTTCTAACTGAATATTGTCACTGTGCATATATGCCAGCAACACCTGAAGAAGAGTGGAAAATACTACTACTCAAAACATTCTGTAATTACTAACCTGTGTTGTCTATTTGTGTGTTATTACTAACAAGTTGTTTATATTTGGAAAGTTTAAATAAAGTTTAAAATTTTCTATTCACTCATAGATGATGGAAGTAGTTCAACATATTACATCTAATAATATACCATCATCACAATCCTTCAGACAAAAAAAAAACATGTTTTTTTTACTTCTAGTTTTAATAATTTATGTTTCAAAGTCATGATAAAACCACATATTCCCAAATATAGTTGTTTAAATAATAATAATAAATGGGTTTATGAATAATAAAAGAAAAATTTTGAGGCTAATTTATTGGATTTAACAATGGTTCTTCTAAATAGTATAACTGAAGAACTTATACAATACTCTGTACAGAAGAGATATCTCTTAAAACAAAGATTTTGAAAATACTGTTGTTATAAATTCAATTATATAAGCAATTGGAAAACTTCAAGAGTGTATTTTAAAATGTATGTTTTTTTTCCATATGTCATAGCATTTGCTGGGAGGCAAGTCCACAACTGTCTGCAACCAACTACTTGCTTGCAAGGTAGCTGTGCTGACCTCTTGGCTAACAACACTTGACAAAATGTATGTTTATATGGAAAATGTTGAATGGTGAAGAAATAAATTATTGTTTTTTTTTTAAATGTTTTTTTCAAAACATACTACAATCTTATATCATGGAGTAGGTAAATTATTATTTTCTGCATCCAATCAATTAATTACTGGCTTCAATCAACATATAGCAGCTATAATTATGTCTCATAAAAACAACATTTTACATTGTGAATCATTTTATAGTACTTGGTTAAAGCAGTCTTCTAAGATATTTGAAACTGAATACAACTATTGAAAGGTTTTATACAGTATTATTAATATATTAATTTTCTTATGTCAATGGAATTTGTGTTAAAATATAAAATAAAAAAATTGAATCAGAAATATTACAATTTTTGGTCAAGTACGATGCTTTCATAGTGGATCCTATCAAAAAATTCCGAAGTTATGGAGGTAGAAATATTTTATTTATCAACAATTTTCTAGTGAGTTTAGTCAAAATAATATGGTATAATGTTTTATTCTATTCCTCGTTTTTAACACAGTGATCATTTTACTTCAAGAATATGCCACGTTGATCGAAATATTTGAAAATTTAACATTCCTGACTATAAAAAATCAGAACGGAAATTTTAGCTAAGGATTGTTTGCAATTTATGTTGGGCGCAGTTTTGGCAGACAAGATTTTTTGTTTTTCAATGTTACATAATAATGTAAATCACATGTATGATAACTATAAAGGTGCTAAACCACTAAACATCATATAATCACCATTTCTTATGCTTGCTCATAACTTATTAAAATAGGCAAATCTCTCCATACAGCAGTGCCACTTAGTGCAAACTAGAGTAATCAATTGATGCCAGAAGGCTTGTGCATAAAATTCCTATCTAGTGTCTACTCATCCAATATCCCAGACTAGTTTCTAGCTTGTGGTATTCATCAATGAGGAGCTTTGGATCTGAGAGCATTGCACCTAGATCTTAGCAACAAGCCAGAAACTAATCTGGGAATATTGGATGAGTAGGCACTAGATAGGGATTTTATGCACAAGTCTTTTGGCATCCATTGATTACTCTGGCTTGCACTGAGTGACACTACTGTATGAAGAGTTTTGCCTGTTTTAATTATAAAGGTGTCTAACATGAAATAAAACAAATAATCTTGCTGAATATGTATTCTGCAGTTCTCACTCAGTATTGCAGTATTTTTTATCTGACAGATAGATAGGAATCAACACAAGAAGATATGGACATATTTGCAAAAGTATTTAAACAATTCTTTGGAGATCTGACTTGCAAATTATGTAACATTTTTGGACTTGATTGGTTATATTATTGACATTATATATTTGAAAAACTGTACAATTGTTTATGATCTTATCAAAAATTATTAAAATTTCATCTGAATTAATGTTTGAAATTAAGCTTGTTTTATTAATATAAAAATAAAAATAACATTTGTTATTAAATTTTGGTTTTTTAAAGCATCAATTATAGATTTATTGCTATATAATAAATCAGAAGTCAAATAAAAATGGTCATTTATGTCTTTGACCAATAGATTAGCATTGATATAAGAAATGGTGATGTTATTTGTAAAAATATTTAAATAATTTATAGGAATCTGTCTCATGAATTATCTTATCAATACTTCGAGAGTTAATACTTTCAAGAATATGTTTTATATATATATAAGAAAGAATGTATGATAATACTAGAGAGACGTATCTGTTATTCATGGAAAGGTAGAAGATAATATTAATCATTTTGTTTTAGAGTAAAAGAAAATTAAATAAATTATATGGGGAATGGAAAATACATAAAGGAGAAACAAATGAAGTATACTGAAAATTTCAGTTTTTTATTTAAGTATTTATAATAAGAATGGAAATATCCAAGGCTGAAATATAAGGATAGGCTATTGAACCTCAACAGTAATATGCAGATAAATTATTGGAATGAATGAAATAATTTTTTTATTTATTTAAATGGGATAGAAGAAGAAAAAATGATATTATGAGGAGAATGATTTTGTTATTATAAATTGAATGAAATAATATAAGAATTAGATAAATTTACTAATATATATTATTCAATATAAATGATACATACAATATGTATACTACTAATTAATCAAAACACGTTCAATATATGATTTTTGATGTATCTAGTATAGTTATTTTAAAATATTAAACAAGCTTTCCTAAGTATACATGCTGTATGTATTACTTATATTGAATTACATTTTTTATTAGAAAAGTTTAAAGTTGGAATTACAATAGTGTCTGAAGCTATCCTAGTGCTTCTCTGAGGAATGCCAAAGCATGAAACCATGGTTAGAGGTTGGTGGGGGGGGATTCCTGACATAGATATTTTAAATTCTTTCTCTGGCTAAGCATTTATCACAAAACTTGTTGAGCAATTGGTAATGCTCATTGTTTATATCTTACAAGCTGAAGAGAATTGGGTCATGTGATCTATGACTCTTTATTTGATTAATATATATTAAAACAGTCGGCCTTAGTTCAAGGTCGACTTTCAGCTTCTACCACTGTCCACGTGTCATCATGTTTATTTTTTGTAAACCATATATAGTAGCGGAAACATTCTAATGAATTTAAATTAGAACTTACAAATCGGTTTCAAGTGTTAGTAGATTTTGACATGATTCAGATTTGAATGAAATTAATATGAAAATAACTGATACACTTTTAAAAACTGCAACAAAGATAGCTGGTAGAAAAAAGCAGCAATTGACTAATAAAATTTCTACTGAGACTAGAGAACTTATGAAGAAAAGAAGGAATATGAAGATATGCAAGAATGATGCATTAAAAAGAATTGAATATCTCGAATTTTGTAAAATGGTGCGGAAAAGAGTTGAAAATGATATAAGAAAGTATAACTGTGAACTAGCAAGAAAAGCTGTAGAAGAAAATAAAAGTCTTAAGAATGTAAAACAACATTTTGGTATTGGTAGGAAATTTATATCTGCAATAAGGAAAAAAGATGGAATTATTACTAAAAAGAGGGATGACATTATGAAATTGGTAGAAGATTTTTATCAAGAATTATATAGTAATAAAGAACAAGTACCTCCTATATCTATTACATCTTCCGAATTGCCCAGAATTTTAAATGAAGAAGTGAGAAATGCAATTAAATGTATGAAAAAAGGAAAGGCTCCAGGTAATGATGGAATTATAATTGATATATTAAAAGAAGCAGGTGAAGAAACAGAAAAAATATTAGCAAAGTTATATACCAAATGTCTAAATGATAAAGATGTACCGGATGATTGGAAGAATGCAGTAATAATATTAATATTTAAAAAAGGTGATAAAGAAGATATTAGAAATTACAGACCTATCAGCCTTTTATCAGTTTTATATAAAATTTTTACCAAGATAATTACAACTCGTCTACAGAGAACCTTAAATTTTCACCAACCAAGAGAACAAGCTGGATTTAAAAGTGGTTTTAGTACAGTAGATCATATTCAAGTATTGAGAGAAGTTATAGAAAGGACAAATGAATATGAGTTGTCATTATGTTTTGGATTTGTAGATTATGAAAAGGCATTTGATTCTATAAACATTTCTTCAGTGATTAAAGCATTGGATCATCAAGGTATAGATCCAGGATATTGTCATATTTTAAAGAATATTTATAAAAATGCAACAGCAACAATTAGATTACATAATGATACTGGGAAAGTCAACATTGAGAAAGGTGTAAGACAAGGTGACTCCATATCTCCAAAACTTTTTGCAGCAGTGCTGCAAGAAGTATTTTGTGGATTAAAATGGGAAACTAAAGGAGTGAAAGTAAATGGAGATTATTTAAGTCATTTAGATTTCGCAGATGATGTAGTTGTTTTTGCAAATAATGCTTCCGAGCTGCAGGAAATGTTTCAGGAGTTATCAGATGAAAGTAGGAACATAGGACTAAAGATAAATGTTAAAAAGACTAAAGTAATGTTTAATCAATTTGCTCAAAATATGAAAATAAAGAATGATTATGATGAATTAGAAGAAGTTAAGAGTTACAAATACCTTGGTCAGATTATTAATACAGATGGAAACATAATAGAGGAAATTAATCATAGAATTAAACTTGGTTGGAGTGCTTTTGGTAGAAATAACTTGATATTAAAAGGAAATATGCCTATGTGTTTGAAAAGAAAGGTTTTTAACAAATGTGTTTTACCAGTTCTTACTTATGGATCTGAGACTTGGACACTTAATAGAAGATCAATACAGAGACTTCAGACCACTCAAAGAAGTATGGAGAGATGTATGTTGGGAGTAACAAGAAGAGATCGAAAACGCAATGTATGGGTAAGAGAACAAACAGGTGTTACTGACCTCATTGAAAAAATTAAAAGATTGAAGTGGAGTTGGGCTGGACATATTGCTAGAAGAGATGATAATAGATGGACAATTGAAATTTTAAACTGGATTCCAAGAGATTGTAAAAGACCCAGAAGGAGACCACATGTAAGATGGATGGATGAAATAAGAAAATGTGTAGGGGTGATGTGGAGAAGAGAAGTTAAAGATCGGAGAAGATGGATTAAACTTGGAGAGACCTTCATCCTGCAGTGGATTGATAATGGTTGATAATGATGATGATGATGATGATATACGTAATTAAAAATATTAGGTAATTTTGTATTTTTTTAAAAATTGTATTTTTATATTTTAATACGTTATAATTTTTTCATAACATAAAATGTATTTTCAAGATAACTGTCTGAAATAATTAAGGGGGTGGGGTGTTTGTCTTATGATTTTAAACCAGGAAATTGTAAATTAAAATTAAAAAAGTAAAAACTAAAACAAAGCTAATGCATTTTAGTTAGCTATTAACATTGTTTTATTCAAATCCATTTCCAAGCAGGAAATTGATTTGAATTGATTTTAGACAGTTATCTTAAAACTGAATCTTTACTAACAATAGAGTAAAGATTCTCCTAAAATAGAGATCCATTAGAGGCAGGAAATCTATTTTAGAATAAATATTCTCTAAGGGGACAAAAACTGATATAAATAAAGCTACAAATCTATTATGTTAGAGTTGGGTCAGTCGTTGCTAGGGGACTTCATCTCCATTTGAAATTTTGGAGAACCAAATTGCCATCCACCGTCTTCAACCAAGCTTTGCCGCAATGTAGCCCCAAAGAATGCCACCTGCCGCAGCAGATTCGCCATTGCCTCCAAAGAATCCTGAGGTAACCAGCCAAAAGACTGTATAACCGCCTTATCCACTTTTAACTGTAATTTAATTTGTAAGATAATAATTTCGTTATATTTAATGTTTTTCTTAAAGCTTTGTTAACCGTTTATATCAATTCTTTGCTGCCTAATGATAATGCAATCCAACTCACGCTTATTATTATTTTTATTAGTTAGTGCGGTTATGATTTAAGTTTAATAATATTTTTATATTTTCTTCCTTTATTTATAAATGCCTCTAAAAACTTAATCTTACGAACTTCTATTAAAAGGGAAGGATGGGGAATTAAAATGAGTTCTTATTAATTATTTTAAATACTTCGTAAGTTTGGGTTATATTTTAAATGAATATTTTTTATCTAAATGTTTTGTTGTAAATTTATACGAAACGTATAAATATTTTGCAATCCGGGGTGGCTATTGGTGTCTGTTAGTGTTATAAATTTCTTATTGATCATCATCGCCACTAAGTCTGGCGACTTAAATTTGTTTAATAAATTGCACTCTTATAGTTTTGCTTCTTACGTTTAAACATTGATTCAGCACTGCAAGCTTCATTAATAGTAGTTAATTCATAATCAATGACTTTATATTACGTAGGTCATTACTACTCGCATGTTATTGTGTATTTGTTAAACCATTTAAGGCTTTTCATTAATAGTTAAATTTATTAATTTTATATTATTATGATAGCGTTGCTAGCATATATCTAATTATTTATAAGCCATATACGGCTTCAATCTGATTCGCCTGTACCTCATTCCAGGGAATCACGATCATTTCGCTAATCATTCTCTCCTCCAAGTATATATATTATATACTGCTTTGAATCGCCTGTACCTCACTCCAGGGATTCAAAGCTTCGTCGTTCGTATCCTCATCATAAAGAAGTCTACGTTTACTTCTAGATCATCCAGGTTAGAGTAGATGAAGCAATGTATAGTTTGCCGCGGTCCGGCCTATAGTATCTTCCTACCAACCCTCTTCTTCCTGTACCGTCTCAGCAGAAAGCTGGCGTGTACCGTCATTATATAAAATTGGAGAATGACATTATCCTGGCCAAATGTGCTCTTTCCTCTCGTTGATATTATGCTAGCACCGCCATCTTTTACAGTTAGTTTCCAGCCTGTTTAGCAAAGTAAATCGTAATAATATGCGATAATTAAACGTTCTGTTTTCTCTCTATTTGTTGGTGTTTAAACCCAACTTCTCGCGAAGCTGCCCTCCCTCTTTACTGAAATAAACTTTTCCCGCAAATATTGAGTTTACGCTATATCCCATCGTTAAATGTTGAAAATATAAAAGAAATAATGTTTTATACTGCCGATCAAAAATGTATCCGCATTGTAATTATTATAAATGAAATATCGAAATAAAAACAATAAACTTATGTATTAAAAGAATCTAAATAAAACAATAAACTTATGTATTAAAATCTTTTAATTAGCGAAACTCGAATATACTTTATAAATGTATTTTATATGTAAAACGGCCACCAAACCATTCCGACAAATCCGCCTCTTGTAACCGCCGCACTAACTTAATATTTGTCAATATAATCTTAATAATATTCTTTAATGTATATAATCAAAACAGTTTTATAAGCGTCGAGTCAATTATATATATCTAAAATCATCATCAATTATGTTAAAATAAATATTTATATTTTAAACTTAATCCAGTTGTTCGAATCTTATTATTATTATATTTATGTATACTTGTAACTTAATATCTTGGGGTTCACTCAATCTCTCATCATCATCACCAGATGAGTCTCATGTAAAACGTTGTAACACCAGGCCGGGATGTAATGAATTTATGTGGTATCACCGTAGGTGTTGTTCATAATGTTATAGATTTGGGGAATGGGCAAATAGGTTAGAATTCATGATTGCTCCTGACCTGTGTATCTCGTGCATGATTGGATTTGAGGTACTTTTGCCTAGATTCTAAATCTTGTTGGATGGACATACATTTTCGACTGGTACAATATTATGTTTTTTAAAAAAGTGAATGTTGATATTAGTTAGCAGTATTACTAGGCAAATTATCTGACATCATTTAAAGAGGAACCATTTTTCATCAAATCACATAACAACACATCATTCCATTATTTTTCTGAAAATAGCCATAAGAATATAGCAAAAATCTAATCAAATAGTTTGAAAAAACTTACATATTATGGACATAGCATTTAATATATTTGTGTGTTTTTTAATAAATGTAAATGCATATACTGAAAGGAGACCCTTTGATTCCTCTTGGAGGCCTTAAAGGAACCGAGCAGGGCAAATTCCTAATGTCCACTCCATACGTTCTTGTCATTGCAGCTGTTATTACTATGTGATTATTCATATAGTATACGAACATGGATGGGCTGCTCACCAACATGCATTAGCCAGCGTGGTGAGTTTATTGGCTTTTTGCCTCTAAGTTTAAGATCAAGAAACACCATGGTCTTTCTTCTCAGTGCCTGATAAGGCAGAATGAATGTTTGTGTAAATGATAAATATTTTTCCAATACATATATACAATTATGACAGACAAAAATAAAGCATGGCCCTTATTCCCAGGAGGCTGTAAAGTCACCAACCAAGGCAGCGGTTGGTGGCCGAAGGCGGAGGGTGCTAAGAATCCCCTGATTGTGGACCCAGGCTGCCATTTGATGATGACTTTTTATTTAGGTACTTACAACTGCAGATCACTTTCAAGTGAAGGAAGATTGCAAGAATTAGAAGAAGAATTGTCTTATATTAAATGGGACATTATTGGACTTTGTGAAGTTAGAAGAAAAGGTGAAGAAACAATTGATTTAAAAAGTGGACATATACTCTATTATAAAGGCACACATATTGGAAATACAAGTGGAGTAGGATTCATTATAAATAAAAAGTGGAAGAACAATATTGTGGAGATTGATGGTGTATCGGACAGAGTTGCAAGATTAGTTATACAACTTAATAGCAGATACCAAATGCAGATAATTCAGGTTTATGCCCCAACAAGTTCTCATAGTGATGAAGTAGTAGAAGATTTTTATATGGATGTACAAAAGGCTTTTGATCAGAGTAAACAACATTTTAAAATTGTTATGGGAGACTTTAATGCTAGAATTGGTAGACAAATGAAAGATGAAATTGCTGTAGGTAATTTTGGTTATGGTAATAGAAATGAGAGAGGACATAGACTTGTGGAGTTTGCAGAAAAAGAAAAAACTTTATATTATGAATTCATTTTTTGAGAAAAATGTTAAAAGGAAATGGACATGGAAGCATCCAAATGAAGGTACAGCAGAATTGGATTATATTTTGACTAACAGGAAATACATATTTCAAGATTGTAATGTTCTTAATAAATTTAACACAGGAAGTGATCATCGATTAGTAAGGTGTAAGTTACGTGTTAATGTAAAACTAGAGAGACAAAATTATTGAGAAAAACAATATTTACAGTTGATATTCCTAATCTTCAGAAACATTCTAATGAATTTAAATTAGAACTTACAAATAGGTTTCAAGTGTTAGGAGATTTTGAACATGATTCAGATTTGAATGAAATTAATATGAAAATAACTGATACACTTTTAAAAACTGCAACAAAGATAGCTGGTAGAAAAAAGCAGCAATTGACTAATAAAATTTCTACTGAGACTAGAGAATTTATGAAGAAAAGAAGGAATATGAAGATATACAAAAATGATGTATTAAAAAGAATTGAATATCTCGAATTTTGTAAAATGGTACGGAAAAGAGTTGAAAATGATATAAGAAAGTATAACTGTGAAATAGCAAGGAAAGCTGTAGAAGAAAATAAAAGTCTCAAGAATGTTAAACAACATTTTGGTATTGGTAGGAAATTTATATCTGCAATAAGAAAAAAAGATGGAATTATTACTAAAAAGAGAGATGACATCATGAAATTGGTAGAAGATTTTTATCAAGAATTATATAGTAATAAAGAACAAGTACCTCCTATATCTATTACATCTTCCGAATTGCCCAGAATTTTAAATGAAGAAGTGAGACATGCAATTAAATGTATGAAGAAAGGAAAGGCTCCAGGAAATGATGGAATTATAATTGATATATTAAAAGAAGGAGGTGAAGAAATAGAAACAATTTTAGCAAAGTTATATACCAAATGTCTAAATGATAAAGATGTACCGGAAGATTGGAAGAATGCAGTAATAATATTAATATTTAAAAAAGGTGATAAAGAAGATATTAGAAATTACAGACCTATCAGTCATTTATCAATTTTATATAAAATTTTTACCAAGATAATTACAACTCGTCTACAGAGAACTTTGGATTTCCACCAACCAAGAGAACAAGCTGGATTTAAAAGTGGTTTTAGTACAATAGATCATATCCAGGTATTGAGAGAAGTCATAGAAAGGACAAATGAATATGAGTTGTCATTATGTTTTGGATTTGTAGATTATGAAAAGGCATTCGATTCTATACACATTTCTTCAGTGATTAAAGCATTGGATCATCAAGGTATAGATCCAGGATATTGTCATATTTTAAAGAATATTTATAAAAATGCAACAGCAACAATTAGATTACATAATGATACTGGAAAAATCAACATTGAGAAAGGTGTAAGGCAAGGTGACTCCATATCTCCAAAACTTTTTACAGCAGTGCTGCAAGAAGTATTTTGTGGATTAAAATGGGAAACTAAAGGAATGAAAGTAAATGGAGAGTATTTAAGTCATTTAGATTTTGCAGATGATGTAGTTGTTTTTGCAAATAATGCTTCAGAGCTGCAGGAAATGTTGCAGGAGTTAGCAGATGAAAGTAGAAAAGTAGGACTAAAGATAAATGTTAAAAAGACTAAAGTAATGTTTAATCGATTTGCTCAAAATATGAAAATAAAGATTGATTATGAAGAATTAGAAGAAGTTAACAGTTACAAATACCTAGGTCAGATTATTAATACAGATGGAAACATAATGGAGGAAATTAATCATAGAATTAAACTTGGTTGGAGTGCTTTTGGTAGAAATAACTTGATACTAAAAGGAAATATGCCTATGTGTTTGAAAAGAATGGTTTTTAACAAATGTGTTTTACCAGTTCTTACTTATGGATCTGAGACTTGGACACTTAATAGAAGAGCAATACAGAGACTTCAGACCACTCAAAGGAGTATGGAGAGATGTATGTTGGGAGTAACAAGAAGAGATCGAAAACGCAATGTATGGGTAAGACAACAAACAGGTGTTACTGACCTTATTGAAAAAATTAAAAGATTGAAATGGAGTTGGGCTGGACATATTGCTAGAAGAAATGATAATAGATGGACAATTGAAATTTTAAACTGGATTCCAAGAGATTATAAAAGACCCAGAAAGAGACCACATGTGAGATGGATGGATGAAATAAGAAAATGTGCAGGGGTGTTGTGGAAAAGAGAAGCTAAAGATCGGAGAAGATGGATTAAACTTGGAGAGACCTTCATCCTGCAGTGGATTGATAATGGTTGATGATGATGATGATGTATTTTTATGCAGAATAACAAATGTAGACAAAAAACTAACTATATAAATGTAACTATAAATATTTATAGAGATGTGTTATACATATATATATATATGAATAGAAGAACAAAAAATATAATAATATCTACAAATAAAATAAGAAAAATATAATTTATAGAGAATTTAATATTTTTAATAAGAGAGAAATAAAAACTAACCAGTATTAACATTATGAATATATAGAAGACCCTAAAGTAGAGAAGTGTTATTTTATTATATATATATGCAATTATATTATAGTTTACATGTCCATGTTTATTCACTGTAATTTATAATTAGCTATTAACTTATAATGTATGGAAATATAGAATATTTCTACTTCACTAATTGTGAAAATAAAATCTTGGTAAAAAAATAAAATAGAACAAAAATAATAAATAAAGTTTTTAGTTTTGAAAATCTCCATATCAATTGCCCCCTCCCCTTTAAGTTCATTACTTGCAATTTAGAAACTAGCAGAATCTTATTTATATAAACCAATTCCAATTATGTCCTCATTATTTTTCATATTTTTAGAGAGGTTTGGAGGATTTTTTGTAGAGATATTTTAAATGCTTTCTCTGGCTAAGCATTTATCACAAAGCTTGATGAGCAATTGGCAATGCTTATTGTTTATATCCTATAAGCTTAAGAGAATTGGGTCATGTGACCTATCACTCTTATTTTGAGTAATTAACATATCTCTTAGTAGACATAAAAAAAATTGCGCTCACTTGGAGAAAACATATTCAGAGTAAGATTTCCTTGTGTTTTATTGTCAATTTTAAAAAAATAATAACTGATAATATTATATAAAGAGCTTGAAATGCTTAAATATCCTAGCACCTCATTGAGGAAGCCAGTAGCAGAAACCGACCTGGGGTTAGGGATATTCTGCAAAGCTTGTTAAGAGCTTATTGGTGAGCTCTTTATATAACATTTGTAATACAAACTTGTTAAATTAGGTCATGTGTCATATGATTTGATTTCTTTGTAATACCTGATCAATTTTAGTTTAATATATAGTGAAATAAAAGATATCCTATTTCTCTAACTCTCTCTCTATTTATCTATATATACATTATGAGTAGATATGAATTTAATACGTAGTTGAAATATATGCAGTTATTATTAAATTCACTTTTGGTTTTTAAAACTTTTTTCCATTTTTTATATTTGTAGTAATTTATTTCTGAAAAAACATAAAATAAAACATTTAGTATTAAGGGGTTATACTATTTATTATAATTTGAAGTTATTTTAGTTAAATCTTTCATATATGTTTCATTTTACTTTTCTTATTATTTTACTATATATATAGTTGGTTCAAGAAAAAAAAAAAGCAAACCCAAAACAGTTTAGTATCAACCTAAGGCAGTAATTACTTTTCTTTTACTTGAACAAGAATTATTGTCAAAAGAAAAAAAAGTCTGTAGTAATGAGAATTATACTTAAGGGAACGACAATTCTTTATTTACAATAATTATTCAAACAGTGCAATTTTAGAAGTGCATTTAAAATAGCAAATAGCAATTTTTATGTTCTTTAACGTTAGAGTTTTATGAAATAAAAATGTTAATTTATTTTTCAAAACACCTTATGTAGTACTTTATAATGTTTAATTTTTTTTTTTATTGGAATTAAAAGAAATTATCGCTTTGCTTTTCATTATATATTTATCGTGCTAGTAATATTTTAAAACTAACCAACATTTCTTGGTATGTATAATATTGTAAGAAAAGCTTTCAAAGCTAATTACACTTATATTCAGGATTATATAAATTCAAAGTTCTAATTTTTTAATTTCTATACTTTATGTTGGTAATAAATTATTAAATATTAATTTGAGCAATATCATATAAATTAATTTAACGTAATCTCATTTAAAAACAATCGAAATCATTTTTTTTTTACTAATATAATTGTAAAGCTTCCAGATATCTATTTTCTATCATTGGCCCACAACAATTGACTAGAGATTTGCCAAACCTGAAATATAATAGCTAGGTATTCACTGAAATCTGTTGAGTTTTCACTGATATTAAAATCTGTATTAGAATTTCATATTTACTCTTGTAATGACCTTTATAAAAAGTAATTTATATTATGATTGTTATTGCTGTTATTATAATATTATATTTCTAATTTTATTCTGCTTTAATATTTTATTGGTATTTGTTGTTCTAACTATTTTTATTTTTATTGGGTAATTGCAATATAAATTGAAGTTTATCAATATGCCATTAAGAAATAACTAAAGATGTCATCTAACATCATATATGTGGATGAAATGATTAAATTAAAGTGCTGTGGATAATTATTAGCTCATTTAATAGGATGGGTGGGAAAATAGAATGCATGAACAATAATATTACTGGAGCACAAACGGAGAGGTTATTAAAATTTTAATGAATCTAAGTTAATTTATAAATGTGATAAATTGGCAAATCTTTCATCTAGACTATTTTTTTATAAATATATGTAACTAATTTAGCCTGGTTCAATTATAATATGGCAGTCAGGTAATTATATAAATCGTTTAAATAAACAAACAAAAAAAGTTTAATAATAAATTTCAAGAAGTTATTTTACTCTGAGTGACAATAATGTTAGTAAATAAGATTAGTAGATTAACTGGTAATTTTCTAGTTGAACAAATTATCAGTCTTGATCATGTAACAGTTTATATCTCTATAGATAAATAATATATACATATATCTTTACAACTGTAACCAATTCCATATCATATACACATTTCTTTTAAATCCAATATTTCAACTATCATTTTAGTTACTATTTAAGTAAGCATCTTACTACTCACACAATCATGAGTTAATCTAATCAGATTTGACTGGAACCTGTTAATATTGTTTTATTTTGCTCAATTAGTTTCACTCTATACATAGAGTTTCTAACTTCACTTTTTTCTCTCCATTAAAAATTTCTTCCTCTATTAGAACTTCTGGGGGCATTTTAATAACTTTGCTAAGTTGTTTAATTTTAGACTTTATTGAAATGAAAATTAGCATGTTGCTTCTTGCTGTAAACTAGTTTTTTATGTGTATTATTAGTGATAGAGTGACTCAATATTGCCTATATTGACCAACCTATACACATGCACACAACTTTGTTAAATAAATATTTACAAACTAGATAGCATACAACAATAACTCCTCTCTAGAAGTAAGTGGAGTTTTATTTACGGCAAATAATCCTGTAACCTTTTTGATATCCACTTCTCTCTAATAGGTCTCTTTGGATTTACTTCTTCATTTCTCTGCTCTGTAGTCTTTTCTTCCTGTTCACTATTTAACTCTATAGCATCTTCCAGAACGAATGATCTAACTGGTGATACTAACTCCATGATAGTAGAAACATGAATCTTATTTTATTTATCAGTACATGAAGTAGTAATTGCATCCCCTAATATTTCAATTTGCTATTTTTTTTATATGTTTAACATGACATCTTTAACTCTCTCATCCTCAAATTTTATTTCACATATTTGTACAGACACAATTCTACTTATTATTTCCAGTAACATTTCTAAAATTACATCTCTAATCCATATAGTTTGGTTAGGTTTAAATGTGACATTTTTCAAATCTCCATCTTTCCTTTTTTTAAATCAGGAATTAAGATAGATAAGAACATTCTTACATATCATTTCATTAATATTTCTGTGGGAGTTTTCTCTGTAATAATTCTGGTTGTGAAGTGCTACTAAAACATAGCTATCATGAATATCATCATATTCTCACTTATTTAATGTTGCCTTCTTCCCAATTCCATTTGAAAGAGGGTGATGATATCATTTCAGAATAAAAAAGTCTTTTAAATTTCTCTGACCTGAAACCCATGCATTGAAAATCATTTAAAACTTTTATCACACTTTAATATTTTTTACTAGATGGTATTGTATCCACTTTGAATAATATCTAAGGCCATTAAAATATATATTCATAAAATGGTCCAGTATGATCTAAATGGACTTGTTTCTACTCTCTCATAGCTTCAGGTCAGAACTGAAAATTTTTAGCAGGTAATTCGGTGTTTTTTGGCAAATCAGGTTATTTCTAGTGTTCTGTTCAATGTCTCTATTCAATTCCGGTCACCAAACATACGAACAACTGAGCTCTTTCATTCTATCTCAGGGTATCATTTGCATAATAGCCATAATCCACCTTTCTTCCCCTTATGTGGTCCATCATGAAAATGCATTCATGGCAGTTTCACAGATCTTTTTTGGACATTCCAAATTACTGGAGTTAAATTATTTGATTGTTTAAATGGCCACCCATTTTTATCCAATTCATTATAACACTATACTCTTTATTTCTTTGGATCCACTCTGCTATAACTTTTCTGTTAATAATTTCAGATTTCAACATATTTCTGTAATTAATTTTATACACATAATAACTCTAATGTACTTCTGTTCAGAGTTCTAGAGAAGGCATTCCCATGCTTTATCAGGTTTCCTGATTTATGAAGGAACTCATAGTCATATGACATTACTAATATATTTATCCACCTTAACATTTATGGATGGATATGTTTTCTTATTGTTGCTGAATATTTACAATAATAGTCTATGGTCAGCATAAATTTTAAATGACTTCCCATACACATACTGGAGAAACTTCTTCATTATAAAAACTATGACAACTATTCCTTGTCTAACTGTCTGTAGTTTATGTTCTTGAAGCATAAGTGACAGGACATTCATCTCCACAAACAGTATGTAGTAATGTGACTCTAACAATGTATTCAGATGTTTCTGTTATAATAACTACTTCTTGTTACTCACTATAATGGACTAGTAACTTTTTAGAAGAATACTTTTTGAAAAATAATGTCATGATTATTTTCCATTTCCATTTTTGGTTTTCTTTAGAAGCTTATAAAGGGGTGTATGTGTTTGAAAAGGATGGTTTTTAACAAATGTGTTTTACCAGTTCTTACTTATGGATCTGAAACTTGGACACTTAATAGAAGAGCAATACAGAGACTTCAGACCATTCAAAGGAGTATGGAGAGATGTATGTTGGGAGTAACAAGAAGAGATCGAAAATGCAATGTATGGGTAAGACAACAAACAGGTGTTACTGACCTTATTGAAAAAATTAAAAGATTGAAACAGAGTTGGGCTGGACATATTGCTAGAAGAGATGATAATAGATGGACAATTGAAATTTTAAACTGGATTCCAAGAGATTGTAAAAGACCCAGAAAGAGACCACATGTGAGATGGATGGATGAAATAAGAAAATGTGCAGGGGTGTTGTGGAGAAGAGAAGCTAAAGATCGGAGAAGATGGATTAAACTTGGAGAGACCTTCATTCTGCAGTGGATTGATAATGGTTGATGATGATGATGATGATGATGCAATTTACCTTTTAAAAAAAATCTCAAAGAAATTTAACAAGCCTTGAAATATTTGTAATTGCTTTATGTTTGTTGGCTTCATGGTATTTTTTATGACCGTGACTCTCTCTGGATTTTGATGTTCCTCTCATCACCCATATATATTTCTCAGTGTTTAACTTTGTGCCAATTTGTGGAACTGATTGCAGACAATGTATAAAAATTCTGCTTTCCTTTCAGCAACTACTAATAGGTCATCTAAATTTAACTTTTCTTGGAAAATATTCACTGATATAGTTATCCCTTGTGGTAGTCTACTAATCTTAACCAATCCCACTTGCATGTTTATCATTAGTATGTCAGATGTTCTATTTGTAACCAGAATTTAGTGAAACACTGTGAGCTGGTATTTTCTGCCAACTCATAGATATACACACATGTTTTTATTCTTTTATAATTGCATATCTGTTAATAGTTTAAAATAATAATTTTTAAAATATTATTCTAAGTTTTTTTTATTTTTTATTTTTCCTTTTCATATGTCATAGCATTGGTCTGGATGCGAACCTGCTAACCGGGGCAACTGACCTCTCAACCACCAACACTTTATTTATCTGGAACGAATCAGCATTCCTTCAGTTTAATTATTTATTGAAATAAATTGAATCAAGATAAAAATAAGATCTTGAGAGTTTTTTTAGTGAAAAATTTTTTTCTTAATTCTAACTCTTGGAAAGATAAAGATGGGGGATAAGAAAAAAAAAGATTAGATTTTTGTTGGTAATTAGCTCTATTGTTAAAACTTCAGATATTGAAAGTATTTGGTAATCTATTATGCCAATTGTTCTAGAACTTTTCACTAATTGAAAAAAAAAGATGACCAAAATAGAACAAAAATTGGATTGGTAAAAATGTCTAAAAATAAAATAACAGGTGTGAATCTGATTTGTGAAAGAAAACAAAAAATATAAATTTGGAGTTTCCTTTTGTTTAACTTACTTGGCATTTTGACTTGTAATTTGAATTAGATTGAACTTGTACCCATGAAGAGAAGTCAAATATAAATTAACAGTGCAGAGAAAATATTTTCCAGCTAAGGATGTCGAACTTTCTCCTCAGGGAGTTACGTCTCCTTTTACCACCTGAAGCAACCAGTGTGAATGCCAACTAAGGGACTTAAGAATATGCAGATCTACCAAGGAAATCAAAAGAAAACCAATGGAACATTGGAGGATTCATGCCAGTCATCTCAAGAAAACCCATATAAGAACTTTAATCATCTGGAGAAAGTTATATCACTGATCGATCAGGGTAATTATGAACTTTTTTTAAAGAACTTTTCTTTAAATGATGGCATAATAGATCTAGACTCCATTAACTGTTAAAATGTTTCAACAATAGAGTATGGGACTATTAATGGGAATTTTTATTTATTTTAACTTAATTGAAATGGGGGTGGAGGGTATGGAGATAGATGTATTCAAATGTATTTATTATTATTTGTATATATATATTTATGCATTTTTTCAGGTTATATTAAAATTAAAATAAATGAGATTAGTTCCTTCAAAATGTTCTGCTTGATTTTAAAAGACAAATGAGGGTTTGGGGGGGGAGGGTTGGTTTCTTAAATGTTCCAATGATAAGCAACACAGGAACCTTATGTCGAATCTGAAGTATGTAAAAGGGATGCCTCCATGGCAGTAAACAAACAATGGACACTTACACTGTCACTTAAGGTTAGAATTTAATTATATTATATAGAGAATTGAGGGTTTAAATGGGTGCTTAATAAAGGCCCATTATTAATTGTAAGTTGACTAAAGCACACCTATATGGATAGCTCTCCAGAATAACCCTGGGTCATGCCATTCATAGTTATGCATTGCAGAAAAGCTATAAAATGTTATTAACGAGTAGAATTTAAAAAGGCAAAGAAATGGAATTAAAATTTAAGTTTGTATTTGTCTTTTATCAAAAGATTAGAGTCAGCCTTGAATGTATGAACAAAGGGAATTTGAAAAGTGTTAAGAGTGAGGATGAATATAATAAAAGTTTATAACAATACTCTAGTATTTTTGTTTTAATTTAGTTATTACTTTATTAATTTAATATTCAATTGGTTTAAATAAAGTCTGTGAAAGATTACATCTTAAAATATATTTGGTAATTGACATACATAAAATAAATAATCACCATGATTGCTGAACATTCTTCGCAATCTGGTTCTAGGCTATATGCCCAGTGACACCCTCATCTCATCACCATATTTTTTTAAACTTCACAAAATTGCAGTGTCAAAATGTAGTGGCACAACTGTTTTCAAACCTAGCTTTATGAAGTGTTTAGCCTATTGCAGAGATGCTAATACTTTTTTTATGCTGAGTATGGGGTAGTACCTTTGCTAATATTACTGTTAACTGTAGATGGTTATTGCATTTGCCTACATTTTCACCCAGTTTTAGTATTGCTACTGGGTCTTACATTAAATTTTGTTCCAAAAGACACTATGGAGATTATTTTCAGAGATTTCTTGTTCAAAAATGTACATTTATTCAAGTGCTTCTTCCTTTTACAGAAAGCTGTAAGATACTTACCCTATGAGCCTCTCACAATTCCTTTTTTGTATTCACCAGAATAGCTCTTTTATTGAAGGTCAGAATATTATTCCATTTAAATTTACCATTAAATCAATTATTAGTTGAAGACTTGAGAGACAGGAGTGGTAACAAAAACGATTAGAGTTAGAAATAGTTTGTCACGCAAAAATAACAATCAAAAATGTTAGTGCAAAAATTCAGTAACTGTTTCCGAATTTCATACACCCATTACAACATAAATGTATTGAATTACAATTTATATATGGCATAACTACACCTATTCATTATCAAATGAACACATTATAAACACTATCTAAATTATTTGTAATATCTCTGCTTGGGTATTCATTTTAAAAACTTTTTAAAGCCTGTATAGTATATTCATTTTCATTATTTTAATAAAATCTTTTAGAAGGAAAAAAATGTTTAAGGAGTCGAATTATTATTTTTTTTTATATCTTGAATATGGAAAAACTACCATGATTAAATTCTCAAATTAAATCAAGCATTCTAAATCTAAATAATGAATAAACTAAGTCAGATTTAATTGCTTTCTACATCATGTTATCTTTATGGAGATATTATATTTGCATAAGGTAACATGAAGATATTATAAAAATTGTAACTTAAACTAAATATAGAAAAATACAAAAAAAAAATCCAATATGGAAGCAGAGTAAGTACAGCTTATGTCAGTAGTATGTATACCAACACCTTTTAGGTTAGTGGTCAGTGAAGATGACCAGCTAAAATGTTTTTTGCATCATGTGCCAATTAACCTGTTAAGTGGCATAAAAAAAGCTATCATGAAATAAATTTCAAATTGTTGCAGATAATGATAATTATAAAACTCAAAGTGTTTACTTGTGTTATTAGCAGCAAACTGGGACTGACATATATCGTATTGAATATCCATTTCACTGCTGATTATATAAAAATAATATTCAGTTAAAACAAAAACTGAAGAACAGGTTATAAAAATCTCCATATTAACAGCGAACATGAAACTTCTTTTTCAATTACTTACTTATTTACTAAAAAGAACTGAGTAAAAAAAGTTTTATTTTCTATTTTTTTAAAAATTATTTCATTTAATTTTTGGTTATTACTAATGATGTTGAATATTAAATAAAGTGTATTTAAGCTTATTGAAATAGACAGATATGTGTTTGCAAAATAATATTTATTAAAAGTTTGATTAATTCTGTCAATAGAATTTTAAATACGCATGTGTGTGTGTGTATATATATATATATAATATTATTTGATGTCTTTATTTTTAAAGCAATATATGTAAGTATATAACTGAATATTTGTAAATACAGTAACTAAATAATTAAAAATTTTCTCCACTTAGGAGCGCTTTCGATTATTCCAGCAATCTTTGTCAACTAAAGCTTTGAAAGCTAACTTTTCCACAATTCATGATCTTAACATTTGCTGCTTTCCTGTTAATTAAGTCAATTTTATATTTGTATATTAGCATAGCTTCCTTTATTTTATTATTATTATTATTTTTTTCAATTTGCAATATTTTTATATTGTTAAAATTGAAGTAAAAACCATAAATACATGATTTATTATGGTCATAAAAAACAGATGCTGAAATATTATTTTAATTATTTAGTTATTGTATTTACAAATATTCAGTTATATATATATATAATCAAAACTACCTCAAATCCAAAATTAAACAAGACCAGCATAAAAATAATATTAAAACACAACCTAAGGTTTCACTGCTACAATCAGACTTCTCAAGTGTAAAGAACTACAAAAACTACACAATATATATAATATTAAAAACTACCCACAAATCTATTCACTTCCCATCCACCCTTAATATTAAAAGAACTCTTAAATAAGTTAATTGCATCAGAATAATAAATTTTCAATAATAAAGACTCTTTAATTCTTCTTTTGATTTCATTTCTCTCAAAGAAGACAACCTTAGCTTCATCAAAATCAATAGTGTGGCCTGTATCTTTTTCATGGACATACAAAGCAGAACTAAGATATCTATTTTTAACGCTACTTTTATGAACCTTTAATCTTTCATTTAAACTCAAACTACTCTGACCTATATAAACCTTCTTACAAAATAAACAAGGAATAAAATATACTACACCAGGAAGTCTTTCTATCAAAAACTTCTTTTGTATTATTAGCTTTATGCTTGAAATGTTTATTTATATATATAAACAAAAAAAAAGACTTATAAATCCAATAAATAATATTATATTTCAACCAGAGGACTGGTTTTCATCAGAAAGAAAAAATACACAGTAAAATGGCGATAATCAAAAATTACAGATTTGGTAAAAGATTAAAAATTTAACAAAACCCCCTGATTGGTCACAAAATCTAACACAGAATATCTACCCAATCAATGACAAAATTCAAACAAACAAAAAAAAACTACATTCCCTCCTAATCAAGCTTAAATTCTATTTAAATTAAAATAAATATAAAAATAAAAAATCCAAAATTAAAAATTAAAATATACATATGTGCATACATAGAAAAATTAAACTATGCTCACATACAAAAAATAGCTGTGCTCACATTAATATTCATTAAAAACTAAAATACTTATACATTTTAATCAAAAATTATAGTTAGTGCAAAGTACAATAATTTATAACTAATTATTTATCTATAAACCAATTAAACACAGATATTAAACATCCATGTAACCAATCTTTACATAAAAAACCTCATATAAGAAAATTTTCACATAAAAAACACACATATAGAAATCATTTAGGAGACCAGGTAACCCAGAGATGTAATAGTTCCAGTGTTCAAATTCAATCCATGTGGTTCTAAGGTCTTGAATTTAAAAATAAAAAAACTCTCCTTTTGTTTCCTCTCCCTTGTAGAAGAAAAACCTTCCTGAAGAATCACTACTTTTAAATCATCAATTGAATGATTCGGTAAGTTAAAATGTTTTGAAACCGGTCTATCTTTATTCTTATGCAAAATGTCAAATCTATGATTAGTCATTCTGACATGTAAACTATTTGCTGACTCACCTATATACTGGTTTAAACATCTACTACACTCTATCAAATATATAAAATTAACACTTTTACATGTAACATAATTAGGAATATACCATTTGAAATTACAATTCTTAGTACTAAAGACCACTTTTGTCACAACAATATGTTTACATGTAAAACATCTTTTATCTTTACATGGAGAACATCCTTTTTCCTGTACATTTTCATGATATGGCCACATAGTGAAGTTGAACTTCATAATTTTTTTAAGTTATTTAAATAATTTTAATAAACATATTAATTTCACAATGAATTTTTCAAAATCAATTGCTCATTTTCTTGATGTTGAAGTTATTTACATTAATAGAGTTCTTACTACTACTGTATATAGGAAACCAACTGATAATAACCACTATCTACATTTTTATAGTAACCATCCTAAAAATTTAAAGGCTAATATTCCTTATAGTCAATTTTTAAGGATGAAGAGGATTTGTAATGATGAGAAATTTCTTCAACAAAATAATAGTATTTTATATAATAGATTGCTCAATATGAGGTATCCTAAGACATTGTTGGATAATGCAGTAAGGAGATCTTCTTTAATTGATAGAAAGAAACTTCTTTTATCTGAAAAGAGTAAAAAACAATTAGATGTTCCACCATTGGTTCTTACTTTTAATAGAGATTTACCTAATATTAACCGGATATTGGCAAAACATTTTAACATATTACAGTCCACAGATTATTTAAAATCTATTTTTTCTGATCCACCTAAGGCTGTATATCGAAAACATAGATCACTTAGAGATATACTTGTCAAAACAAATTTTATTAGTAGTTCTGTACAGGAAAAAGGATGTTCTCCATGTAAAGATAAAAGATGTTTTCCATGTAAACATATTGTTGTGACAAAAGTGGTCTTTAGTATCTAAGAATTGTAATTTCAAATTGTATATTACTAATTATGTTACATGTAAAAGTGTTAATTTGATATATTTGATAGAGTGTAGTAGATGTTTAAACCAGTATATAGGTGAGTCAGCAAATAGTTTACATGTCAGAATGACTAATCATAGATTTGACATTTTGCATAAGAATAAAGATAGACCGGTTTCAAAACATTTTAACTTACCGAATCATTCAATTGATGATTTAAAAGTAGTGATTCTTCAGGAAGGTTTTTCTTCTACAAGGGAGAGGAAACAAAAGGAGAGTTTTTTTATTTTTAAATTCAAGACCTTAGAACCACATGGATTGAATTTGAACACTGGAACTATTACATCTCTGGGTTACCTGGTCTCCTAAATGATTTCTATATGTGTGTTTTTTATGTGAAAATTTTCTTATATGAGGTTTTTTATGTAAAGATTGGTTACATGGATGTTTAATATCTGTGTTTAATTGGTTTATAGATAAATAATTAGTTATAAATTATTGTACTTTGCACTAACTATAATTTTTGATTAAAATGTATAAGTATTTTAGTTTTTAATGAATATTAATGTGAGCACAGCTATTTTTTGTATGTGAGCATAGTTTAATTTTTCTATGTATGCACATATGTATATTTTAATTTTTAATTTTGGATTTTTTATTTTTATATTTATTTTAATTTAAATAGAATTTAAGCTTGATTAGGAGGGAATGTAGTTTTTTTTTTTGTTTGAATTTTGTCATTGATTGGGTAGATATTCTGTGTTAGATTTTGTGACCAATCAGGGGGGTTTTGTTAAATTTTTAATCTTTTACCAAATCTGTAATTTTTGATTATCGCCATTTTACTGTGTATTTTTTTTCTTTCTGATGAAAACCAGTCCTCTGGTTGAAATATAATATTATTTATTGGATTTATAAGTCTTTTTTTTGTTTTGTTTTTATATATATATATAACTATAACCATTAAATGTTTGTATTTTTAAATCATATAATAATAATTCAAACATTAAGAATCTGTCTAGTAATTAAATTCTGTATTAATTAAATATCTTTGTTATTTAGACACAGTTCAGCCCTTTATTCCCATTTTAATATTTCTCATATATATTATACATGTATTATATGAATAACATTTTAAATCTGGATTTTCATAAACTGAAGGAGATAAATATTTCCACTGAATTTTGTTACTTTATGTGGAATATAAAAATATGTGCATACTATTGTTTAATGATCATTTTCAACTTTTGAAGATATGCTTTTTTTTTCTGACTAGAAATATAAATACAGTTGAAATATTTTGTTTTAATATACATACATACATGAGCATATCTCCTCCAATTTGATATTACTTTTGGCAACTGAAGATGAAATGTATCCAAGAGAATCCTGCACATTGTTACATATTTAGAGCTGATATGTATGGCTTTTGTAAATAGATATGAATAACTTCATTCGTGCACTTGCATTTCCATTACAATAAATTTTATATATAAAAAAACAAAATTTATTTAAAAGTAGATAATAATCCTGAAAAAAATTAAAAAGAAAGACTTTTAGCAAATATCTTAACAAATATTTTAGAATCATGGCTTATGAGAGAGCAAGCCAAAGTACATTATCAAAATCATCATAAAAATATTCTAAAGTACTGCAACATCAAATTACTTTTTCCAAGAATATGTGTTTGCTTGAAGATAATTATGCAAAAGACCATCTACTTAATCAGATTAACTCACTGAAAATTAAGTTCTGGGATTATACCATCTAATTAATGAAGAAACCCCCCCAATCTCATCACTGCTGACCCTTCCCAATCATTCAATCATTAAAAAGTTTAAATGGTGGCATTTAGAGCTGAAATTTTTAGTTTTTTGATTAGAATAAACCTGAATGCTCTGCCCACATGCCATTTTCTGGTCTATCATAGAGGGTTCTCATGCTTAGACCCAGTCTGTCCTTTATATAAATGGGATGGTGATACAATGATACATATTTATTGTACCTCACTCCAATAGGATAGAGACTTTATCACACCCATATACAAAACTAGAGTGCCTCTCCTCACTAAGCTGATTTCTAGCATATCTAATGGGATCTTTCCATCTATAAGAATCATAACCTTTCTGCTGTTTGCCTATTGGTCAATTAGGTGCACTCTCATTTATGTCTCCACCTTGGTTGACTGTAAGAAATTACTTCTGGCAAAACTTCAGGCCATAAGAAACAGAGATGAAAAATTAGTTCCAACATACATCTACAATGCTACATGGTGACTTGTACTAATGGAAAATTTGTGATTGAACAGTTGAGTTTTTAACCACAGACCATAGATATTGGGTTATGTAACCTTTTTTTTTTTTTATAGTTTCTGTTAACAACATAATTCTGTTACTGCTATAATGTAATTCTTTGAGCTCACAATAAAGATAATAGCTATCTTAAAAATAATAATAATGATATCAATAAAAAAAGAAGACTGAACTCTTTCAGAAAAATAAAAACTGTTGCTAAAGACACGTTCAGATTAAATTACATAAAGTTAATCTAATTTTTTCCCCTTTTCTCTCTCTCTTTCCTGGAATATAAAAGTTTTAAAATTACATTAAATTTTTATGTCTTTTATTTTTTAAATAATCTTACAATCTTCAATTGCTATTAATTTAATAAATGGATATTACAAAATATGTACAATTATCCGTTTTCTAATTTGGGCGATTAGTTGTAGGATGTTAATTTTTTGGGTATTATTAAATTACATATATCTTATTTTTATTACAATTCGTAAATAAACATTACGTTTTAAAAATTAAATTTGAAGAAAATCGTAATAATTATTCATTTATTAATTTGAGAGACTATTAAAGAATTTAAAAAAATATATAGAGAGAATTAACGAGAACATCTTCCACCCTGCTCCATTTTATGATAAATTGGCGCCATCTAGAGAAAGAAAATCAAACTATCAATTAATCTGATATACAGAAAAATAAAAAGAAGATATTTATGTATAGAATATGTGAGAGCATCTTCCCAACAAAAACTATTTACTAAATAAAATCTAAAAATTATCTCCGTAAAATAAATTACATCTTAAAATACCAATAGAACAAATATAATTTATTTTCTTAAGTAAAGCCTTGCTAATTACAAAATTTAGAAATACACCTATTAGAACAGCAATTCCAAAATTAGGCCGATACCACTAGGCATAAAAACGCACCAATTAACTTAGTATTTTTCTAAAGTAATACAAATATTATTTTAATTGGTTACTAGTTATAAACCAATCATTATTGGCCTTAATTAATTAAATGCACATAGAAATTAAATAACAAATAATAAAAAAAGTTAGTTTTTTAAAATATCATTATGATCTTCTTAAGTTCGGATTATCTTGCCAGACACATATATATATATATATTAAACAATAATTAATTTTATAATCAATTGCTGTTATTAGACATTACTGGACAAGATTGCAATGTTCTGCGAGACTGCCATCTTTGCATGAGTATAGAAACTATACTTTTCAGCATTTTTTCCTTTCACATCAGTGCTACCTATTGTAAGATTTAGTAACTAATTCAATATTAGATGGTAGTGCTTAATAAATCCTTATACACTGTTATCCTGTCCAATATTTCAGACTAGTTTCAAATTTATAACTTTGATCAATGAAGAGCTTTTGATATGGAACCAGTATTTGGTCCTTTAGGATTTAATGTACCTTTGCTCTGCCAGCCACGATTTACTTTCTGTTTCACTATCAAACTATTAGTTCAAATTAAAAAAAAAAAAAACATAACTTGTTTCAATCTAAGATAATTTGCCTGTATAGTCATTTCAGTTTTTAGTTTTTCAACAACTATAGACATTTCTATCTGGCAACCAGGAATAGTATAAAACCTAATAAAGTATCACATGACTTTATCACCTGGTTTTAGATTACTCAATGTTATTTCAGCAGCATTTTTTCCCCCACAAAATCTAAGCCACTTTCTGTAATCTTTAGTAAATAATAGAAGCAGATTATAGTGCTTAATAAATCCTTACCCAACATTGTGCTAGTCAATCTTCCCAGATCAGTTTCAAGCTTATGGCATTCATCGGTGAGAAATTTTCAATTTTGTACCAGTGTCACACATTTATTTTGCCACCCTTTATTTACTCTCTGTTTCACTATCAAACTACTAGCCAATTTGAAAAACATATAATGACTTTATTCCAAGGCAATTTCTCTGTATACTCATATATAACTTAAACCAGTTCAGTAGCTATATATTATGATATTTCTTAGTTTATAAAAACTCTAGATACCTCTATTCTGTGGCCAGGAATAGTATAAATCCAATAAAATACAGCATGACTCTATCACATGATTCTAAATCTCCTCACTGATGACAGCCATAAACTTGACACTAGTGTGAGAATACTGGATTGGACAGTACTTGATAAGAATTTATTAAGCCCTATCTTCTACATCTATTATTTGCTAAAGCTTACAGTAAGTGATATAGATATGGTAAAGATAAAAGTGTGAGTAACCTGTAGTCATGTGCTAAAGTCATATTATATTTTATTGGCTTTATATTATTCTTGGCCACAGAATAAAGAATAAAATAAAAATTTCATAATATATAGAAACTGAACTGGTTTTATGGTTATATGACTATACAGGCAAGAAGGCTTAGATTGAGAATATTTGTATGTTTTTTTTTAAAAGTGAGCTAACAGCTTGGTAATAAAATAGAAAGTAAATAATGGCTGAAGAAGAAAGAACTTTAGATCCTAAAGATCTAGACATTGTTTAAGGATTCAAACCTTCTCACTGATGAAAGCCGTAAACCTGAAACTTGTCAGGGGATATCAGAAAGGACAGATTTGGACAAAAACTTATTAAGGTCTTTCATCTTCAAACTATTATTTACTAAAGCTTACAGTGAGAGAAATAGAGATGGTGATGACAAAAGGATGTTTCTGAAGTAATATTGAGTAAGCGGAAGTGATATGACATAGTCATGTGATATTTTATTGGTTCTAAACTACTTTTATTGTATTGTTCAAGTTAATTTTAAAAAGTCCATATTCTTAATTAATTTAGCAACCCCCTATATAATTTAAACATATACATTTGTAACTTTTTTGGAGAAGAATGGTAATTTATTAAATCGAGGAGAATTTTATTTTTTTTCTTTGACAAAATGCAGAAACTGCTTATATTTTAATTGTTTACAGTTAAACTACTAGTCTTATGTTCTTATTATACATATACTCAAAGAGAAGGAAATAGTTAGACACTATTAAAAAGAATGTTTTTGTAAATAATTATACAACAATATGAAAATATGTTAGATGTTAAAATTGTGTGAAAAATTTTATTACTTCATTTATTATTTTATGTTTTGACATAAAAACACTGTGGCATAATAACAGTTATAATCTGCTTCATAATTTGTTTTAATTCTTAGCAATTTAATAATTAATACAAATAGAGATCTTGTCTCTACTATTAAGATTACAATCTGAATGTCATTTCTATTTAATCAGATATCGCCTAACTACAGTTTCTATTAAATACAATTTGATGATCAATTGTTTCACTTCCTAATATTTAGGCAGCATCATGAAGTTTGGCCTCATTACCAGCATAGTTGTAGTTAGCAGATAAAAAAGTCTAACTTCAAATGCTTTATGTGTTTTAAAAAACCTTATACTAAAGAGGAATGAAATACAATGTTTTCCGTTGTTATATAATTGTTCAAAATTTATGTAGTATTTTTTTTAATATTATAGAGATGCAACCCATAGCTAAATATTATAAAAATAATTATTCCTTATAAAGTATTATTTACTTATTTATTTTTTCTACTCCAATCTATAAACATTAACTTAATGGTGAAGTACTATTTAGACTTTTTCGTTCATTATTCACAATTCTGTCTTTCTATATTTAAATTTTTTACTTCATAGAGCCTCTATAGAATGCACATTTACCATGTGTGTATGTATTATATGTGTTTTCAACAGGTATATGAAAAGTGTGTATGCATTATACATTTTTTAAACACATATATGCAAAGTGTACTCATACTCACCAATACATGTGCACATACTAAAAGTATATTATACAATCAGTGAATTTCATAAATGTGCTGAAGTGTGAAACCAAATGTTGAAGATTCAGGACTATTATACATTACTATTTAAAATATTTTACAGCAAAAAGTGGGAGGTGCCCTAAATTTTGTCTAATTATCTGCTTTATTAATGTCACAATTAAATATTTCTAAAAATGGAAGCCAACAAAATATATAAAGGGTTTCTGATTATGAATATAACTCACAAAATTTGAATTTGTAATGTCCTTTATTTTTGATGTTTAATTCTGCAAATAATCAATTTCTTTCATGCAATGATGTATTAGTAAGCAATGTTTTCTGTTTCTTTGTTCATTTTTGTTTAAAGTTTTACTGTCATTAGTATTTAATATTATATTTCAGATTTAAATCAACTATACTTTTAACATCTTCAAACACTATAATCATTAAACATGGTGCTGGGTAATCATATATATTGTATTGTTCTGCATATTCTTATCATGGAATACAAAAAATACCTACAAAATTTTTAACACAATTGGGATGTATTTGTCTATATAATTGGCTAGATGAGAACATTAACTTGCAATTCAGATATTTCTTCATCTATGAAATTTAATTGAAACATATTTATAGCATACTAAACTATGAATTTTAGTCATCTACTATTGTTTTGTATTATCTATCTATCTATCTATCTATCTATCTATCTATCTATCTATCTATCTATCTATCTATCTATCTATCTATCTATCTATCTATCTATCTATCTATCTATCTATCTATCTATCTATCTATCTATCTATCTATCTATCTATCTATCTATCTATCTATCTATCTATCTATCTATCTATCTATCTATCTATCTATCTATCTATCTATCTATCTATCTATCTATCCATCCATCTATCTATCTATCTGTCTGTCCATCCGTCTGTCTGTCTGTCCATCTGTCCATCCATCCATCCATCCATCCATCTATCTATCTATCTATCTATCTATCTATCTATCTATCTATCTATCTATCTATCTATCTATCTATCTATCTATCTATCTATCTATCTATCTATCTATCTATCTATCTATCTATCTATCTCTACTCACATACCTACCTACCTATCTAGCTGTCTTTGTATCTATCCATTTATCTATCTATCTGTCAATCTATCTCTCTAACTGACTGCCTGTGTATCTATTATCTATCTATCCATGCACACATGCAAACATCTATCCTTCATTTATCTATCTACCTACTTCAATATAAATTCTACCTATTTATTTACATACCTACCTACTTCAATATAAATTCCAACTAATATTACATATAATTATTGGAACAATAAATTTTTTTAGAACTAGTTATATTAATTTATTTCCATTCAGGGTTAAATCCCCTGCGTAAATAAAAATTGAATCATTTAAGAGGTCTCACAAAAGTTATACACGAAAAGGAGATTTGACATTGATATTTACCAGGCAATAACTTAGAAGTGTTTCAGTTATTATGTATTAATTGCACAGTATTATTTGATGTTTTTTTTTTTTACTAGACTGTTAAAATAACTAGCTATTGTTTTGTTTTGAATTGATATAATAAGCCAATTTGAATGAGATTATGAGAACATTTCTGTTAGATTTGATAATTATGATTGGCTGATCGTTTTTCTATGCAAAAGTTCGACGATTCAAATGAAAATAATTAGTTTTTTTATTATTATTTGCGAAGCATATTTGATACTGAAGAGTCTTGTATTGATATAATTTGTTTGTGGAATGTTTATCATTTCAGTTCTTGTATATTATTTGCACTCTATTTTTTAATACTTATAGTTTTAATATTGCGTCATCAATTTACAAGAATGTAAAATAAATAAATATTGAATGGTCTGTGTAAATTTTTTTGTTAGATTTAAAATGTGGCATTTATCTGATGATGGAACACTCAGGCTGGCCTTTGACAATTCCATCATCAGATTTTCAATTGGATGGATGGTTGAAGAGTTGGAGTGTGGAGTAGATTGAAGCCTGTCCATTAAAGTATGAAGATTGGCTATCTTAATATATATCTGAGCACTTATAGCATATATGTGTGGAGATGATAATCTGGACCAACTGATGATTGCTAATTTAGCATGAAATATGTATATTGGTGAGTATTTATCTTTTTGACATATATGTGTTCAAGGGTATCAGTGTTATAAGATAAAGTGGTGAGTGGTGGGTCATGTGAAAGTCTGTGCTCACATATCCTATATATTAAATGTTTTTAAGAAAGTTTAAACCTTATTTAATTTTTTCAAATACATTTAACAGTTAGTAATAGCACATAAGTTAGTATATAGCGTATTCTCTTTTTCAGATATTGCTGTCCCACGGTTAGAGACAGTATTAGCCTGGGAATTGAACCAATGGATTTAGTCTTGTGTTAAAATTAACAATCAATAACTTATTGTTGAAGATCCTCCCGATTTCTCCATATTTTCCTTAAGGGTAATATTAGTGAGTGGTTTCAAACCATTTTGAGTTATCACACTAAGTTGATTTATAGTATTGTTGACATTACTGCTCACATAACAATGATAAATAATGTCATAAGTCAATCTAGTGAAATAATTTGTAATGCTTGAAAACCATTAATATTGCCCTTAAAAGGTGGAAAAATCACAGACTTCTGGCATCCATTGATTACTCTGGCTTGCACTGAGTGGCGCTACTGTATGGAGAGTTTTGCCTGTTTTAATAACAATACCAATAAATATATGAAGTTTTTATTGACTGTTGCTTCTTACAGAATAACTTAATTGGTTTGTCAAGCATTGGTGGTCGAGAGGTCAGCGATGGCTGCTTTACAAGCAGTTGTCCTGGGTTAGCAGGTTTGCTTCCCAGCTGATGCTATAACACATGAGAGAAAAAAAATTAATTGGTTACAGCATCATCTTAAATTCAGTATTCACATCTAAATATTCCCGGTTCAAGGCCAATGCTAGTACTATCACTCTTCAGTCTAGCAATAGTTGAAGAAAAGAAGAGAATAATATCAAAATATTGTACTATATACTAACCTGTCTATATACTATTATTAGCAATTGAATATATTTGAAAAAATAAAATACATTTTTTTTTTTTAAAAACATGGAATCAGTTGAACATATAATTACAATTATTTTGTACTTTTCTTTAATTCAATAAATAACTGATTACCAAATTAATAAATGTGAATGGTTACCAAGTTAAATTTGCTAATTATTGTGCAGTTTTAAATATTTTATAACCATAACTAAAATAAGATGTTAGAACAATTTGAATAAGAATGACAAGCATTGTTAAATTACCTCTAAATCAGATCAAGTGCTTCGATCGATTACTTAGTTATTTAAGTAATACATAGGGTATATGAACGTAGACTTTCACATGACCCACCACTCTCCACTCTATCTCATAACACTGATACCCTTAAACACACATATGTTGAAAAGATAAATAATCACCAATATACATATTTCATGCTAAACCAGCAATCATCAGTCGGTCCAGATTATCATCTTTACACACATATATCATAAGTGCTCAGATATATATTAAGATAGACAATCTTCATACTTTAATGGACAGGCTTCAATCTACTCCACACTCCAACTCTTCAACCTTTCATCCAATTGAAAATCTGATGATGGAACGCTCAAAGGCCACCCTGAAGCTGAGATTATTTAAGATAATTCTTTATATATAATCTTGGAGCTTGATACAAAGATTAGACAATATGTTAGTATGACCACACATAATCATCATCAGCAGTTAATTAGTCTTTGTAACTTTCAGAACATAATTTATTCAAGCATTTTAATATTTAGATCCACACTAAAGATTTCAATGAGATTTTTACAATACATACTGAGAGTACTTAGAAATATTGCAAATTTTATCAAAGTGAGATTCATTTTTACAGTGAAATTTCAATTTAATAACTTAAATGATTAAAAGGTCCCATATGGATTAATGGCAACATAGAACATTAGAGTTTGAAACAGAAAATACTCAGAACAATTCAGTTTTGGCACATATGGCATTCAAGTATTTTAAAAACTCCTGAAGAATAAACCTATACAATTATTTATGTATTTAATGGAATAAAAATATTTTAAATCTGTTGTATTGTAGAAAAATTCTGCCACACGTCAAATCAGAATGTGCTATTAATTTTTCATCACTTATGATTATCAATAGTAACTTCTGGTTATAAAAAAGGTTCTATGATATATAATTACCACAACTTCTTGCCACATCCATGATCTGAAGTTTCTTTATAGATTGGATGAAATTTTGATATTGTTTTCAATCAAAAGAAGTCTTAGGGTTTTTTTTTTTAGATAATACAATAAATAGCCAACCTACCTTTAATTTTGAAAACAAAACTACAATTGTAATATTATGTATTAACCCACTAAACATCATATGATTACCATTTATTATGCTTGTTCATAACTGTTATTAAAACAAGCAAAACTCTCCATACAGTAGTGCCACACAGTGCCACACAGTGCAAGCTAGAGTAATCAATGGATTCCAGCCACAAGATAGAAACTAGTCTGGGGATATCCTTATAAGTTCAAAAGAGCTTATTTTTATGCTTACTTTGCAGATGTTTATTTTTTTTGTTGACATATAAAATAAAATATGAGTGATAAATTGTATTGAAGAGATAGCTTTGCTTCATTCTGATATTGCCTTTTTTAAAAAAAATTAATGCCATTATATGGTTATATTTTTAAAATTTATGTTTATAATTGAGACATTGTTTTTTAGTCTAGTATACTTGCTAAAATTTGCACATGTAAATTACTTACATAAATTTCATTGTTTTATTAAAATATGAATTTTTTTTCTTACAGTACAGGCTTTTCTATACCTGCACTTATATATGTAATATATAAGGGGTTTGAACTCAGACTTTCACATGACCCTCAACCATCCATGTAATCTCATACATACTTGATCACACCCATGTTGAAAAGATAAATAATCACCAACATACATATTTCATGCTAAACCAGCAATCGTCAAGGAAGGTCTTTTGTTGAATGCCAAAGTTGCTTGAAATCCACATAAGTTATCAATCCTCATTGTTTATAACTTACAAGCTTAAGAGAATAGGGCCATATGATCTATGACTCTTATTTTGACTATTTATAGTCTCTGCCTTAAGTCTTATGCAATGTTATATTGCTAAGACTACTAATATATGGTATGGCTGAAGATCTATCAGCCCCATATAGCTATTTGAATTGGGGAGCTGGGTTTGAAGACATGTAGGTGTCTGAAAATTTCAGATTTTCCACTCAATAGATAACTTTTAAATAAGTGCTTGGCTTTGGGTTGGTATTTTTAGATATAATGTCTAAACCTGTGCTGGCACCTCTCTGAGGAGTGCTGAAGCATGAAACCATGATCAGGGGTTTGTGGGGGGGGGTTCCTGACAGAGATATTTTAAATGCTGGCTCTGGCTAAGCATTTATTACAAAGCTTGTTGAGGAATTGGCAATCCTCATTGTTTATAACTTATAAGGTTAAGAGAATAGGGTCATGTGATCTACGACTCTTATTTTGACTATTTATAGTTAGATTGTTTGTTTCATGGTCTATAGAGTTAAATTATAAAATAAGCATACAAATGAATTAACAAGATCAGTATAATATCACCTATATTTCAGTTCTTTTAAATTTCCAGAGCATCTAGATGGTTGAAATATATTACAAAATTATATTTTTGAATACAGACAGACACGATATTTAGTGCAAAACAAATTGCCAAATGCCTGTTGAACAGTGGAAAATTGCTATTTAAAAAAATTAAAGAAATAATTAATATTTGCAATGAATAATTGAATTGTCTTCAATAAATAATTGTCTGTTACATACATTAATACATGAGTCCTTATTTTTTTATTATGAGGGGAGTTTATAAGAAACTGATTTATTAGCCTTTATATATGAATTTGTAATACAATCGAATATAGCCTTAAATAAAGGATTCTGTAATTGAAAGTTTTGAAATAACATGGAAGTACTACCCCCCCCCCCCAGTGAGCTATTTGCAAACTAATTGTCAGTAAACATAAAATGTAGAATAAATCCATCTACATTTTAGCTCTAATTGTATATAAGGACATTTTGCGGAGTGTGATTTATATCCATACTCTAACATAATTTCAAGAAAACTATAAGCCATTCTGAAAACATTATAACTAATCAAAAAAAAAAGGCCAAAAAAAAAAAAAAAACGAATGCAAAAGTTATATTTGCTTTTATTAATTTTTTTTTATTAAGGAAATATTTATTGGGATACAGATTTTACAGATTACATTAGATTACAGCTCTATTCATTTACAGTTGCTTTAGTCATTATATACATTGATTACAATTTAACTTGAATTTACATATCTCTTTCGTCTTCTGCAGTTTTATGTTACATCTTGGCCTTTGATTACACCACGTCAAATCATGCAGCCATTTTTCATTTAGTAGTTGACTTTATCTGTATTGTATTCTCTTTGTTCTGTCCTCTTTCCCCATTCTTCCTTTCCCTATCCTTTTTTTAATTTTCCTTTTTTTCTTCTTTCTTGTCTTTTCTTTCTTTTTCCTTCCTTCTTTTATCTTCTAGTTTCAGTTGATTTATCTTTTTACAACTTAGATGTCAGTTTAAGAGGTATAATTGTCAGCTCACCCAGAGCAATTTGTTCCCATGTGTAAACATACAGTCTGGGGGAAGTTATAAGATAGTCTCTGGTTTTCAGACTGCAAATTGAATATTTTATAACTTTGTTGACATTCTAATATTTTTAAGCCAAGTCAGGGGTTTCGGTAGGATGGAGTTTTTAACTATTAAAATAAATAATTCTACTAATGTATATATATTGCATTGGATAATAGACCATTATTTTTATAAAAACTTTAGTGTCAGTAGAAGAAATGTTCTTTGGTTTATTAAAGCCTTTTTTTTTTTTTTACTTTTAACAAAAAATTAATTACAAATATAGATCGTTATCAAAAATATTTATTTTTAAATTTATAGTGTTTTCGTATTCAATTGTTAAAGTTATTAAACATTAGCTTTTAAAATATGTAAATCTTGTAAGCCATCTTCCACACAAATTTGATTTTTAATAATTTTATTTGCTATCTTGAGTATAGAATAAACAGTATATCTCAATTACAAAGCTGTATGTGGATATACATTATTGTGTATTATATATATATAAACATAATCATATTTTAATATTATAAAGTCATTTTTATTATTATTTTAAGAAATAAAAAACAAAAATGATTCAATGATATATTATTATGTCAATTAAGATATAACAAATAAGAGCGTCGTTAAAATGACTGCTTCAGTTTTAATCATATTGAAAGCATTCTGAATATTAATATACAAGTAATAATTTTTTTTTTTGTAAAAATCAAAAAGGAAACAACATCTTGACAGAATTTATTTTAAGATGCAGTGATTTATTTTCGTTTTCATCTTTTTTATTTAGCTTAAAGTTTTAAAAATAAAGATATATATATATAAATATGAAATTTGCATTAATGATATTAAAATTTATAAAATAATGCATAATATATATATATACTGTAACATTGCTTACATGAACTTTATTTTTGTTTAATCAATAGCAATTATTATTATTTAAATATAGTTTTTCTTAATCCGCCTTTGCTCTTGGTTTTGGTGGTATATATATTAAATGAATTATTTTTTACGGATTGTTATTATAATAAAGGAACAGAAATAAAGAGATTATATCCATGTAAACAGATATAATTTTTGCACTTGATGTTGTTAGGAAACTATTAATTACTACTTAATGAATAATGTTTCCGTAGTGTAATTTTCATTACACCACTCTTGCACAAGGCAGGAATTGGTGAGTGCTGGTTCAGCACAAAATGTTCATCTTGGGAGGTCATACATGTTTTTAACATGTCTTTGGCCATATGTTTATGCTTACCCCCCCCCACAAGGTATTAAAAGCTGATAAAATCAGTTCCTCCCTTGTTATGAGAGTAATGTAGTGGAAATTACACTTCAGAAGAATTATTTATTAAATTGCTAATCTCTAGTCTAATTAATGACTAATAAAAATTATTATCAATTACTACTAATGGAAAATCACTAGAAGACTATTATAGGTTAATGGAAAAAGAACTTGTTTATCTTTTGGGCAATGGCTAATTAGTAGTATTTGATAGGTTCCTGGTAACATTACTGGTAAAAGTTATCTCTGTTGATTGTTATTGAAACAGGAAAAACTCTCCATACAGTAGTACCATGCAATTACTCTGACTTACACTGAGTGACACTACTGTATGGAGAGTTTTAATAACAGTTATGAGCAAGCATAAGAAATGATGGTCATGTGATGTTTGATTGTTATTGATTTTGAGATTGTTTAAGTGTTGACCACTTTCATGTAGACATGAATCCATAATATTATTTCCAGGAGCTTCCATCTAGTAAAAATATAATAGCTAAACAGCTGATGTTTCAGTACAATAACAAGTACTTTCATTAGAGCTTGGTTTCTTTTCAAATCAATTTAAAATTGTTATTTTCTATTCATATTCAAATTATATTAGTAGAGAATTTAAATTTTTTTTTTTATCCTCCAATAGAATTTGAGTATGAAGAGAAAATAGCAAAAGAAAAAAATAATAATGTTAAATCTTACCACACATACTTTTTGTGATTTGAGTAACCTCCGAGGAAAGTACTTGATATTGTACTAAAAGATCAGCTACTTAGTTATTATATTCTTACTACATGGTAGCTTCATCATTTATCTGTAGAAATATTAGAATATATATTATATCAGTCAATTTTTCAATCAAATTTATATATAATTTTTAAGATGTCATTAAAATTATCTAATTTCTATATTGATAAATTAATATATATAAGAAAACTGAAACTTAAATACGGTAATAAATTTAATTTTAAAACTTTAATATTTGCTAAGCCAGGCTCTTGATATGGTGTATCATTGTCAAAGATACATATTATCTAGAGTTTACACTCATTATCTTGTTTACATATATAATATAATGATAATATTTGAGAAAGTTCAGCAAGGATAAATATTTCTATTATGGTTAATATACATACAAAAAATATGATTATCTTCAAATTTATATGGTAATATTAACCAGACATCTGTGGTGATGATGATGATGATTAATGACTTATAACCTAGCATTGATGATTAAAATAATTACCATTACTCTAAAAGTATTTTTAATTTGCTTTACTAGTTTGAATAAATAAAAAACAATAAAACTTTAATATGCCAAAAATTCTAAGCAGAAAGTTTATTTTTGGAAAACTTATTAATGCCTGATTGTTATCATTTATAAATTACCATTATCCCTGCATGTTCCTCATTGAATTGCATGATTTGTCAGGATTATGGATATTAATGACACAATGGATGTTAATGGCATTATGTTGGCATGAATTTGATAAGCAAGCACAAACTAAATTGGTTAATAATAAAAATAAATCAACAGTTTATTAACAATAAATATAATTAAATTTGTAAAGTGCATACTAGTTATATGTGCTTTACAAATTTAATTATTACAATTTTATATTATCTTAAAAGATTTCTAAGCATACGATCTCAACATTGACTCATTGTAAATTGAAAGATTTCACAAATGGTAATGTATGTTATAGAATTTGTGGACTTAATCAGTGAGGTATTTAATACCCTTACGCTCTCAAATCAAAAATGCTTTAGATTCTCCTACTTATTTAGAAAGTAGGTTGAAGATAAGAGTAGCCACTCTTGTCTTTTAAATAAATCTTGTGTTAAAGATTTGCAGAGGTCCCTACTGTCATTTTTTCAGGCGCATATATATTACTTAACAATAAATATATAAAATTGTTTCCTATATATTCGCAATGATTTTAATTTATATTATAATAATATATTATTATGCATAATGTACAGAATAGTAAAGGTAATAAAAATAATAATTTCCATATGTTTTATTTTTTTTAGAAAAATTGAAGCTATAACATAACAGGACAATATATCAGTTAAAAAATTGGCATTTCAAATTTAAATCAAAGTAATATTATTTATCTGACTTACATTTAAAGTAAATATGGAAAACTTTTAACTTATTTGTCTAGATTATGTAAAGGATTTGATTCAGACATTAATACTTTACATGTATAAAAACTGGAAATAACATAAGTTCCTAAATATTTTTACTGATAACATATTGTGATATTTCCAGTTTCTACATATTTGAAATATTAATGTCTTATCTAAATCTCTTATATTTTCTAGGAAAGTGGTTTCACTTTTAGTTTAAATGTGAATTGGGTAAATAACATAATTAAATACTACAATTTCAATTTACAATGAAAGATTTTTAATTGGTATGTTGTTTGGCTACATCATAGCTCCAGTTTATATAAAAAAAATACTTGGAAAAAATCTCTTTAAATTATCAATATTTACTATTAAAAACTTGTAAAAATGTTCCAATTATACACACACATGCATATATAAAGATTTGTTTAGTCTTCACAAAAAGAAACGATTTCATCATTCACGAATATATTTATTTTAATCATTTTTTAGAAAGTTTATCTCACTAACTGTCCATTACTCGTATGAAATATAGGCTTTTTTTATTGAAAACATCCACATTATATGTTATTAGTATTTGATTAAATAATTTTTTTTTTATATGTCAAAGCGTTGACCGGGAAGCCAACCCGGGCCAGCTGCTTGGACGGCAGCTATGCTAACCGCTAGGCCACCAACGCTTATGTTAAAAATTACTTGAAATATTTGCAGGTCATTTTTTTTATTCAATGAATGCTTTTTGTTTTTTTAAATTTTTTATGACAAGCTTTTTTTTTAATAAAAAAAATTAAATAGATTAAAACTTTTGGTAAAATGATTTATTTTACAAAGATCGCTTGAAATTAAATTTAAATACATTATTGCCTTTAGGGAGTTAATTAATAATAAAAAATAACTGTATCAGTTTATAATCTTCATAAGTTTAGATTAAGTTAAAAAATATTCTTCTAATTACTGCAATTATTATTCTGTTATTAATGTAAAGGGAGACCGAGCAGAGTCTCGACTTTGTAGAACACATAGTATCATCTAAAAAAGAAAAGCCCAAAAACATTAGATATATGGTCTTAATACAGATTATATCAATTGAAGGGCAGAAATGAAGTGGAAAATAAATGGGTAGTAGATAATTGCAACTTATGTATAGTTTTATGATTTACTAGTAAGTTATTAAGCAGTTTCATTGTTAGAAATTATACCAGATAAGCCAATGTTTTACGATTGAAGAGATGACCCATTTCAGGTTGCCAGACAAGCAGATTATATTTTCTCTTTGACGGCATTTAGCTACCACAAACAAAAGTAAACAAATAAAAAAGACATACTATTTTTTAAAGATTTATTTTTAAAGGCTGCAAAACAGATTTTATTATAGTCCCATTGATTCCTCATTGAGATCTTAAAGTAAACAAGAGGGCAAATTTCTAAGATCCACTCCATATATTTTTTTCTTATGTTGCAGCAATTATTATTATCTAATTAATCATGTAGTAGGTGAACAAGGATTAGCTGCCCACCAATATGCATCTACTAATGTGATAAGTTTTATTTTTTGAATTTAAAATCAAAAATAATCATGATCTTTCTACTCAGTTGCCTGATAGTTTTTGAATGAAATATCACTCGAGAATTATTTAAGGCAGTGTAAAGTATGTGATTAATTAAATGTTATGTGTGGAGTGTATTAATGTATGGTTGTGAGACATGGACATTGAGTAATAGAATTAAGAAACGATTGGAAGCTTTCGAGATATGGACATGAAGAAAAATGGAAAAAATCAGTTGGATTAGTAAAATAACAAATGAAGAAGTTTTGAAAAGAGTTAATGAGGAAAGAAGATTGATTGAAAATATCAGAGAGAGAAAGAGAAACTGGATTGGACATATATTAAGAAGAGATTATAGTTTAATGAAAGATGTTTTGGAGGGAATGGTGAGTGGAAATAAAAAGAAAGGATGGAAGAAATTGACATTATTGGATGATATAAGAGATAGAAAGGCTTATGTGGAATTGAGGAAATGGGCAAGGAAGAGAATGGAATGGAAGAATGGATGAACTGATGTAATGACTATTCTCTGAACCTGTCTATTGGACAGACTACTATTGATATTGATATATAATTATTTACAATCATAATAGACAAAACAAAATTATAGTTGTTATTTCCAAGAGGCTGTAGAGTCGTCAGCCAAAGCAATAGTTAGCAGGTAAATATAAAAAGCACTAAAAATATGCTGATTGTGGAACCAGATTTTCATTGGAAGATGACTTTTTACTTAGATACTTACAACTGCAGATTACTTTCATGTAATGGAAAATGGTACAAATTGAAAGAAAATTACCAATATTAAACAGGCTATTGTGGAATTTTGTGAACTTAAAAGAAAAAATGAAAACACAATTGATTTAACAATGGGCATACACTTTATTATAAATATTTAACTTTTGGAATTGCAAGTGAAGTAAGAATTAATATAAATAAAAATTGGAAAAACAATATAAAAGAGGTTATTAGTATATCAGACAGAGCAGGAAGGATAGTTACTTGTTCAAATTAATAAAAATACTAAAGGTAGATATATTAAGTTTATGAGACAACACATTCTCATTGTGATAAAAAAGTAGACAACTTTTTATGGATGTAAAAATGCTTTTTACAGATCAAATATCATTATAAACTTTGTTATCTGAATGATTAGATGCTGAGTCTTATTTGAAAGAGATTTGGACTGTACTATGAAAGAACTACTCCTCAAATTGCTTCATAAATCAAAGAAAAGTGATATAAGAACTTGTCTGCCATGGCTTGCAGACCCACCATAAAGCCAACTGAAGCTTTAAGGATACCCATTACTCCATAATGTATTAAACTGTCCTTTTCCAAGCAGTAGCATAGCCATTATGGGTTTGCTCAATAGCATCATATGTTGTAAAAATTGGTTTCTACTGTATTTTAATTAATTTGTTGATTTTTATTGATAGACCATTTCTACTAACACTTTTGATTTATACTTTATGTAAAAAAAAAAAGAGATCCTTACCCCATAATGGTTTTGGGTGGACCTCATTTAATTATGACCTGAATTTGGACAAAGGTATGTTTGTTTTTCCAATTATGTTGACCCACAATGCAAATTTTGTCATTGATTGTTTATATTGTACTTCATATCCTGGAGGGTTTATATTGTGAGCCCATATAATCTTTACTAGTTATGTATAACATAATGCTATATTATTTAAATTTGTTAGTCATTATATATTTAGCATAAGATGCATTCATTCTTCAAGTTGCACATGTTATAGCCTGGTTTGTCTAGCCTTTGTAACTTTCGATAAACCATATATATTAAATTCATTGCGATCTGTAACTTATTTATCTTGTACTTCATATCATGTCAGGTTTGCTTTACTCATAATTTTCATATCAGTTTGAAATTGTTATCTCAGTAGGCTTTATTTGAAGAGCCACTACAGTCTTGACAAGTTATTTTTATGTAATGCCATTATTGGTTAATCTTGTTAATCATTCTTTATTCTCAAAACATTTATTAAACTAATTAATATGGGTGATATATTACAAATATGGATAATGAACAATTACAATATTAGATGAGTTATGGAACTAACATTATTGAGTTAAACAGGATTAGGTATTTAGTGGTTAAGTTCTTTGTTAACTTTATTAGAGAGTCTGATATAGCTTCCATGTCTCTTGAAAAATGAATGTTGTGGCAAGAGTTTTGTCTCTTTGTTTAATTTTCTCTATGCTCTGAATAAATAATGAGTTTTGCTGGTATTGTGCCTTGCACTTTACAATCCAAATGGCATAGGTGATGAAAATTGACAGCCTGATTGTAGGAATATCTCTTCCACAAATGCATTCTTTTATATTAAGTATTTTGTAGTAGTCTATCTTTGAATTGTTAAATATTATTGTTTTAATATTACCTAGACCCATGCATGTTTTAATTATGTGGTCAAATGTTTCCTCATCCCTGCCACAGCTGTGGCAAATTGATTGGACTTTGGTAATAGATCTTTTATATCTGAGGAACCAGTTGACCGGCATGGCATCCAGATTAATTTTAAGTAAGTAATCTAAGTATTTTGGTTCTAGAGCCTAGTACTTGAATATGGTAATCAGCTTGTGATTAGTTATTCCTAATCTTGTAGTAGAGATTTGATTATTTTGTTTTAGGATGCGATGGGCATCCCATAGCTTGATCTTGCTTTGATAATTGTTATGGGCATTTGTATTTTGTTGCATTGTTGACAGGATTAGGTTGTCAAGCCAGCTTAATTTTTTGGGGGGTGGGGTGTCAGTAGGAATTATGGATTCGGTGATCTGGTCATGGCCATACTTTTGGATTAGATTATATATCAGAGTGTGTGATTTCTGATAGTTAATTGAAGGGATGGAATGTAGTGACATTCCATTTAATCTTTTGTTTCCTGCATGTTTCTCATGCTGATGGAAACAGTTTGCCCTTTCCATAGTAATCTTGAGCAATATTGCTCAATTTTCTTGATGAATGTTTTATTTGCATTCATCATTGGCAGGTAGTATGCAATTATGCTGTAAATCTTTATATTTAGCAGTGAAACCTTACCATAGAGCAAAAAGTATACCTTTGAGAGGGTCTTAGTGATCTGGTCTGTGGACTGGAGGATTTTTGCCTGAAGTTCTTTAGACATTTCTGATTGCGATTTTGAAATATTATATCCCAGAAATTTCTGTGGTTCAGCTTGGAAGCGTGATTTGATTTTTTTTCCAGATAGGATAGTCCAAGCTGTGGATTTTTCTGTATTGATTTTTAGGTCTGATAGATTGGTATATTTGTCCAATATTTCATATAGTGTGTTTAGATATTTCTGAGTTGGCAGAATGATCAAGACATCATCCATGTAAGCGACTGCCTTGATCGCTCTTTTGAGTCTGGGTATATATACTCCAGGCAGGTTATCTTCAATGTCTTTAAGAAATGGATTGATGTAGCAGGCAAACAGAAGAGCACTGAGTGGAGATACTTGTGGTATTGAAGTATTCGGAGTAAAACTGTTTGTATATACTCCATTGAGTGATATGTGAATTTCCCTATTGTGTAGTAAATTTCCAGTATCTGAATTATCTGGGAGGGAACACCAAGGCCCTCCAAAATATTCAGCAGTGTGCTGATATTGACTGAGTCAAATGCCTCAGATATGTCAAGTTGTACAGCAATGGGCTTGGATTTTCTGTTGGTTCTGATGTAATCCAAGAGTATTTTGGTTTCACCAATCACCGTGAGTGCTGATGAGCATTTCTTGGCATACTGAGAGGCCATGATATGACTCAGGATTTTATGTTGTATCTTATCTTTAATGACACCCTCTATAATCTTTATTAAGAGTAAAGACATGGATATGGGTCTTATGTTGTTTATATCAGTAGGGTCTTTGCTCTTTTTATTTAGTGCAATATGTTACAATTTCTTGTAAATTATACATGCAATTCATCTATGCTTTGTAAATCTGGATTAACTATTTGCACTATACTCGATTGTGATTTGTATTTCTGTATAACCTTCTGTATTTGATTTATAATGTAAATAAAGTTTATTTTGGAATAAAAAAATATCATTTTAAAATTAGCATAGAAGAATTTAATGCTTGAACTAGAAAATGATTAAATAATAAAAATATGATTTAATTTAGTAATAGTGATAAAAATGAGTGCAGGGTTAATTGAAAAACAAAAACTGCATATTACAAATTCTTTTTTTGGAAAAAATAAATAAATGAAAAAAGGTAAAACTGAATGGTATTTGGATTAATATTCCTAATAGATTTATGCAGGCAGTAAAACTAGAAAGAATGAAAATTATTAAAAAAAAAACACCAAAAAACAGAATTAACAGTTGATATTTCTAATTTTCATCATAATTCCAATTTTAAAGTAATAGCATAATTTAAAGAAGATTCAGATTTGACTAAAATCAATAAATATATAACTGATATATTATTAACAATTGCAAGAAATATAGCTTGTACAAAAAAAAAAACAGCAAATTACCAGTGAATTTTTTACAAAGACAATAAAAAATATAAGTTTTTTTTCAAAAGATTATTAAGAAGGATAGAATACATGAGAAAATATAATTGTAAATTAGCAAGGAAAGTTAAAGAAGACAATAAAGTCTAAAAAAAAGGTGACAAGATGTAATACAGTGAAGGAGTTTTATAAAGAATTGTACAGTAATAAAGAACAAAAAAACAAAATATACTTTACATTTATTACATATGAATTGACTACCATTTTAAGAGAAGTAAGATATGCAACTAATCTATGAAGGGGGGGGGGGATCCTCAGAAAATGAAGGAACTATAATTAATATCTTAAAAATAGCAGAGAAGAAATAAAAAAACTGTTAACAAAATTATATACCAAATACCTAGATGATAAAATGTACCAGGTGATTGGAAAATATTGATATTTAAGAGAATTGAAGAAAAATATTAGGAATTATAGATCTGTTAGTTTTCTCCCAATTCTATATAAAATCTCTTCAAGATAATTACAACTCATCTTCAATGAATTTTCTTTTTTAATAAACTAAAAAAATAAGCTGTATTAAAAAGTGATTTAACATTGGATCTCATCCAAGTATACCTGGGTCTCGTTTTATGTGGTAGATAGGTTCCTCAGAAAATGCACACAAAAGAAACCACACAAAAATAGACTTAACTTACCTTGAAAAATAGGGGATAGGTTCTGTAACTTTCAGAAATGGCATAAAAGCAAAGCACCAAGGAAAAATTACTTTAAAATTCACATTAAAAAAATAAGAAAATAAAGTATGACTAATAAAAAATTTCAAATATTTGAAAAAAATTAATACAAGACAAACTACTTTTTTTACTTTTTTTTATTAACTACATTATTTAATTTTACATTTTTCATACATATTTTAATCATTATTGCTATTTGACAATATGTGTTCATTTGTGAACTTGTAAGAAATCAGATTCGTGATGTGATGTATAACTAGCACCACTTTCAGTCTTGTGCTGTGTTAATGGGTTTCTGTTTCTATATTAAAAAAATGAGATCACAATCAAAACAAAAAGATTATACATATTATCATTTGAAAGATTATTTTTAGTTTACAAAATCAATAAAATGTTCATTATTATTTCTTTAAAAATCAAAAAAAATATTTCTGTGATATCTAACAAAATACATTTTAAAAGTTTAAAATTTTTGTATATTTATTGCGATATTTTTATACGTACATATAAATCTATTATTATTATTTCTTCAGGCCATATTCATGTTAGCTGCTAATATAACATTATATTTTTGAAAAAAAAAAGTATTTCAAGTCAAAATAAGTTATCAATAATTTAAATTTTTTGATATCTAATAAATATAGTGAAATATGAAAGATATTAAGAAGAAACATGAATTACATAACTTCAAAATTGCATTAAAACAATTTGCATAAAATGAGACGCAGGTGTATTGAGATAAGTTATAGAAAAACCAATAAATATAAATTGTTATTACATGGTGGATTTAAAATATAAAAAGGTATTTGATTCTATAATATTTATAAGATTGCTAAAGCAATAGATCTTCAAGCTAAAAAAATTGTCATATTCTGAAAAATATTTATCAAAATGCAATAATAATGATTATATTACATGACGATACTAAGAAGTTTAATACTGAAATGGAAGTACAACTGATTCCATATATCTAAAACTTTTTACATCAGTTTTATAAAAGTATGTCCATCTATAAAAAAGATATTATGCATGGGAGAAGGAGAAATGTAAATAGCCATGTGTGTGTGCTGAAAATCAGATATATTAATCTTTAACTTGCATTAAAGTTTATATCTGTGCTAGAGAAAATCTCTAGTTTAATAAATGATTAGTAATAATCATTACGTGTTTATCAAAAAGTTGATAACATAAAAGTTGAGAGTGGAGTAAATTGATGTTTGAAAATAAAAATGAGACAATTTGCTCTACATAAATACTCTTCATGTAATAAAGATATATATGAAAAATAATGATCTGGCCCAACTGATGAATGCTGGTTCAGTACGAAATGCATCTTGGGGGTCATTTGTCTTTTATTGTATCATTATTTATATAAAATTATTTATGAAATAAAAAAGAATGGTGAAATATGGAAGTTGTCTATCTATAAAAAATAAGTATTTTACATGGGAAGTTAAAAAAATTAAAAGTAAGTGAAAATTATTGAAGCCATCTACATTATTAAGATGGTATCATTGTTTTTGAAAATGATTTGGAACTTTAGGAAATGTTGCAGAAGTTATCAGATTTAAGTAAAAATGTAGGACTAAGTATAAATGCTGAAAAAAACTAAAGTAAGGTTCAATGTATTTTCTCAGATAAGAATACAAATTAATAATCATGCTTTAAAAGAAGTTAACAACTAACTGTAAGTATATTGGTTAGATTATTAACACAGATGAAAACATAATAACTGAAATTAACCATAGAATTAATCTTGCATGGAGTGCTTTGGTTAGAAATGAGGGAATATTCCTATGTGCTTAAAAAAAGTTTCTAATAGTGCATTTTACCAATTTTTATTTATGTATTTGAGATTTGGGCATTTAACAGAATAGAAATTCATAGACTTCAAATTACTGAATAAATTATAAAATATGTTTGTTAGAAATAAGAAGAAGAAATCAAAAATGAAATATACAGGCAAAACACAAAATGGGATCACTGATATCATTGAATAAATTAAGAAACTGAATTAGATCTGGGCTAGATATATCTTATAATAAATGACTGAAGATTTAATCTATATCCCAAGAGATTGTAAAAGATTCAGAAAAAGGTTCCACATTAGATAGATGGATGAAACAAAAAAAAATGCTAGTATGTTGTCAAGAAGATTAGAGAAACTGGATTAAACCTGGAAATACTTTCATCCTGTAGTCACTGATAATGATGATGATAACTTTTAATGTTTTAAATTTGATATAAACTTACAAAAGTAATATAGCTTTTGAGATAATCTAGTATTTATTTTGTGGAAACTTGAAATCTGCAAGTTAGTATGGGGTGAAGGTTAATTAAGAATTAAATTAATTTGTAATGAGTTATAACTAATAATTGTTTTAGCTGAAATACACAGGCTTATATATACCTGCGTATATATATGTAATAGACAGGGTATGAGCACAGACTTTCACATGACCCACCACTCTCCACACTATCTCATAACACTGATACACCTGAACACACATATGTTGAAAAGATAAATAATCACCAATATACGTATTTCATGCTAAACCAGCAATCATCAGTTGGTCCAGATTACCATCTCTACACATATATGCTACAAGTGCTCAGATATATATTAAGATAGCAAATTCTCCTACTTTAATGGACAGGCTTCAATCTACTCCACACTCCAACTCTTCAACCGTCCATCCAATTGAAAATCTGATGATGGAACGCTCAAGGGCCACCCTGAGGCCGAGATTATTGTCCACACCCATGTTGACTAAAGTCAATCTGACCCCTCATGACAGGACATAATCCATTAAATACATATACAAGGGATAGGCAGACATCTCTAATATGTAATAGCTGAAATACACAGGCTTATATATACCTGCGTATATATATGTAATAGACAGGGTATGAGCAGCTCATACCCCTGTCTATTACATATATACGCAGGATATATAAGCCTGTATATTTCAGCTATTACATATTAGAGATGTCTGCCTATCCCTTGTATATGTATTTAATGGATTATGTCCGTACATGAGGGGTCAGGTTGACTTTAGGTCAACATGGGGTGTGACAATAATCTCGCCTCAGGGGGCTTGCGTTCCATCATCAGATTTTCATTGGATGGACGGTTGAAGAGGAGTGTGAGTAGATTGAGCCTGTCCATTAAAGTAGGAGAATTTGCTATCTTACGGGGGGGCATATGTTTTAGTGTATAGTGTTGATAGTGTGGAGAGGGTTATATTAATATTGTTTTGAATATTTTTTATGATTTAACATGTTTTATTCATTTAAAAATTTGTCTATTTTTTCTTAAGATATTTATGTAATAGTAATACTAGCGATTAAGCCAATGCACATGCGCTTTAATGAGATTTTTTTATATTTGAAGTTTTCGTATTATTTTGAATAATCTAGAAGGATTTTAGAAAATGAGAATCCCCATGCAGAAATTTTATAAGGTTGAATTTTTCTTCTGTTATCTAAAAGCAATTGAATGTAGCTTTTGAGTATAGATATTGTAAGTGAAATGTTATTGCATTCTTTGCTGTTTATATTGGCTATTATTAACTTTGCTATACTCTTTCTAGGTGTAAATGATGATAAAATTTGTTTTTATTAATTAGTTCTCTACAAGCAAAGTGTAAGAATGTTAGACTAGGAATAAAACCTTTATAATAAGCTGGTATATGGTTAAATGATTAAATAAACTAAAGACTGGGGAGAAAATTCTTTACATTTTATAATATATGGAGTTTAACTAAATGCAAGATTAATATATACTTAAGTATTTATATGGTTATAATTTATACCAGCGATTGAATTTTCTTTACAAACATTTGCATATAATCTCATTGTTATGTATAAAACAGAAGTGGACAGAAATGTGATGCATAAATTAAATGTTTTTGTTTTATTATAACCTGATTTGGATATTAAATAGATTGGTTAAATAGCAGCTATTATAAACTTTTATAAATCAAGGTTAAGCTAATATATTTAAGTCTACGATTGTTGTTTTAAATACTGTTTTATAATATGAATATTTTGTTATTGATCAAATAATTTTATGTATAATGTACATTTAAGTTGTGCATTAATTGATAATTAGGCTTAAATATATTATTTAGTAATTTGATTTTTTGTCTGCAAATTTTTATATTAATTTTTTTAGCTAGAGTTTATTTTTGGTTAAATAGACAAATAAAAGTTAATACGTGCTGCTTGTTATAGGTTGCAAAAGTTTTAATTCAGTCTTATATTGATTGTTTCAGTGATAGAGTTTCATGACGTGAGAGTCAATGAGCTTTGAATAAGTAGTTTCATGTGAGTTGAGATAGTTGCTGTAAATACTATATGTATATAATTGTGATATAATAATTATGATCTATAAACTACCCATACACTTATATATATATATATCAGAATTTAATAGCATTATTTATGCTACTGAGACTTAACAAACGTACACCTTTAATTTGATATGTACTCTTTTTGTTTTATTGTTATATACACACTAACTTGTATAAATTGCAATATTTTTTGTAATTTTATTTTTAAAACATAACTAAGTTTTTCAGACTGCATATCTTTAAAAAATCTTTTTTCCCACGAGTCCCCACATTTAAACATTAATGCCAATAATTCAAATGTAAAATTATTTTAATTAATTACATTTTACCTCCTATAAATAAGAGAAACACTCATTAATTAAAAGTAATTTAATATTTTAATAGTATTAATATTATAAAATGTTTGCTTTTTATTAAAATCACAGAGAATAACTCACAGTAGTTTTCCAAGTAAGGTAATGCTGTTTCAGATATAATTAATTTTTTAGAACCATATAAATAATTTTAGTTCTAGTAAAATAAACAAAATAAAGTTTGGTAAATAGATAAAACCTTTGAAAATAAATGACGCGTATTAAGTTTATAAACAAACATTGCTATTGAAAAAGGGTATACAGAATTAAAGTAAGTGAAATATAATTGTTTTAAATCACTAAACATCACATGATCACCATCTCTATACTAGCACAGAGTTTTGCCTTTGTTTATAATTGTTTTACATAAAATGATAAAAATGTAAATAACTTTATAATTATATCTTAAGGTAATTCTTGTTTAAAATATATTCTAATATACATGAATGTGTGTATATTTTGTAATATCTCATGTTCTCTAAACCAGCAGTCAGCTACCAGTGGTCCGCGGACCACTGATGGTCCGTGATGTAATTTTAGTGGTTCGCAAAGAAATTCAGATATTATTTAAATTCACTAATCTCATTTAATACAATTTTTAAATATTTTTTTTAAGCTATAATATTATATGTAAAATAAAACAAGAAAATTATATTGCTAATTGATTTGTTACAAAATACTATTGTGACTTGCAAAACATCTACCGCAAAGGCGTTTAATTAACCCTTACTCGGTCAGCGTCATAGAAAAACTATCCAAATAAGAATTCCAAATTCTGTACAATTATGTGATGTGATGTACTGTAGCTTCTCCTTAAACGGAGTCAAGAATCTCTCAACAATTATGCTCAGAGAAACCTGTTAGCCACATTTTCCATTCCTCAGTCTAAGTTTTCCCATATTCTGCTCCATCCATTTCCACAATATAATCTTTGACAACTCTATGGCCTTTATCTAAATCCCCCTTATCTTTTCCCAAACCCAGCATAAAAACCAATAATCCACTTTCTGTATAATCACTTTCTTCATATTTATTCTTCCATAACTTCATTATATGTGCCCTTTCTGTTTTCAAGCATTTATATTCAATTAACAGATGCCTAATACAGTATTTTCTATTCCTTCACTAGGCATTTGACTACGGCGCACCCACGGTAATTGGGTGAACTAAAACTCAAAATATTTTATTAAGAATTTTGAAGGAAAATAACTCTACACAACTTATTAAAGAATAGAATACTGTTCGTTATTAATCTTAAATAATTTTTGTAAATACCAATTAGAAAATTACACATATAAAATGTAGCAAATACGTATTTATACATTCATTTATTTTTTATAAAATCCAATGAAGATTATATTAACAAAAAACAAGATAAAACATAATACTTTAACAAATTATAAAACATATAATTATTAATATATAAATAAATATCTATGTATATCATATTCAATTCTCGTCTTAATTCGTATCTTTAAAAATATGTTAGTGGTCCGCAATATCTAAAAGGTTGCCGACCGTTGCTCTAAACTATATAATATCTGATCCCAGATATTTTCATTTCCATTTTATATATCAGAAAATAATATTTAAATAGATTTTGTTTATTTATGCATCCTGAATAAAATAAATCTTGTGGTGCAGTGTTCGTAATACTTTTACATGCTTAAGGAACTGGATTCAATTTGGGTTATGTGAACTTAAAAATTTTTATATTTTAAACCACATTTAAATTATTCAATTGAATATCCAGTAATTTATTACAGTTGTTATATAAAGGCATAAAAAAAGCATTAAAGTATTATTACTCTTTGTTAAAAATGTAAATGATATGAAATAAAAATTGGTGTTAAACAGGAATATATATTAATCCATTGACTTTATTTTTCGTTTCAATGACAGGTATAATTAAAACTATTATAGACAACATTATAACAAACAACATTAAGATACAATGTCTTTATTTAATTTTAATGAAGGGATTTACACCCTATGCACACAAGCTATGATGTTGTTTAAATATCTCAATGATATTTTGATAATATCTTTTTTTGTGGCTTTTTTTATTTAAATCCAAAATTAAGCACTTCAAATTTAACTAATTCTAATGATTGTTTTATTCTTGTCAATTTTCTAGTTTACTTGTGATGATATTAATATTTTGAATGAACCTCAAATAAAATTTTGGTTTATAATTAATAATGAAGTAATAATTGTTTTATACTACAAATACCTTGGTGAGATTATTACTACAGATGAAAATATAATGGATAAAATTTATCATACAATTGAACTTTGTTGGAGTACTTTTGATAGAAATAACTTGATACTAAAAAAAAATATGCCTATGTGTTTGTTTGAAAAGGAAGGTTTTTAATAAATGTGATTTACCAGTTCTTACTTATGGATCTGAGACTTGAACACTTAATAGAAGAGCAATACAGATATTTAAGACCACTCAAAGAAGTATGGAGAGATGCAGGTTTAGGAGTAACAAGAAGAGATCAAAAACACAATATATGGGTAAGAGAACAACAGATGTTACTGATATTATTGAAAGAATTAAAAAACTGGAGTTAGGCTGGACATATTGTTATAAAAGATGGCAATAGATGGAAAATTGAAATCATAAGCTGCATTCCAAGATATTGTAAAAGACCCAGAAAGAGACCACATGTGAGATGGATGGATGAAATAAAAAGGTATGCAGGGGTAATGTGGAGAAGAGAGGCTAGAGATCAGAGAAGATGGCTTGAACTTAGAGAGACCTTTAACCTGTAATGGATTGATAATGATTGACAATGATGATGGATAAATTGATTTATTAACTAGTGAAGAAAAAATATTCATTTACATTTCATCTTGGATAGTTATATTGGCAGACTTAAATTGAAATGCAGTATAGGTTTTGATGTTCTGAAGTTTTAATAAAGTTAAAAACAAAACTATTTTGAAAATGAGATATAATTTTTTTAGATATAAGGATGTTGTTCTAACAAATGAATTTTATGGAAATGAGACTTATATGTAATATAAAGATAATAAAAAGATTAATTAAGTACTAAATAATTTTCTGAAAATCTAATGTTAAGTATATCTTAAATGTGGAAGTGATCTAGTGAATATATTATTTTAAACTCACATTTTCTTTGGATTAGGGATGTGAAGGCTTAAAAAATAACCAACTTTATCAAAAATTATTATGGTAAACTTAATTCATTAGTGTCATTTCAAACATGTTATAAACATATGCAATACTGATTAGTTTATATAGATGATATATAACTAAGAATAGAATACTTTACAATTTGATGAATTGTTAAAATCTTTCTGAAAAAAAGAGGTTAACTGTTGCAGAGGTAAATGCCATCATGAGATTTGTGACAGATAGACTAATCAGCCAATACATATATGACATATTTATAGTGTAAAGCTTTAAATTTTCCTTCTTTCTCAAAACATTTATTAAACTAATTAATACCTATGTTAGATTAATTGTAAGATGAGTATAAATGTGGATGGTACACTACAAGTATGGATATGGATAAATTACAATAATAGATGAGTTATGGGATTTACATTATTAAGTTAAAACAGGGATAGATATTTAGGTTAAGTTCATTGTTAACTCTATTGACAAGTCTGAAATAGCTTCCATGTCTCTTGAAAATGAATGTTGTTGCAAGAGTTTTGTTTCTTTGTTTAATATTTTTCATGCTTTGATTAAATAGTGTGTTCTCATCCGGCTTGGGAAGTTGGTATTGTGCCTTGCACCTAACAATCCATATGGCATAGATGATGAAAACTGCTAGCCTGATCGTAGGAATATCTCTTCCATGGATGCATTCTTTAATATTAAGTATTTTGTAATAGTCTATCTTTGTGTTATCTTGCATTATCAAATATTGTTTTTTTTAATATTACCTAGACCCATGCATGTTTTAATTATGCTGTCAAATGTTTCATCATCAGTGCCACAGCTGTGGCAAATTGATTGGACTTTGGTGTTACATCTTCTATATCTGAGGAACCAGTTGACCAGCAATGGACATGGCTATTTAAGAGTAGATACTTACAGTGATGTTGGTAATATCAGTATATATATATATATATATATATATACTGATATATATATATATATATATATATATGTATATATAAATTTCATTCTTTATAATTTTGATTAATCTATACACACAAAAACATAAATTTAATCTGTATTTACTATAAATTTATCATAAAATCTGATACTAAAGTTGGAAAAATTATACATCTTTTAATTTATTATTGTCATTCTTTATTTCTTTTTTTCTGTTCAAAAGCAAATATATCACTGACATCTGGACCCACATCAAAAAATTTGCAAACCCAACAGCTCAAATGTTACAAAACAAAAGAACCTATTGGGAGATATACAAGCTGATTTACCCCAGCCAAGTACCTCTCCAAGCAGAGCTTGGCACGAACAACAAACTGCTAATTAAAAAGGCCAAGAGATGGTATTTGGAACCTCAACACATAGACTTCCTTGTAAATCTGAATCTCTTCTCTCTGCCCACTAACCACTTTCTGGCATGCAAGAGGGAATTCTCACACCTCAACACCCTTTTCCAAATCTGCTCATCTGACGAAGAATACATTCAGCATGTATTACTCACTTGACCTTATCTCAGTCAGATTCGGCACCTTATCTATGAAGGGAACACAGCCAACACACAAAACATATCCATTAAGCATGCCATCAAAATGGCACTTTCTCCCTCATCAGATTGTCCATCATCCTCACATTTACAATCTGGCTTACCAGGTGTAAACTCATTTTCATGCAAGGAAACCTCAATGCCTGCTAGACCTTCCTTGAGCTACTCACCAAGATAAAACAAAAGATAAATTGTTGGCTCCTGTATGGCTTTTCAGAGACACTTGGACAAGCGTCTCCTTCCCAACCACATGAACCCTCACCTTGAGAAATTCAAAACACCCACACTTACACCATGTTGCAGCCATCTAGCACTACAATGCCAGTATCATAAGATGACAAGATTTCCTGGACTCTTTGACTTACTTAACTCATGTAACATGAATAATACCAATAAAGTTGTTTTTGGAAAAAAAAAAACATTAAGCATAACTTTAGTCTTTTTTAGCATTCACCTACTGTTTCACTTTCATCTAATAATTTTATAACATTTTCTAAAAGTTTGATGCATTAATTGTAAAAATAATCCGATCAAAGGCAAAATTTAGATGATTTAAATAATTTTCACTTTTTTTATTATTTCAAACTAATTTCCTAAAAACTATGGTAAAACTATTAAGAAATATGAATCATTGTCAACTGTCTTATCAATGTTAAATTTCTTAGTAATTATTTCTGTATTTTGACAAATATTTTGGATATATGTCTTAATGGAGTAATATTTTAAAACATTAAAAACAAATAAAAATGCTTATAAAGTGAAAAGGTTTTTCATAATCTACAAATCCAATGCCGTATTACAATTAAGGTCCTTACTATAACTTTATTTAACATTACAAAGAAATCAAGTCATATGTCACATGACCTAATTTAACAAGCTTCTATTACTGAAGAAGCCAGTAGCAGAAACCAGTCTTGTGAGATATAAACAATGAGCATTGCCAATTGCTCAACAAGCTTTGTGATAAATGCTTAGCCAGAGAAAGCATTTAAAATATCTCTGTCAGGAAACCCCCCTAATCTCTGACCATGGTTTTGTGCTTTGGCACTCCTCAGAGATGCACTACGATAGCTTCAGACACTTGGTTTGATGTGTTTATACATTTTTATTTTTCATTGTCTATTTCAACTTTATTTAAAATTGATTATTATTTTAAATTTTATAAAGAAATCACATTATGGACAATTTTTAAGACTGAAATTTGATCATTTAGAATATATATATATATATCTGAAGTAAATGAGGCATTCAATGAGATATTATATAACACAAATAAACTCTCAAAAAATAAATGACACCATCTGTCTCTTTGCATTTGTTGTTATGCTTAGTTTATTTATTTAATTTTAAATAAAGAAATAAATTTAATTTATTCATTATATATATATATATATATAATATATATATATATATATTTATGGAAATCTTGAATGTGTGGAATTATTCATTTAAATCAACTTAATTAGCAAGCACTTAACCTAGAATAACTGCCCCAGGGCAATATTCAAAGTAAACTGACAGACTGATGTATCCAAAAGGAGGAGTTCTCTTTTAAATGCTATTCTAGATCTAAAATAAAACTCAAAGTACTGCAGTTTACATTTATAGGTGTAAGAAATCAAAGTATATTAAACTTTTCAACTTTCTTACTATATAATAAATCCCTCCACTGGTAGGTTATATACTGTAATACATTTTTTTAATGAGTGTTTACATGGAAATCTTGAATGTGTGGAATTATCCATTTAAATCAGTTTTAAAAGTCACCCTAGATCTAATATAGAAATCAAAGTATTGATTTAAATGGATAACTCCACACAGTTAAAATGTTTATCTAAACATTGATTGAAAATATCGTATTACAATATATAACCTACATATGATACCATTTCCAACTTTCTTATACACTTAACAATACTACTTTTTACACCAAGTTTCAGAATCAGAGCTACAATATCCAAATATATAATCATACAATTGATACATTATATTTATATACATAATCAATAACATGCATATTAGCCTGACCATTATAAATAATCATAATTATAATATATATATAATATTAATTGGTATGATTATATATTTGGATATTGTAGCTCTGATGATGACTGCAGGAAAGTTGAAACTGTAAGGGTAAAGTTTTGGTGTAAAAAACAATATTGTTAAGTGCATAAAAAATTGGAAATGATATCATATTTAAATATAGAAATCAGTACAGAAAGGAGGAAGAAGAAGAAAATTGTAATATATAACCTATTAGTAAAAAAATTAAAATGTTTGTTATACTTTGATTTTGTACACCTATAAATGTAAACTGCAGTACTATGATCTCTATATTAGATCTAGAGTGGCATTTAAAAGAGAATCCTCCTTTTGGATTCATTAATTAGTCAGTTTACTTTGACTCTTGCCTGGAGGCGGCAATTGTTCTAGGCTAAAAAATTAACTTAAACGATAAGATTTGAAATACAGGCATTCTTATACCTGAAACTTAATTATAAATATAGGGGATTTAAACTCAGACTTTCAAGTAACCTTCAACTATTCACATTATCTCATACTACTGATACACATGACCACACACATGCAAAAAAGATAAATAATCAACAATATATGTATTTCATGCTGAACCAGCACTCATCAGTTGGTCCAGACTATCATCTTCCACCTACATATATAATCAGTGCTCAGTTTATATTAAGATAACAAATCTTTATACTTTAATGGGCTTCAACCTACTCCAATCTTCAATTCTTCAGCCATCTATACCATTGAAAATCTGATGATAGAATGCCCAAATCCCATGCTGATGCCAATATTGTTATTATGCCCATATTGACCTCAAGTTACTCTGACCCCTCATGTATAGGACAGTATCTATTTAAATACATAGAAGAGGGATGAATGCATGCTTAATGTGTAAGATTTGAAGTATAGACATTCTGAGTTCAAATCTCCTATATTTACAATTAAGATAAATGGATAATTCTACACATTCAAGATTTCCAGCTAAACATTCATTAAAAATATTGTATTATATATAGAATAAATCATAAGAATCACTATATACATATTAAGAGGATTAACGCTGAGTGTTAGTTTTAACAATTTCTAAATACGAAATGAAAACTCAGTTTTAATATTTGTAAATAATAAGTAATTCAGATATGTAATGAAACAGGAGATAGCTGAAGCTTTCATTGATTTATATAAAATAAACGAAACTCCCAACAAACAATTGATACTGTGCTTAGCATTGTTTTAATGTGAAGATACAGATGGTATCATCTCTGCGGGGGTTTATTTATATTATATAACTCATTGGAAGCGTTAGTTACTTACTGTTTAATTACATACAATCTGTTATTTTTTATTTACATATATATATATGCATAGTATTAACGTAATTTGTATTACAAAAAAAAAAATGTTTGTAATGGGTTTATGTTCTTAAACATATATATAAAATTTTGTTTTTGAAAATAAATAAATGGTAAGAAAAATCTTAATTACATCGTTAATAATATTCTCTAAGGCTTTTATCAGAAACTCACATAATCTTTAGTTATTTCCCAAGAAATTTGATTTATGTATATAAAATATTTTTAATATTCATTTTAAGTTAAAATTTGAAATCACAACGTCCGATAAAGAAAAAATGAGAAAGGGGAAATTTTTAATAATTTAGAGTACTTGAAGACCAATTAACTTTTGTTGTGCTATTGAGATTTTATTTGTTATAAAAAAATTAATATTAAAAATAAAATAAAATGATATTTTAAACTCTTTTTTTTTTTTTGTCATATGATGATTTATTTTGATTTAGTAAAAAGGATTTTTACACGTTTGTATTATTTAGAATATAGTTTATATAATATTTATGAACTCAAAAATGTTCATATTATCATTATTATTATTGTAGAATAAAAATAAAGCAAAAGTTTCATATGAATGCCATTTTTTATGTGTCAAAGCGTCGGTTGGGAAGCGAACCCCAGGACAATTGCTTGTAAGGCGGCTGTGCTAACCACTCTGCCACCAAATGCCAATTTTCAAAGCGACTTTTTAAAATTTTTTCTATTTATCAGCAAAATAATTTGACTCCTAATCATAAATGCCACTATTTCTTTTGTAATTTCATTATCCTTACCGCAATATTTTTTAGTTCATACTCTTCCAATATTTATTATCTATTGCTACATTCTTTGTCCTTTATTCTGGGTTCAATATATTTTATTTAAATAGGAAAATTTTAATCATTTTACGGTTAGATGTTTATCTAGTTCAGTGCTGCCAGATTAACAATGTATCGAGGTAGAGAGAATTAATTAACTATTCCTACCATTATCATTCAAGCTATACATAACTCCTAAGCGTCTATAATAATAAAATATATAATTAAATTTTATTAAATACCTATACGTTATAGATGGATGTTTTCATATGTTATAATATCCACAGCTTTAATTCAAACTTTTTATCTGTAGTATTCAACTAATACATAGATATCTTTGTGGTACTGATCCTAAAAAGAGCAGTTATTTTGACACCAGTATCTAAAATAATATATAAGCAGTTTAAAATTTTTAAAATATATTATAAAGATATTGTTTGACTATTATAAATTTCAAAGCACATTTGATATAGGTTATAGCCTGTCCTAAAGATATTTACATATACTTTCTGTGCGCTCAATAAATAATTACAACTTTGAAAAGTAAATTTTAAATTCAAATACAATATTTGCAATTATTTTACTCTTGATCTATTTCTCTTTTGACTATTTTCTCTCCTGATGTATTTAACTTATAATTTGATGTATTGTGCAAATTTAATTGAAGAAATCTTTGGTTGTTCATAAACTAATTGTTCACTCAATCCAATCTATAGAATTTGAATTAAATATCAAAATTAAATTTAAAATATAAATATGTGAATAGAAATTTTTGTTACAGAATTCTGTATATAAAATGCCCTAAAGATTCTATTTCAAACATTAAAATATAATTGAGTCATTCTGCATTATAAATTTTTCGGTGCTGATTTAGTATGCGCTCACGGCCGCCATTTTGAATTGCATGAATAACTGAATCATTTAGTTTAAAAGAATTGTATACAAATTGAAATTTAGTCAATTCATAATAACAGATTTTTTCCTATCACAAGAACAAGCATTTTTTTTGTGTGTGTATAAGGAATGAGAATTAATTATTTTGATAAGTGAGACTTTATCTGATCATTGTTATTGGTTATTCAAAGAAATTGAGAAATAATGACTGGGCCAACAAATGAGTGCTGGTTCAGTATGAAATGCATCTTGGGATCATTTGTCTTTTATTGTATCTTTATTTATATGAATTTAAAAAGAATGGGGAAGTATTTTCAGTAAGTAGGTATGACTGAAATTTTAATTGATGAAATGAAAAAAAAAAATCTTTTTGTAAAAAGCAAACAAAGTGGTCAGAATTTAAAATGCCATTTCTGATATGTTAGGTGATTGGATGGATAACAAGATGGTTCTAAAAATGTAGATTGGGCAAGATAAAGTAATAGATGCAAATCTGTGTTCATATAAAAACTATGATATTGAATAGTAAATAAATTCAACAGGTGCTGACCTACCATAGAAATTCTTATTATTATAATTTTAAATTGAACAAATGAAGAAACAAGAATGAAAACTGTCCTAAAATGACAATGAAATTATAACTGCAAAAAAACTAAAAGAATGAAAACCATTGCAAAATAAGATATAGTTGATGTGCATATCTCCATTTTCTCATATATATCTAGATTTTTAAATAACTGTTTTAATATCACTTGAATTGATTGATAGTAAAGAATAATTTTGATTTAAGTTTTTTCCCTCAAACATGTCTTATATTTTATTTTATGGTTTTTGTCAAAATGTTATAATATATGGTACCTTCTCAATTTCATAAGGATAGGTGAAGGTTTTATCCAATCTTAAATTTATATATATATATATATATATATATAAATATTCACTAGAATAAAAACTACAAAATTTTAAAAAATGCCTGTATAAAATTAAAGATTAAAATTCTTTGCTATAGCTAGCTATAGCAAAGAATTTTAATCTTTAATTTTATACAGGCATTTTTTAAAATTTTGTAGTTTTTATTCTAGTGAATATTGTTATTATACTTATATTATTTGATTTTATATATATATATATATATTGTACCCTCCTCCCCCGTCGCCTCTCACGCGTGCACTCCATAGAAAACGATTTATAACAATGTTTAAAATATATTCCCGGGTTCTCTCTAGCTCAGTCCTAATAAAATGAATGTAATTAATTTATTACTAATGATTACTACTAGCTCTAAACTTTAAAATATAAATACAGTTATATTATTAAAAATTTATTATTTTCATGAGACATGGAGCGACGACACGGGGAGCGAGACAGACTACATTGAGATGTATCCACATGATACTATCCCAATGGCATAAGAACACTATACTAAATAATCAACTTATGGTATTCTTATGACTTTCCAAGCTCTTTTCATTACGATTAAGATAATGATCATATCTTATTATTCTTTGTAATAATAATCTAGCTCAATTAAATAATTTAAGTAAATAAATGAAATAAAATCAAATCAAATAAATCTCAGGTTCATTAATTGCATTTAAACTGATTTAAATTACGGTAGTAAACTATGAGAAGGGAATTTTATGTCATAAATTCACTACGTAACAACTAACAATAATAAATAAGAATAATGATAATAATAGTATAATGTAATTCTATTTCTTCTTAAATGAGATAAATAAATAAATATTACGTTCGTGGTAGTATTTAATAATCTGACAATCAAAATACGTTTTGTAATATTGGCATATAATTTTATTTTAATATTGTGGCAACCAACTTATGACCAATAAACGATATAATTATAATCCTTTAAATTTATCATACCAATAAATTTTCAAAATTTATTATAACACTTTTATGTTTATCTACTCTGTGCAAAATTATATGTCTGTTGCAATTATAAATGTGTATTGCGATATCATGCATTCTATGTGGAGAAATAATAACTAAGACACGAAGCTTACAATTAAATTTACAACATAGTTTATTAATAATTATACAAATAACAATATTTACATTATGTACATCGGATATCCCTACTTTCCTGTTACAAAATTACTTTAATAGTTTATCTCTTAACATTAAATTTCTACTTATTTTATTTTTAACTCTTATACAGTATTATTATTATTAGATATCGGATTATTTAGCTAGTTACAAAAATGTCTCTATCAATAATTATCATTAATACTTTATATCTCTATTAATTTTAAAATTATATTTTACAAAAATTTTTACCTTCGTAGTAAAAATTATACAAAATCATAAAATTCTATTTTATATTATTCGTATGGAATCCTAAAGATTCAAACCCTTCTTGACATTTTGATGTTCCGTTTTATCATTGACTATACAATCATTATTAATCCAATACTTATCCAAGCCTTTGCTTCGTATGGTAATTACAATCATTAACATACCATGCACAAATACATATATCTGTTACACATTATTGAATCATTTTTTAACCAACATGTAATCTCTATTTTTAAATATCATATAAAATATTAAAATTTTATTATTACTTTAAAAACTTTGTTTAGATTTTTCCTTTAAAATCTTATATTCATTTCAGAATTACTTTTTAAAACTATATCATATGATTCTTCATCTCTTTATGACATTTATACTTTCACTTTTAAAATAACAATTCTAACTCATTCTAGTAAATAAACTATTCTTACATAACGACAACCTAGCTTCATTTCTATTTTATGTATCATTTCTATAAAAATATCTTTCTGACGATGTATATTCATGAAACAAGGATAGCGAAAATAGATGCGCAGGATCAAAATAACTAGAATATTATCCGTCATAAAACTTGACAATGATGGCACAGTGAATTTAAAGAACACCATAGAGGAGTGACCTTTATCTGTCTATCCACCTCTACTATAGGAGTGATGCTAAAGCTATTTCTTCAGCTTTATAAAACATCAAAAAGTTTAAAAATACGCAAAAGACACTGTCCAAAATATATATGTGTTCAGTGATAGGACTTAGTTAGCTATACTGAAATCACACAAAATACTATGATCCAAATATTTGATTTTTCTTATTTCTTGGCAAAAAAACATCATCTTGGTTTCCTCTACACCAGTACTACCAAGTCACTATCCGATTTTATTTCTCTAGATTTATCTATGCAGTACATCGACAAATTTCTGTCTACATTTCTAACAATAATAAAATTCATTTTTAGTTCAAACTATACAGCTATTCTTAAGAAAATCTTTTACTACTTATCTCGTATATTTATAATATACCAACTATTTTAAAATCATCTGAATATTTTGCAAACATAAAAGTTCAAAAGAATCACATAATTATTATGATACTTATATTATGAATTATATTTTTAAAACAACTTATTGCATGCACATTTAAAATTACTACTATCTCAAATATATGTTTTAATGTTGGATAAAATGTGTACTTATAATTTAAAAACTTTCATACATCATTCTTCATTAATAGATGACCTAAAAAAAAATACATTATGCATTATCAATAATATCACAATTACCAAAACGATCTCTATCTTCTTGATCGTATTCTGAAGGCTTCACCATTCCATTACTTCTTGTAGATATTTAAAACTTCCATACATACATTTTATTTTTATAATAATATTTCTATCATTCTATTAAGCTATTATATTTAAAATCTCATTATTCTTAAATTCATGTTTATATGTTTCCCTAAGCTAATATAGATTTTTTATATTTTAAATACAATCAAATAAAAATATTAAATTATATTTACGATACTGCTTTGTCGAACTTGCTTGAAAATTGTTCATAGTAAAGCTAAAAAAAAATATATATACTTTATTTTTTCTTCAGTCACTTAATGTTCTATAAAAAAAAATAACTCTGTTTAATAATCTTCATTGACGATGATCCTTAGTTTTCTCAATATTTTATACACTTATTAATTCTTGATATCTCCTTGAACATAGTCTGCTAGCTTTTTCCCGCGCGTCTGGTTTTCCCCCCAATGCATCTTGTACGGACTTTTAAAATCTTCAATCAAATTTCTGTTTCCATGGATCCATTTTTATTTAGTCATTTAATATTAGATTTCTCCATTTAGTATGTTATAATATTTTTTTTTTTCTGACTATATAAAGTTTTCCGTTCCTTTCCATAATACATATAGCACTTTCATATGAGTCTTTAACTTCTTTCTTTATTCTAACATTCTGGAACTATAGTTTTAATAATGTTTCTCTTTAAAATTAAACACTTTTCTTCATTATTAATTTTCTTGGTACTAGAACGCATATTAAAATTTTGTTCATAGAGAAGAATAATTCAGTTTTAAGATAGCTCTGTAAATTTATCGTCATAAATTGTTCTTGACGACTAGCAGCTTCTTTTTCAGATTTTCACATATCGTCCCAATTGTATTCCTTTCAGTTATAAGATTAAGTTTCAGGTTGAGCACAACTAAAGTGGCATTAAGATGATTTCCAATTATTTTTCTTTCAGCAATCACTTTAAATATTTTTTCTTGTACTTCCATGTTACTGTAGGCTTTCTGGTTAAATTTGAATAAAATTTCCTGGTAAGATAAACTTAAAATTAGCAATCCATATCTCTGTAGTCAAAAATATATTATATGTTACAGAATAACTTTTAGAATAAATCCGAAATTATAAATTTATATTACTGTTCAGCTACGATGTTACCAGCCATAAAATTTTGTTACTTTTTCTTTCACTTACACATTACTTCTCCCGCTCTGTATAATCTTAGATTTTTGTCTCTTAATTTTACATCCTATGATTGGTTAATATTTATTTTAGCGCGAACAATTTATTCATTTTATTTTGATAACAGAATGGATGTTTTAAAATTAAGAATTGATGACGTAATGTCTGGAATATTTATACCAATATTTTTAAATTCAATTATAGTTTTATATAAAAAAAATCATCTAAGCTTTAAAATAATTATTAAAACAATATTTAATATTTTTAACTTTCACTTTAAAGATCGATGGCAATTATATCTAGTTTTAAATTCACACAGTTTATTATTATTTTACCAAGAGTGTGCGTGAAGGTATTTAATATACGGTCACGTGTTTACTAACTTTTATCAAAATGATTTTTTATTTACGTCTTGGTTTAAATTACCAAAACTGATATATTTTATAAAAAATTTAGAAAATAATTTTAAAATGTTAAACTAAATATAACTCTCACCATCCCAAAGTTTATTAATAAATTATACTCTATTAAATTGGATTATTAAATACAATTATAACATTACATTTCATTTATTTAATTTATTAGTTTTTAAATATTATACTAAATAATTGATATACTTTTAACTATCTATAGCTGTATTATTTTATATGGCCAGCTTTCACAACCATAAGCAATGATATTATTAAGCTTTATTTAACTGTTTTCTTTTAAAATAATTTATTACGCTGTTACCTACCAGGTATTTTTAGCTTTAAATTGTATTATAAAATCTACTTATCCCATTATTATTTATATCTCTTACAAATATAACTTAAAATTTAAAATTTTTTAATAATTGACCTTTCTACCCTACTTATGACCTACAGACAAGGGCACAATATATATATATATTATTGTGGAATATGGTTATTTTTAGACTTAATTATTATTTTAAAAAGGAGATTTTAGCTAATCTTAAAGTTTTATCTTTTACTATGAAATGGTGTTTTACAGCTTTATACATTAAAAAGAGGAATAATTGTATTAAAGTAAATGTTAAATTAGTAATAAGAAAGAACATGATAATTTTATTTGCGGTATGAAATTATTTATATTTTGTAGAAAATGTGTTAGATCTGAAATTGTCATATTATCATAATTTTTTTAATTTTCTGATTTCTTATTCATTGGTTAACTTTAGTATCTGAAATTATTTTTTTATGAGATTATTTTCTTTACTTCTCCAAATATTGTTCTATGCATTCAGCAGTGTGTGTGACCTCATCTCACAATAGCATTGTACTTTATGGGATTTGTTAATGATCCCAGTAAAACTATTTAAATTAAGATAGATGAAGCACAAACATTTATATTTTATTTTTTTCATAGTCATAAACCTAGGATCCTTGTGATCCTGAGTTAGCTCTAGAACAGGTAATGGTTACTTTGGGTATAAGTAAGTGTATAAGTTTGTGTTTGGACATCTGGATAGTTTTCAGTAGCATCTTTAAATTCTATTCACTGCTTTGTAATTATATAGATTAGAAATTATGTTAAAGCTGGCCTGTGCACTCATGATGGCTACAGCATTGAAGATCGTCCACATTAGCACTTAAATATGTGCATGCAGATAATTGTTTTATAATATGCCCTAAGTTTGGCATTGGTTAGATAATTAGTCTTCATCTTGATATGGAACCTCACAAAAGATGATTGTTGATTATTCATGTTTAGTGCTAGTTATATAACTTAAGCTGATTTTTTCATGCTCATTTTATATTCGATGATAACTATTCTTTGACAATGTTAATAGAAATGATTGATACCTGGGGGATGATGATATTTTATAATCATCCGTGATCACCCACAATGTCTTTGTTACAATATGTATACTATAATGGATAGCAGGCACCTAATATCCATCATTAGAGAGCACCACAACACTTCTAGTCTAAACAATTTATAATTTACTGATGAGGATATCAAGTAAAACTGCGTAACCAGTTGTACCATCACTCATATATCTAAAATCACCTTTAGATCGTAGACGTAAATGGTTTGATAAGAAATATTTACATTGTTCATAAGATTATTGTAATCGGTAAATGTGTATTGAATAAGAACGATTGAAATAGAAGTCCCTTTATCAAATTATAACCCAAACTATTTATTTATAGTTCGTATTTAAATAATTTCTAAAGAATAAATAATGTATTATTGTACAGGATGATATTGTGGTGATAGGATTCGAACCTAAGATAAAATTGTAATTATGCTATTATTTTACCAATGAATGTGATAGACACATTAGATTTGGTATTAAATGATATTCAAACACAGTTTCATGGTTATACGATTTTTGCATCATCATTGAAAAACTAACACAAAGTATATTTTGGGCTTCCATGTTGATAGCAATAAATTCAAGTTCAAATGACTTGTTGCTGAATGTTATAGGCTGCAATTGTTTGTGGTATTGTAACTGAAGTCTCAATTTATAAGTTATTACTTATTTAACATATCAGTTTTAGTGGTGGATTAGATATCAATTTCACAACTCACAGTTATGGAATCATAGGTTCTAGATTGTTTTGTATAAATGAAAGGATTTGAAAGAATAAATTTGAGTATTGACCACGTATATATTAGCTTTTTTATTAGCTGATTTAAAATACTAAAAATAAATTGTGACTTGTACTCTGTATATTCGATTTAAGGGATTTTGTGTAATTTTCTGATGGTGATTCTGTCCTAATAATATTTTTTTCTTCTTGCATTGTTTATTTCATAAATATCTATGAGGATCACCTGAAATGGAAATAAATATATTTGAGACCAATACATAGATAAATATTTTTTTAAAAAAATGTGGTTGGAAATAAAAATTATGAATAATTTTATAGTGTATACAAGATATACTATGGGATTTATTGTAGTGAGTGCTGAAAGTCATAATGAAGAATGCCTAGGTAGATTATAATTAAAATATTATCTTTAAAATTTCATATTATTATGCCATTGTAATTATATAATAATTTCTTAATCATGAGTAATTCTAAAAAAACTAGTGTTATGGAAAGAATCCAAAGCATAACATTTTCCAAATATTCAAGATCAGATTTTACAAATGTTTTTTTTTCCATATGTCAAATGCGTTGACTGGGAAGTGAAACTGGGCAAGCTGCTTGGAAGGCAGCTATGTTAACCACTAGGCTACTAATGCTTGACAGATTTTACAAATGCTGAAAAATGTTTTTGATCAATTGGGAGAAATAAAGGAATCTCAAATAAAATTGAAGTAATCTCAAAGAGAATTGAAATAAGCTTAAGAAAGTAATTTATTAAAGTTAAAAGAATCTCAAGAAAGTAAATTATTAGAATTGAAGAATCTCACAAAAGTCTTAAGAAAAATCTTAACAAAAGATAATAAAAGCAAAATCAAACATGCTCATGATGAGACCATAAAAGAATTTAATTATATATTTGAATTATTAGAAATTAGTTGTAGGAATGCCAAGGGTGATTTTCATAAAAAATTAAAGAATATTAGGGATAGTTTATCTTAATATGAAACAGAGTCAGGTTATATGTTTAATAATTTGGAATTAAAGTAGAGAAATCTAGTGTTAAATAAGCAGAACAAATTGTTGTTATTAATACTCCAGTTCAATGTATTGAGCCACTGTCTAATCAGTTTATAGAGGATTTTAAAAATAAATTAGAGCATAGATTTAGAAGATAAGTAATAGCCATAATGATGTTGAAAAAGAATTATATTAATCTCAAGCAAGTACTCAGGTTAAATTTAAGCAAGTGAGCCAAGAAATGCAAATGCAGAACAAGATAGAACTAGAAGAAATTAGAAAAGAATTAATATCATGAATGATTCAAAAGCAGAAATAAATGAAGCCAGAAAATATAATATACAGTTAAGTAATGACATCAAAAATGTCAAAAAGAATTGAAGGAAATAGCAAGCAAATACAAAGAGTTGTCAGATACAGTAATAGGGCAAAATAGAGGGAATATTCATAGAACTGGTTAACTTTAAACAGTAACAGAAAATTTTTATTGAAAATTTATTGAAACAGATGCAAATAGATGCTAAAATAAAAAGTTCTCATAGAATTACAAGTTGTTAATGAACAGAATTTGAATATGGTTAAATCTAGCCATAGGCATGTATAAAAAAAGAACGTAGAAACATGCATGGAGGATCGGTTTAAATTGGAAGAAGAATCAGTGAATCCTAATCAAAAAAATAGCCATTATAAAACTTTAATTGAAAATATTTTCAATAGTACCAGGTTCAGGTCATGAAGAATGTACTGTAGGAAATTCTATGGTTCTTGAATTGATGAAAATCAAAGCATTCTGGGAGGAGTATTTAGAACACATATTCAAATATATACAATGCTTGGCAGAATTGTTTGCTTTGTGTGTGTTAATGTATATACTTCTTTTGTATATATCATCTTTAGAATGCATGCATAATTATATATGTGTATAATAAAGCATTAACTAAATTAAAATATGAAGACATTCTTTTGTTAAGGAAGGTATGACTTTTTTTTTTTATAATTTTTTTAAAAGCTTAACAAACCATATTGTAAATTAACTTTATTTTATTATATCATAAATGAAGCTTACAATTAAAAACAAAAAAATCATGCATATTTCTTAAAAAAATGTTTTAAAGTTCTAAGAACAATGTTTAAATTTGATATCAAAATATTCAAAATTTTCCATCCAGTGTTCCATATCTAAAAACTAGGTCACCTACTTAAAATAATATAGTGCCCTATAACATTGGTTGTGATTTTTAAATATGTACAAAATTTCAAAAAATTATATTGAATTTAAATCTACTAAATCTCAAACTTAAAACCAAAAAAAATTATCTAAATTGGCCTCTTATGAGATTTACTTAAAACATTTTAAAGTTCTAAAAATGAATCACAAATTTGATAACAAAATATTCCAAATTTTCCTGCCCACTGGGTTAGATCTAAAAAACTAGGTCAACTTCTTAAAATATCATTGTTCTATATTGTTTTGCTAGGTACCAACAAATTTGGACAATTCTATTGAATTTAAATTTATTAAACCTTGTATTTAAATTATTGTTTTAACTTAAATAATAAAATTAATTACAATATTTTACAAACAAACCACTAAATAGATATTGTACCTTAAATAAAATCATTTAAAAATATAGAGATTTGTATAAATATATAAAATGCATTGATCAAACCAAACAACATTTTTAAATTGCCTGAGAGATTTTAATTGGAAAATGATTAAAAAATAGAGTTCCGTAGTTAATTAGCTACAAAGTCAGAAATTTAGGAGGATAAGTCTTGAGAAATTTTTAGAAAAAAAAATTTGTAAACTACACTTTTTAAAAATAAATCAAAGCAGAAATATATATATATATTGTAATGTTTTTCGTGCTTTGATTTATTTTATATATAAATAAATGGTACAATATATATGAAAGCACTCGAAGAAATATATAGTAAAGTTGGGTTATATTTTAATTATAAGAAAAGATATATTTAAAAAAGTCAATATGCTAAATAAAATTAACAAAGAAAGTGATTACTAATTAGAAATATATAAGATATAATATTAATATTATTTATGTTCTTTATTACTTTTACAATGCTTTTTACAATCCACTATTGCCCCAGAAATCTTCTTTAAAACTTCTACTTACATTTTGAAAATATAAGTAGATGTTCTGAAGAAAGTTGCTGGAGCAATCGAAATAGTTAGTACTGGGTTATAAAAAGCATTGTAAAAGTAAGAAACAACATAAATGATATTAATATTATAGGAATTTGCCAATGCAATAAAAAGATAAAGTTATAATATATAAGATAATTAAAGTGAAAGGTTGAAACCTTCTCATATGCACATTTAGAATGCTTATATAACAGCCAATAAGATATAATGATGACTGTATAGGTAGATATTAATAATGAAAAGCTAGAAAACTAGAAAATTTTCTTCTACGAATAATCTAAAACTCACTTAAAAAATTAGCAAACTTCAAAGATGTTTTAAAATTTGATCGAAATCACTAAGAAGATAATTAATACTTTACTAAGGATTATTACAAAGATAGATAATATAACAAAATAATAATTCATCAATAAATTTTTATCAGTTAAAAATATTTCTAAATTACCTATTTAAAAAAATTAATATCTAAATTTCTACAAGAAAATATAATTTTTCAGTGGCAAGAAAATCTACAAAAAAAAATTCTCAAAAATATAAACATCTTGCAACAAAAGTATTTAGTCAATAAAAAAATAGTACTACTATAAATCTAGAATGGAACTCATTATAAAGTGAGGGGAATTTTTACAAAGAACTATATCCTAATAAAGAACAAAAAAAAAACATAGTAAATAAAATTATCAGAACATTTTTGGACTTTTAAGTACACAAAAACTAAAACTATAAAACGTGGGGCTGCTTCAGAAAATAATGGAATTGTTATAGGATTTTTTTAAAAAAAAAACCTGAAGAAGTAGAGAAATTCTTAATAAAACTACATACCATAGTGCAAACAATAAAAATAAAATTAATGATTAAAAGATTAAGAAGTGATAAATGAGGAAATGAAAATATTAGTATGGTAATTATACAATTTTTACTCATATGTCAATTCTATACATTTTGAGAAGATAGAAACTCAAACCAATCAAAGTAAGATATTGAATTTAAAAATGATCATAAGAAGTTGATTATTGAAGTTAAAATGTCATTAAAAAACCTAATGATAATGAGTAATTAGTAGATTACAAATAGACATTACTTTTATAAAGTTTTGCAATACCAAGCTAGATAGTGATAATGGATGAACTTAATTGGCCTAAACACTATCACATTCTTTTTAAAACATATGAATGAAGAAATATTAAATGACAAATGCCCACCAAAATGCATCATGCTGAACCATCATCTCACATATATCTCCATAATATATGCAGTATTTATCAATAATAAATCAAAATATAGAAAACTTAATATTGATGATGAAAGGAAGGTAGGAGGTTCATGGCACCCATTTGCATGACCTAATTATTATCTAACCAGAGCTTATGCACAGTTAGTTGTGATATCAAATGATTATATAAATATTGTTTTATAATATTAAGCACTAAGAACAAGAAAAAATATATAAATTTTGATTGCAAATTTTTTTAGCATATAGTTCACATTTGTAAAAAGGACAGACAATAATTATTTGTAGTAGGATGGCAGATATTATTAAACTATAATATTAAATAATAATATTCATTTAAGGTTTTTAACTTTTTTAGTTACAACTTTAAAGTGTCTTAAAATATTTTTAATCATAAGAGCTTTACACTGATTCACTGTAAATTGAAAGATTTTGTGAACGTTAGCTTGTAATAGAAATTGTGGACTTAATCAGTGAAGTTTTCAATAGCTTCACATTCTCAAATCAAAATGCTTTAGATTTGCCTATATAATTAATAAGTAGGTTGAAGATAAGAGTGGTCGCTCTTGTCTTTTAATGTCATTAATTTTGTGGTAAAGATTTGTAGAGGTCCCTACTGTCATATTTAGGGGCATAATCTTAAATTATAGCCTTAATACATATTGCTTAGGTAATTAGTATGCGCTTAACAAATTATTAGTTACAATTTTAAATTGGCTTAAAATATTTCTAATCATAAGAGCTTTACATTGATTCACTGTAAATTGAAAGATTTTGTGAATGTTAGCTTGTAATAGAAATTGTAGACTTAATCAGTGAAGTTTTCAATAGTTTCACATTCTCAAATGCTTTAGATTTGCCTATATAATTAAAAAGTAGGTTGAAGATAAGAGTGGCCACTCTTCTCTTTTAATGTCATTAATCTTGAGTTAAAGATTTGTAGAGGTCCATACTGTCGTATTTAGGTGCCTATTCTTAAGGTTGTAGCCTTAATATATATATTGCTTAGGTAATGAGTATGTGCTTAAATTATTAGTTACAACTTTAATTTACAATTAAAAATAAATTACATGTAACACATGCTCTTGTGATTGAAATATGTGGATGTATAATATTGAAAATATTCTGATTAATCAATTTCAATGTTTAATGTGTTATGACCAGTGTGATTATGACTCAATGGATAGGTGGATTACAATCTGGAATTAGTATTGTTTGGTTGTGAGGGAATATTCAGAAATATATAATTAGGGTTATAATGAAAAAATATTTTGATGATAACATAAAAATCGAATATTTTTAGTTAGGGATCGAAAAAAAAAATTTTTTAATAACAAGATGAGTGATAATAAAGAGGAAAAGTTAAAAAAAGTTGTAAGTTTTAAGAGCTCTGGGAGCAATTTTGACATGAAGGTACTAATAGAATTTATGAACCAAAAATTGGATATGAAAAATGAAATAAGAGAAGATAATTAAAAATTTATAGCAGAGTTCAGTAAAAAATTAGATGATATGATGAGAGATGATATGAAGAAAAAATTAAATGATAAGAAAAATGATAGGAATAAAAAATAGTTGTTAATAAAGAAGAAGTTAAGAGTAATGTTGAATATATGAAAAATAATTAGATGATGATATAAGTATTGTCAAAGGTAAAATAATATATAGCCATAAGTCTAGATCTAGAATGGGTGAACATATAAAAAATGCAGAAAAAAAATTAAAGATGTATCTGATAGGAATGAAGGTATTTTACATCAGAATGGTATACATGATTAATATTTGCTTAATCAGAGACTAATTGAGAATGATAAAATAAATCTCAAATTGAAGCCCACTACCAATAAAAACTTACTATTTGATTCAAGAGATACTAATAAAATTATAATGATGAATAAAAAAATTCATTGTAAAATAAAAATTGTTGTTTCAGAAAAATCCATCTTGATTGATTTATGGAATGATAATAGTTGTTTGTCATTTGTCCATAAAATTAAAGATAAAATGAGGAATAAGTATAATAATTTGATTTTATTATATGATTACGAAAAGATATGTAGCCATAAAATCAGTTGTAAAATGAAATTGATTACTAAAAGCACGAATTTGTATAATTTCTCTGATATTAGTCAAGAATTGTACACAAAAGAGAAAGATTCAATGTAAAATAAAATTAATTTTCAGGAAAAAGGTTTATTCAAATCAATAGAGTAATAAAAAGAAAAAGGTCTTTTGAGGAAAGTATTAGATATATAATGAAGGTGATTTTAAAAGGTTTATCTTACTTGAAATATCTCTTATCATTAGGGGATAATTCTAAAACAAAAGTAATATTTAAAGTAAAAAAAAAAATAAACTGGATATTTTCTTATGATGCAGTAATCAATTTTTTTTATTGTTTTTCTATTTTCTAATCTAATTTGTATTAAATCAAGTTTAAAAAAAGATAGTAGATTCAAAATTTTGTTTTCATGTAGAGGGGCATTGTAGCTTTTGATTGATTATCCATGGTAGGAATAGAATATAAAATGTATAAGATAGCTCCAAAATTAAAAATTGAGATAATAGCAATGCTATAAATGTTGGCACAACATGAATAAATGACTTAGTGCATAAAGATTAAAGATAGAATTCTGTAGAGGTTTAATAATCATCTTTATATATAATCACTTATATTATAATCCACTATATAATTGCAATACAATAGTTGTCAATCCAAATAAATATTGTTACTTATAAATAGTAATTTAAAGTGAGAATCTATTCACGCTCTCTTTAAAAGTTCTTCAGATTTGCTCATATAAAAGAATTTGAGTCATAGGAATAAGAGGGATTCTTTTTATTTCTGCATAAATACTATATCTTGGATTGAAGAAGAGAGTATTCATTTATTTAACACTCAAAAGGCGCGTGCTCAATTAGCTTGAAAGGCTGATATTGGAATGAAATACTTATAAATTTGTTTTTTTAAGTGTCATAGCATCAGCCAGGGCATGAACCTGCAACCCAGGCAACTTCCTGCAAGTGCAAGGCAGTCACGCTGACCACTTGACCACCAATGCAAGACATACTTATAAATTTGCTTTAATATATTTTTATTACACGTTTCTTCAAAAGTAAAATATATTGAATCGTAGGCAATAAAAGAAGGAACAATTAGAGCTTACAAGATAATAATTTATTTTAAAATTATTGTAATAATAATATATTTTAAGTATAAATATTTTTTATTAAACTTAATAATATCATATATTAAAAACATAATTATACTTAATACTTATCTTAAAGAAATGATTTAAATTAGTTCATTTGTAACATATTTATTGTTTTTAATTATTTTAAATAGAAACAGAAAAACATTTATTTAAAAGTTGTAATAGTTGTTTTGAGATATTGACCAATGAGATTTAAGTAAGTAGTTTTCTGATGTCACTTTATCCTGGAAGTTTTAAGAGAAATAGAGGAGCATATAATCAAGGTACAGACTCACAAAAAAAAAGCACAGAGTTGTTTCAATATTATTTCTTGATAAAAAGTATCAAAAGTTTTAAAAATATTATAATTTTTAAATGGCAAAAATAATATTTAAAACTGTTTAACCCACTCATACTTTGAACAACAGAGAAATGGCTTTTGGACAATTCGCCCTCTAGTGAATTTTTCTGTAAGTATTATATGTTAAAATGTGTGTAAAATGGTATATTTTATTATAATAAATGTTTTTGCTGAAAATTCAATGCTAAAAGGTGTGAAATTCAAAATTCCTGCTCTTACAATAGATATAAGCCCCACCCTGACATGATCAGCCATTACATGTTGCCAAGACTGTAAAATGTTTGGCATTTTATAACATTGAAATTTCCAATGATGCAAAAACATGTTTATTTGTGAATTTATTATGGTTTCAGGTATTTTTTTAAAAATAATTTGCACTATATTTATTAGATATCAAGAAATATAAATTATTAATAACTTATTTTGACTTGAAATATTTTATTTTCAAAAATATAATGTTATATTAGCAGTTAACATAAATATGGCCAGAAGCAAATTTGAAGACCAGCTAGGATGTAAACAATGCATTTGATATTTACGAGTAAGAAACAATCACAAATTTGCAATAAATATTCAAAAAATGTAAACTTTTAAAGCATAATTCATTAGATATAAGAAATAAATAATTATTCATTCAGGTTTTTAAAAATATTCAGAAATAAAGAAGGTTTCATTGATTTTATAAACTGAAAATAATCTTTCTAGAAACGATGATGTGTAATGTCTTTGTTTTGATTATGGTCTCATTTTTTAAATATTGACAGAAACAAAATGTGAACATTTAAAATTTATTTCAGTAGTAAATAAAAATATCTATCAAATGAAGTCCAATTTATTTTCTTGTGATAAGTAATAATCATTTTATCATATATTTTATGTTGACATAAGCTGAAAATAATTTTTCTAGAAACGATGTGTAAAATCTTTGTTTTGATTAATCCTCATTTTTTAATATTTACAGAAACAAAATGTGAACATTTAAAATTTATTTCAATAGTAAATAGAAATATCCAACAAATGAAGTTAAATTTATTATTTTCTGATATGTAATAATCACTTTATCATATATTTTATGTTGACATGTGAGACAAAGAAAAATATCAGACTAGCAAAGTACGAAAAGGTTAAGGATATAAAATATATTATATTAATTGTTAACACCATGGAATGAGTGTAAACCAGTTTTTTTATTGTGACCAAATTGCAATCCTGATCATCTTCTTATAACCAAAATGATATCTAAAAGAAGTTTAAAAGAAAACCTGAAGCTATTATTTTTATTTAGGATAACCATGACAAAGAAAAGACAACTACATTTTTTTAAAAAAAGATATATCTACATTCACATAAAAAAACATTCATTTATTTATGTCAAATTAAATAATTTTATAAATCATATATTAAAAACAAGAAACAAGTCTAAAATACATAGAAATAAATTGTTAAAACTTGTAAAAGTATTTTATCAGACTTTAAAAAGAATGACTTAGTTGAGAATTATAAGTCTAATTAAAATTAATATTCTGTTTAAATTGAATAATTGACATATAATAAATAATTTGAAAAATTTTGAAGAAGAAAATATTTAGTATATACTTAATAATGAATAAAAAATAAAGACAGATAAAAGTTAAATTAATATTTCTCATGTTTTCATAGAAAGGGAAATCTTATTATATTATTATAAGAAAGGAAAAGTAAAAAAGGGGAAGGATAATCAAAAAAGTCTCTAACTTTTAACAGTAGATGACGGTCACAAAAATGACACCTTATAATTTAAAAAGTTAAATGAAATTATTCTTATGTACTTGAATTTTATAAGATTACTAATTAAGAGGAAAGTGAAGAAATAAGTTGAAGTAAACTTATTGATGAATTAATTAAACATATTTTAAAGTTTTGTAACATGGAAAAATAATGTGAAGATGTATTGAGAGGATTTGTTAAACTCTTTCGTTAATGTATTTTCCAAAAGTGTAATTATGCACATATAACTTTAAACTAGTCAAGAAGGAAGGATGCATCCAATTCAGAACTTTTGTCCAGTTAATGTTGTGCTTGTTTGTCAAATGTTTTGTTTAAATATACATGTGTTCTAGCAGAAAGAAGATATGAGAGATACCCAAACTCGTGAGGAATGGTGAACATGTATTGGGTCACCATGGTAGTATTGAACTAGGAATCGAAATGGGTTTAAAAAAACAAAGAGAAAAGGACTTTAATTTTAAATTTAGTATTAATATTTTTTTTCTTTGATATGAAATATAAATACTAGGTATGATAGTTAGCAATAATTGGAACAATTTTTATATGCAATCTGGTATATAAGGTTAAAAAGTATTAATCTTTTTACTATTCATTCTTGTTTTAAAAAAAGAGAAAGAGAAAAGAATGAAGAGTATGCTTAAAGATATAAAAAGAGTATACATGAGTTATAACATGAAAGTATGTGTAGAGTATAATATTTTAACTTTATATTTTAGCTGGTATATATTTAAAAAAAATTGAGAGTGGTAAAATGTGTTGTAAAGATAGTTATCATTTATTATCATGAAGTATATTTGATGAAGGGGAATGAACAAGTGGTGATAAATAAGAATTTATAGGATTCTATGAAAATAAAAATATAATAAAATGTAATGTTATGTATGAGAGTAAGAAAAGAGTGAATGTTAATGTAAAAAAATAATAATCACGATCTCATTTGCTATATAAATAAAACAAAACATCATACTGATAATGATAAAGATAGACTATTTGTTTTGTAACATGATCTGAAGTGTGAATAGAAAAATATTTAATGGGAAGATGGGATTAATAGCTGTTGATGACATAGTAGGGAAAGATGAGTTGAAATTCTAGGATAGGATAAAAATATTCTGAAGAACTGATTGAATAGTTGAATGGGAATCATCTTTGTAATACCCATATAGTTTATTAGAAAAAGATGATTCTCTGCAAAGATATGAGTGTAGTATATACCATAAGTGCTTGCTGAATAAGCCAAAGTAAAATTGGGGTAAGATCATTAGGAAAATGATTACCTGCCAAATTATGACACCTCATAACTAAAGGAAACCTCCATCCCTCTATTATGATATAGTATTTTTGAAAAATCTGTTTCTTATCTATGAAGTTTTTTGGGAAATAAGAATATAGTAGGCATCGAAAGTTGACTAAATATTTTAAGAAATTTATAGTTTTTCTTCCTAAGTTTGGATATATTAGCTTAAAAGTAGTAAGACTATATACAGAACAAATACTTTATATTTGAATAAAATCTGAAGAAATTATTACATGAATAATGATACCTAAAAATAAACAGAAATTATAAGTGAGGAATAGAGAATTAATGTATAAAATGAATTACATTATATGAAAAAGAATCCTTAATTTCACTATTCATTTTGAATACATGATATATAATGCTTTTTTTTTTTTTTTGTAATATTACCACAGAAGCTATAATTTTTGTTGATGAGATTATAGTGCAATATGTTTATACAAATTTTGAATATGAAGTATAATTTAAATATTATAATTTTATTAAAATATCTGGAGTTACAAAATGTAAGGTCAGTAGAGAAAGATGACTAAGAAGATAACCAGATAACTCATAAATTGTAAAACAGTATAATAACAGTATGAAAGCATACATGATGGTAAGAATAACAAACTTATTATTTTAAAGAACTAGATAATAAATATGGGAAAGGTTAAAATGTATTGAATAATTATTATGTCTATCTGTGATGAATGTAAATAATTTATTATAAATTTATAAACAGTTAAATAAGTATTTTAAACAACTCAAAAAAAGCAAAACTCTCCATATAGTAGTGCCATCTTGTGCTAACAAGAGCAATCAATGGATGCCAGAAGGCTTGTGCATAAAATCCCTATCTAGTGCCTACTCATCCAATATCCCCAGACTAGTTTCTGGCTTGTGGCCTTCATCAGTGAGGAGCCTTGGATCTGAGAGCACTACACCTAGATCTTAGGATCTAATGCAACCCTCCAGCACCTATCTTTTAACTCTATTTAACTACAAAACTATGAGAATGAAATTGAAAACACAATTAATATTTTCAATCCAAGCTCAATAGCTTATATAGTTTTTTTTAATTGTTTAATAACAATTATGTGCTAGTATGAGATAGTGGTCATGTGATGTTTAGTGGTTTAACACCAATCCTGCCTAATAGGATAATGGTGGCTATGGTTGTTAAAGAGCCAAAGACACCAAAATGTATGGGTGCTGAATTGAATTCAGACCCATATGACTATATAAGCTATTGACCTTGGATTGGAAATATTAATTGTGTTTTCAATTTCATTCTCATAGTTTTGTACTTAAGTAGAGATAAAAGGTGGGTGCTGGAGGGTTGCATTAGATCCTAAGATCTAGGTGCAGTGCTCTCAGATCCAAGGCTCCTCACTGATGAAGGCCACAAGCCAGAAACTAGTCTGGGGATATTGGATGAGTAGGCACTAGATAGGGATTTTATGCACAAGCCTTCTGGCATCCATTGATTGCTCTTGTTAGCACAAGATGGCACTACTATATGGAAAGTTTTGCTTTTTTTGAATTGTTTAATAACAATTATGTGCTAGTATGAGATAGTGATCATGTAAAATAAGTATTTTGTTAGTGAAATATTTAACATAAGGTTCACAGATGTTTATTGTTCATTATTATTGTTGTAAATAAAGTAATATTTTAATTTTAATTTTGTATTAGTAATTTCATTGCATTTGAGAATCATTTCCATCACAAGATCATATCAATAAAGCGCATTATCCACATAGCATATATTGATTATATGCTTTATCCGAAGAGTTATATTTAAGGATTTATAATTGACACATTAATTATCCATTGCTTTTAAATTATAACCATATTAAAGGAAGTTTGTAGTACTTCATATTTTTATTAGATATAAAAGAATATTGAGATTTATTTGAATAGTATTATTAAGCATTACAAAATGGAGAGCATATAATAGAAATTAATAGAATGTTTTAAAAGTCACATTCTGATTTTGTAAGCTAATTTTGAAATGTATTTTATATCATAAATTTAGAAGTATTATAATATTTCAGAGTACAAGTTACTGACCAAATATATTTTATGGTTTGTAATTCTGAAGGATCAAATTACTATAGGTGAATGCTAAGTAATTAAAAAATGTATTTAATTGAGTTAGACTGTGTAGATAATAACTGTATAATAAAACATTTGATGATAATAAAAATGAATACACCCAGGTCTCGTTTTACACAGATTTATTTAATGCGATTTTGAAGTTATGCGATTCATGTTTCTTCGGAAGTCGAACTCCGATAATGTGCTATTACTTTAAATAATAAATTTCATGCACTTACGTCATATTGAAAGTAATAGCACATTATTGGAATTCAACTTTCATCTTAATAATTTCAATATTTTCAGTGCCTTATAATAGTAAGATTTTTATGCAATAATGAAATTAAAATCATGATTTCCACATTTTATGTATACCCACATTAAATTTTACAAGATTATAATGTAAATTTGTTCAAACATTGTGCATGTTAATTTTGCATTTTAAATCACATCCTGTTTTTGCTTTTTAAAAAAGAATGTAATCAATTATTAATCATTTAGTGTCTGCAAGTTTATTTTTAAAAGGTGAGTAACAGCAGTGGGCACAATTAAATTTGACAATTAAAAATTAAAATCTGATTTTTAATTGTAATTAACAATTTAAAAATTACTTAAGGTGACCTGAAATTAATGTAGTGTGAAACGAAATTTGATTTTTAAATGGAATTGAAAATTAAAAAAATTAAAGACAAAAATAAGAATTTAATTTTTAGTTGTTAAATTAATTACTAATTACATTGTCACCAGAAAATCATTACCACAACATGAGAGTGACGTTGGCGCTAGTTGTATTTCCTCTTGTGAAGAATCTGATTTTTTACCAGTTTGCAAATGAACCTGTTTATTGGCAAATAGCGATAATAATTAAAACATGTATAAAAAATGTAAATTACTGTAAATTATGCATAAAAATATATTGTTTTGAATAAAATTAAATATTATAGTTAAAAAAAGTTTGTCTTGTATCAATTTTTTTCAAATTTGAAATTTTTTATTAGTCATATTTTATTTCCTTATTTTTTTGCACGCGAATTTTAAATTAATTTTATGTTGGTGCTTTGCTTTTACACGATTTTTGAAAAATCACAGTCCATATCCCTCCTTTTTCAAGGTAAATTACATCTATTTTTGAGCGATTTCATTTGCACGTGTTTTCTGAGGAACCTATCTATAGCGTAAAACGAGACCCAGGTGTATTCTATTTTGATTGTTATTAGCATAAGTATGAAAATAAATCTTATAAAAGTAAATTAAATTATTAAAATGAAGTTAATGAATAGATAGCGATCATTAATTTTCATATCTTATTATTATAATTGGATTAATTTTCAAATAGGCGGCTGATCAAGTTTGTGATAGCAAGTGTGATTTTATTTAAATGGTTGGATCCCAGTAAAATCCCTAGTGCGATTCAATTATTTAATTAGCAATCTAATTGTTATATTATATTTTAGAATAGAATAATCATGATCCCTGAGATAGCCATAGGATAACATTAATTCTTGTAATTTAATGTAATTTTGTTTTAATGTTATTATTTTGAGATTCTTAAATTATAGAAGAGTAGTTAAAGCATTATTTAAATAAAATATTATGTTAGTCATTGTTTGTTGTGGGGATTTTCCTAATGATTATAAAATGATAGTAGTAGGAGAATTTTCACGATAGCAATGCCATTGTGGAGTGTATTTTATATACTTTTCAATGTTAAAACCTCTATGTTGTAATCATTCCTAAAGTCTATCTTATGTTATGATGTATCACAAGTTTCAAGCCCCATAGGAGAGTCTTATACTTTTTTGCTATTATACTTGATTGTTTATTATTGAATTAGTACTGTAGAGAGTAAACAAGGTATAATAGAGATGTTGAAGAACCGAAAGGTAAGGTTACAATATAATACTTATATTTTATCTTATAATCAATATTTATATAGCCACATATATTTTTATATATCTCTCTATATAATTATTGCCTTTTATATATTATACATTTTTATCTTTTTATATTCTATATTTCTCAATCAATACTTCCTATAATCATATATATATATTTATTTCATTTATTTTTATTAATTTTAAAAATGTTTAACTTTAACATTATATATTCATGTGTTTATATTTTACATTATTATTACTCATTATATTATCATTTAATATGTATAATTTTCTTTAATCTATAATATTATTTTTTAACATATTTTTTTATTTATATTCTCAAATCTTAATTGCTATGTATTCAAACTTTTAAATTTTACAGTTATATTTAGTAGCTCCCTCTTTCTATTTTTTATATAATTAAATCTATTTTGTTTTATGTCAAAAAACGTTTCTACTGATGAAATGAAAAGATAGTCTCACCAAATATCAAATAAACAGAAAAATAAAACAGCATGTTCTATAAGTAGCTGTATTTCTGTTCCCTGATTGGTTTGTATATTTATCACAAAACTCATTATCTCTAGAACAATTTTTTTATCTTAGATCTTTTTTCCCATGGAGTTGCATGGTCATAATTTTTATGAGTGACTGATATATGTATTTCTGTTTTTAAACACTTTAACATGTAACAAAATATTATAAAAAAATCTTAAAAATCCCAATCAGAAGGCATAACCACTAATAATTTTTTTAAGACTTTCAATTTTGCCACTGTATCCTAAAATTGAAAGTTCATCACTACATCTTTATAATCAATGGCTGATAAATTTAATTTATTAAGCAAATGAATGCAACATCTATGGTTTTTTCTGAGTCTGATGAAAAGACTCCGGTAATGTTCAGGAAGATCAAATATAAGATGACTTAACTGTTGGATATGAAATTAAAAAAATTGTTTACAAACTTCATAAAAATTCATTTTTTATGTCAAATCGTTGTTCTTTTAAAAACATCCAAGAATATGTTGATTTGAGTGTCTTAGCTGATGAAACTATATTTTGAGGTGTGTGTTTATTTAAAGCATTAGTAATTTAGTTAGTATTCCCTAGTCTCTTGCTCCATCCTTTGCTACTGCCAGAACGCGAACTAAGAAACTCAGAGTGTAGCCTCATATATGTCATTCATAGGATAGTAAGTCATGAAATGTTAGTGGAGGAGCTGAGGTGCGATCTGATTCGAGGTCTCAACCCCTCATTTAGATCAGCCTTGGTATAATTTGCCAAGACTCTGGATTTTGTTGCGTGAATGTACAAATATGACCGTTACACTATGTATATCTATCTATTTCTATCCCTCTATCTATTAACAACCTGTTATTTGTCTGTCTTTTTGCGTTAATGCATATATGTCTATCTGACGACTCAGCTGGACAGATGGTTACTTAACCACTTGCCTATATATTTAACTGCCTGACCTCCATGTCTATTTGTGTGTGTGTATAAATATAAAAATTACTATTATAAATAGTTCAGTAAAAGATATAATCTAAATATATATATTGATCAAGATTTTTTCAATTAGATTTATGTATTAAACTCTGTTCACGTTTGAAATAAAATTATTGATGTTTTTTAAAAATAGAAATATAAATTAATTTTTATTTCACAAAGAAAAAGTATTTGCATAGTTTAAATTTATTTGAAATTTGGAGTTAACTTGTTTGCAAAAAACTAAAAATAGAATAATTCGGAGACGGGGTACCCTTCTTTGTAAATCCATTTAGAAATTATAAAGTCAGTTGATATTAAAAATAAAAATTTAAATAGTGAAAGCATTATTTGAAAAACATATATTATTTATATATGAGTGCTGCTTGTTGTCTGGATTTTCTGATATATTATTATTTACATCCATTTCACATTTCTCATTTTTCCACTTCATCGCATTTTCTTCTTTCAAATAAATTTTACGTAGACGACAATTCAGCTTAACTAGATAAAACATATACTTTGAAATATTTTTTTGTTCTTTCAAGGAATGAAACACTTTTAAATCTGCCTTTTTTTTTTTTTACAATTAGATATTAACAATAAAAGAAATTTGTAATAAATATATACTAAAATGCTTAAATAATTAATAATAATAAAAGTAAATTAAAATACGTTTTTAATAGTATAATGTACAAATTTAATGCATCAGCGATAAAAAATACCCCTGCGATATATACAACAATGATTGCAAAAAGAAAATAGATATACGTTGTAAAAAGTCCATAAGTGCAACAAAAAATTTAAAAGTTCAATAAATTTTTGCAATAAACCAACTTACATTATATCATTAATATATTTGATCACTATTTTGAGACTTTATTAAATACTGTAGTAATTTAACTTTTTTTCTCCTCAGGTAGCTAATTTAAAACCAAGCTAACTAAGTATAATATTACAACATCCATTGGTAAATAGATATTTAGCTATCCATACCTAAACAGTAAAATAAAAATGGAAAAATACTTAAAATCTTTCCACCAGCAGTCAATCAATCTGGTAAGTATTGTGTTGTTTTCACTGTTACTCTGCAAAAGAACTTATTCCAAAAGTAAATTGTTTATTAAAAAGCTGTTTTATTTTTTACTTATAACCAATAAAAATAATTAATAACTATTTACGTATATTGTGTAAATAAACGCTTACTACAACCAAAGCATTTATAAAATAAATTTTTAACTGAAACAGAGGCTTATTATATACCTATGACTATATATGTAATATATAGGGTATATGAGCACAGACTTTCACACCATCCACCACTCTCCACTCTATCTCATAACACTGATACACTTGAACACATATATGTCGAAAAGATAAATAATCACCAATATCCGTATTTCATGCTAAACCAGCAATCATCAGGTGGTCCAGATTACCATCTCCACACATATATGTTATAAGTGCCCAGATATATATTAAGATAGACAATCTTCATATTTTAATGAACAGGCTTCAATCCACTCCTCACTCCAACTCTTCAACCGTCCATCCAATTGAAAATCTAATGATGGAAAACTCAAAGGCCACCCTGAGGCCAAGATCCTTGTCACACCCATACTGACTTAAGGTCAATCTGACCCCTCATGTACAGGACATAATCCATTTAATACATATACAAGGGATGAGCAGACATCTTTATTATGTAATAACTGAAACATAGTTCCATCATCAGATTTTCAATTGGATGGACGGTTGAAGAGTTGGAGTGAGGAGTGAATTGAAGCCTGTCCATTAAAGTATGAAGATTGTCTATCTTAATATATATCTGAGTACTTATAGAATATATGTGTGAAGATGGTAATCTGGACCAACTGATGATTGCTGGTTTAGCATGATATACGTATATTGATGATTATTTATCTTTTCGACATATATGTGTTCAAGTGTATCAGTGTTATGAGATACAGTGGAGAGTGGTGGGTGGTGTGAAAATAAATTTTTATAATTTTTGTCTGTGAATAGAAAACAATAATTTAGAGACGTGTGAGTGGCTTAGATTTTTACCATGTTTTTTTAATGCTTACATATCATTTGTTTGAACAATAAAAGTATGGGTTCATTGCAGTTTTTATAAAATAAAATCACATTATGCGAATTCAAAAGGTGGAGACTGACACGGAGCAATTTAAGGTCTCATAAAACATTAAAACTTTATTCAAATTTAAGACTATATCTAACATTAAAAAATATAATAGTTTCTAATTTAATAAAGCATGATTAATAATCATTTGAAAGGAGATTAATAAAGAAAACGGCTTAGTAAAATATAAATTAAATGCGTGCAACGTGGAATATATTTTTATGTAAATATTATGTGTGTGTGTGTGTATATATATGGATATGGTAATTTTACTTTTATTTTGTAATTATGTAAGTTATTTTGCAAAACTTATAAATATATAATATGAAAAATTATTTTACATCAAATATATAAATTCTTTTTTTGTTTCATTATTTCTTTATGCATTGATTAATTGTTTTATAAGGATTAAATAAATCTTTCTTTTTATATATTTTTTACAAAGCAATGAAAAAACATACTAAATAAGATTATGGGGATTAGACATGATATAAAATGGACAAATTAAAGGAAGAAAAATAATTTTAAAAATATAATGTTTAAATATAAATTATGAAGATAAATGTGTAATTTAACAAATATAAAACTAACCAAGAAAGAAAAAGATATTCTAAGTAAAGATCTAAAGTATTTTACATAGACGTTATAACAACAAAGATTTAATAAAATTAAAAACTTAAATGGATAAGATTACACAAAAATATATTGAAGATAAAATAATATTTATTATTATGGAAACAAAAATATTCATACAATTATTGATAATAAAATATACGAATGGAAGAATTTAAAAATGAGAGTGATAACATAGTACAAAAGATAAAGAAATCAAGTAATTAAAAATATTAAAAGAAGAAACAATAATAATAACGATCATTTAAATAAAATTATAAAATAAAATATATTAAAAAAAATAAATGTAAAGAAAAGTTAAAATTTACAATGTTAGATAAAGGCAATAAATTAGTAATAATGGATAAAATTGAGAAATATTACTAAAACCACCTTTTCCTTTATTTTTGCTATAATATCTTATATAAAATCCAATTTATTCAAATCTATTTCAAACACTTTTTAGCAAAAACCTTTTATTGTACAAATATATACATACACCTACATTTTGACTGTCCTGCAGTCTTCTTCAGAGCTATGATATAATGAACAAAATAAAATAAAATACATAACAATATAAATAATACTACAAAAAATGTAAACAATAAAAAACTAAAAACAACTTAAAATATATAACAGAACCTAATAAAACTGAAATAAATATAATTGAACCCAAACAAAATAATCCAGTTAATATAAAATAAAATATACAATATAAACAGAAAATAAATATAAATTTACATGTGTATTCCAATTATATACATACATATTCAAAAACAACTATTAATCTAAATATATTATTCATTTTTACTATTTTTAATAATTTCTTAATTACTTCTATTCTTTATAAACTTAAATTTTATTTTTCTTACCTCCACCTTAATAAAATATTTAATTTTATATTCATATAATTGCCATTTCAACAGTAATTCCTTTATTAATATTCTTTTTAATTTTTAAATCATATAATATCTATTATTTTCTTACTTTTTTTGTCTGTTAAAACTTATATTTTATAGTTATTATTATTAGTTTTTTAATATCTAAAACCTATAAAAATTGTAATTTTTAAAACTCAACCAGTTTACTTAACTTTTTTTAAAAAATGCTTTTCTTTTTTTGATGTGATGTGATGTACTGTGACTTCTCCTTAAATAGAGTGAGGAATCTCTCAGCAACCATGTCCAGAGAAACCTGTTAGCCACTTTACCTTTTAAGTTTTCCAATATTTTGCTCCATCCCATTTCCACAACATAATTTTTGTCAATTCTATGGCCTTTATATCTAAATCCTCCTTATCATTTTCCAAACCCAGCATAAAAAACAATAATCCACTTTCTGTATAATCCCTCTTTCCATATTTATTCTTCTATAACTTCATTATTTGTACCCTTTCTGTTTTCAAGCATTTACATTCAATTAACAGATGCCTAATATTTTCTATTCCTACCTTACAAAATTTACAGACTAAATCAATCATATTTGAGCCTTAAACAATAAACTACTTTCCTTACTATTATCATACTTTAACTTGCACCTAATGTTCTGTTTATTTCTATATATATTTAAACTCTTTTTAGCCTCCATACTATTTCTCCATCTCTCTAACTCCTTATTCTTTATTAATAAATCTATTATTTTATCCCATTCCTTATGACTATAACACTCACAATCCTCATAACACAATCATCCCATCTTTTGTACAAATATACTAATATAAATTCTTTATCCAAATCCTTTCCATACCGCATTACCTTTCTCACCCATCTTGTTGCCTGCCCTTTACTCATAATCCAATTAAATTCTATTTTGGCTATTCTTTTATTATCCATAAACTGCAATCTACCAAAAATTTTCATTTTACTTTTTGCATCTCTCATATGAAAATATGACCATCTCATTTCTCTTTGAATCACCTCCCTTGCTGTCCATACATCTGCATCCAATGCATGTCTTTCCACTTCCTTTTGAACTTTTTCTAAGTAATTTAATACCCCTTTACTAATATATAAGGCATCATTACCATATGTTAACCCTGCTACTGCAATTCCTTTCCATATAATTCTAGCTACATCATATTTATTATACGAAAACACTGTTAATTTCTTTATCAATCCCTTCTTTTCTTTGCTTCAATTATCAATTTTTTCTCCCATTTATCCAAATAATTTTTCTGATTACTTAAAATAATTCCCAAATAACTATAACTATACACCACACTTAACTTAATATCTCCCAATAAAAATTTTACATTTTCTCTTTTCCCAGTATTAACCATCTTTATATTTGATTTTTCTTCACTGAATTTAATCCCCATCTCTTTACCAACCATTGCAAATGTCCTGAGCATAACTTCCATATCTTCTCTTCTTTCTGCACACAAAAATATATCATGTTGATGTCATGTGATGTACTGTAGCTTCTTCTTAAATGGAGTCAAGAATCTCTCAACAATTATACCAAGAGAAACCTGTTAGGCACTTTATTTTCCATTCCCCAGTCTACATTTTCCCATATTTTGTTCCATCTCATTTCCACAACATAATCTTTGTCAACTCTATGGCCTTTATATCTAAATCCCCCTTATCTTTTCCCAAACCCATAAAAACCAATAATCCACTTTCTGTATAATCACTTTCTTCATATTTATTCCTCCATAACTTCATTATATGTGCCCTTTCTGTTTTCAAACATTTACATTCAATTAACAGATGTCTAATATTTTCTATTCCTTTCTTATATCATTTACAAACTAAATCACCCATATTTTTCCACTTACATGTATATTCTTTTGTTGCTAAAGATCCCATTTGAGCCTTAAACAATAAACTATTTTCCTTACTATTATCATATATTAACTCACACCTAATATTCTGTTTATTTCTATATATATTTAAACTCTTTTTACTCTCCATACTAGTTCTCCATCTATCTAACTCCCCATTCTTTATTAATAAATCTATTTTTTTATCCCATTGCTTACCACTATAACACTCAACAATCCTCCTAACACAATCATTCCAGTTTTTCTATAAGTATACTGATATAAATTCTTTATCCAAACCCTTTGCATACTGCATTACCTTTCTCACCCATCTTGATGCCTGCCATTTACTCATAACCCAATTAAATACTATTTTGGCTATTCTTTTATTATCCATAAACTGCAACCTACCAAACATTTTCATTTTACTTTTTGTATCTTTCATATAAAAACTCAACCATCTTATTTCTCTTTGAATTGCCTTTTTTGCTGTCCATATCTCTGCATCTAATGTATGTCTTCCTACCTTCCTTTGTACTCTCTCTATGTAATCTAATACCATTTTACTAACACATAAGGCATCAATACCATATGTTAACCCTGCTACTACAACTCCCATGTAATTTTAGCTACATCATGTTTATTATATGAAAACACTGTTAATTTCTTTACTAAACCCTTTCTTTTCTTTGTTTCATTTACCAATTTTTTCTCCCATTCAACCAAGAAATTTTCCTGATTACTTAAGATGATTCCCAAATAACAATATTTATCCACCACACTTAACTTTATATCTCCTAATAAAAAATCTACATTTTCTCTTTCCCCATTATTAATCATCATTATATTTAATTTTTCTTCACTAAATTTAATCATCATATCTTTACCAACCATTGCACATGTCCTCAGAATAACTTCCATATCTTCTCTTCTTTCTGCACACAAAAAATATCTGCAAAAAAAGACCCAGCAAATATATACTCCCTTGCCACCCAATAATGGTATCTCTATCCCTCTTCCTAGTCTTTCTATTGCTTTCTCCATTTCACTCAAATACAACAAAAACAAAATAGGTGACATAGGGCATCTTTGCCTTAATCCCACCCCATTTTTAACTTTAACTGATTCTATATCCCATGATTGGTAAGTATAATAATTATTTTCATATAATTTCTTAATAATATTTACTAAAGCTTCATCCATTCCCAAATTTGCTAACTTTACCCATAATCTATTTCTATTTACTCTATCATATGTGTTCTCTATATTTATAAAACTCATATATGACAATCTACCTGAATTCCTACTCATCTCCATAAGTTGTGTAACTACAAACAAACTATCTCCTATATGCCTGTCTGACCTAAAAACTCCTTGCATGCCCCCCCCCACTACATTATTCTCTTCCATCCAGTTTACAACTCTTCCAGCCACCATATATGAGAAAACATTATATAAAACTGATGTTACCACTATCGGTCTATAATTATTTAACTTTCTATGATCCTTACCCTTTCCTTTAAATAATAATTTTATTATTGTATTACTCCAACTATCCAGAAAAACTCTCTTGTGTGCCATCTTATTAAAACATAATAATAACTTTGCTTTTGCTCTATGCCCTAAATTTCATTACCATCTCTGCTGCCCATCCATCTAAACTTCTCACCTTTCCACTTTTCAATCTCTTCCCTGTCTCACTCAGTTCGTTTTTTGTGAACCTAATAATTCCATTACTAACTGCATTCATGTTTTCTATAACTAAGTCCTTCACATCTAAAATCTTTTTTATATTTATTACATATCTATTTAAGATTCTCTCTATCTCTTCTCTAGAGCTACACTCTATTTCCTCATCATCTATTAATACTATTTCTCTCTCTCTCCCCTACATTTCTCCTTTTAATGTAATTCCAAAATTTTTCACTCCCATCTCTGCCACTTTTATTAATATTCTCCAACAATTTACTATTTAACTTCATCCTCTCTCTATAATTATCCATTTTAGCCAACTTCTTCTTTTCTAAGTACTTTCCCCATTTATCATTAATATCGTTTTCACTTTCATTGTTTTTAATAGCACACTTATGTTCTCTGCATGCTTCTTTTTGCTCTTTTACATGTTTACTAACTCTCATTTTTTATTACTTTTATTCTTCTGCAAATTGTCAACTAAAACCCTATTTTCCACTTTTTCTATTTCACCACACCAGTCCTTATACTCATCCCCAATCAACTGTTCCATGGCTTCTTCATCTTTTATTTTATACTTTTCCAGCTTATTCTTATCATTCACTCTCCATCCACATCTTTCACTATTGTTTTTACCTTTATTTCTATCCTCCATCACATTACTAACCATTTCTATTACAATCAATATTTTTTTGGAATAAAATGTATAAATGCATAATTAAAAAGATTAAAATGTGTAATATATGTCTAAAATCTAAACATTGCAGTAAATCTTACATGGGAATCATGCAGCCCATTATTCCAGATCGTCCTAATAAATTATTAGCAATCAATTTTTATGGGCCCCTTCCACCATTCAATCGTTAGAAATTTATACTTGTAATATATGATGTTTTTAGTAAGCTAGTCTCAGCCTATCCTGTACCTAAAACCAGCACACATTATGTAATCAAATGCATGCATGATTACCAATTCCCTTTAGTTGGAAAGCCAGAAATAATTCTTACTGATCATGCAACCGCTTTTATATCTGGTAGATGGAATGAGTGGTTTCGAACTCAACACCTCAAACTTATTATGAGCTCCATTAGAAACCCGCAGTCTAATCCCTGCGAACATGTTATGCGGGAGCTTTGTAGATTATTCAGGGTTTATGTAGCCGATGATCATAAACAATGGATTCATAAACTCTCTGAGGTTGTTAATTATATAAACAGCACTTGCAATGAATCCACAGGTTTTACACCTTTCCGTCTACACTATGGCAAACATGAAATTTTACTAATTCAAACACCTATACCTATGATAAGAGAACCAATAAATGTAAATCAAGATATAAATCAAGCTAAAGTAAAGCTACATATTATGGGTGCTAAGAGAGTAAAAAAATCCCATAATAGACCACATCCGTTCAAGGTTGATGATTTAGTTCTTGTTAGAACACCCCATGTTAGCAACCTTCAAAGAAATCAATTTAAGAAATTTCTTGAGTTATACGAAGGTCCATATAAGATTTTTAGCAAAGTAGGAGAAAATGCTTTTGTGTTGACTACACCAGATGGTGAAAAAGGTATGTACAATGCTAGGAGTCTAATCCCATACACATTAGAAGTGTAGAAATTTTTTTTTAGTATTACTAGTTGAGATTCTGAGTGTAATGTCCAGATATTTTATAAGTTTGTATTAAAAGCAGTATATTCTTTTATATTTCAGTAGTATAAGATAGAATTTGGTTATAGCAAATGATAAAGATATTAAGTGTCAAAGAATAGAGAAATGATAAGATAGATGTTTAATTTAAAATTTTTCTTCGAAGGAGGAGGTTATGTGTCCTTTTCTATAGGTCAGTAATAGTTCATAACAGTGAATTACTAAAAATTTTAAATTTTAGAATATGTTCTTTTGATTTATTAATTATGGTTTGTCAATTATAATATAAAGTACATTTTGAAGCTAAAGTAAATACGTAGTATATAAAATTATAACGAATCGTTTAAAAATAGTTATGTAAAGCTTTAAATATTTGTTGCATATGGTTGTAAAAGCTGGCCATATTAAATAACACAGCTATAATTATTAAAAGTATATTTAATAAATTCGATTTTAATAGTTTAAAACTGATAAGTTAATAAATACAGTATTTAAATTTATAACCATATTTAATAGTCAAAATTAATATAATATATTTTAAAAATAAACTTTATGATGGTGAGAATTGTATTTAATTCTATATTTTAAAATTATTCTTCCAAATTTTTTATAATTATTTTATATAATATAATAAGTGTATCAATTTTATTAGTCTAGGCAGAGAAATAGATTGAAAATCGTCTGTCAAAGTTATTGATCATGTGACTTGTATATTACATACTTTCACACACATGCTTGTTTGTACTTAAAGTAACGAAGTTTAAAATATTTTAAAAGTTATATTATAGAATTGGATAGAATTATTGCCTATCATAAAAGCAAATAATAATAAATATTAAGTTAACTATCGTATAACATGCTTAAATGATGTAATAAAGACGAATACAGTTAATAAAAAAAAAATTAAATATTTAGTTTACATAAAAATAGATAAATAGAATAAGTTATTAAAATTATTTTAAAAGTTATTTTAAATGTTTAAATAATTTTAATAAAATAATAATTGATTTAAGGGTAATATTTTAAATAATATTTTAAGTTCATTACGTCATAATTTTTCATTTTCAAATATAATTCTGCTATAAACTGAAAATATGTAAATTTGTTCTCAAAGTAAGAATCAACCAATCAAATGAGGTATTCTTACAGACTATAAATATGAATTGCATGGGGGGTATCAGAGGAGATTAATACTGTATTGAAACCAGAGAAAGGTAAATTATAGCTATCAAAGAGATAGTATTTTTAAATTTTTATTTTAGTCAATTTTTTAGTACTTTCTTATAACTTTATCTGCAAAAAAAAAAACTAATTGATAATTTTAAAGTATTTTGCACAAAAGAGAGTTTAAAAAAAAATATATATATATATTTAGAAACTTCGTGGAAATGATTTTCTAGTTTTTTAAAAGTTACTTGCCAGGAGTATTTTATCTAATGTTTAACCTAAACTACGCAATAAAAATGGATATACTACGAAATAAAATATGTTTAAATTATAATACAGCTTTATTTATGCTCAACCTGAGGATTATTCTAACTCATATAAAAATAATTCAGGCATTATGCTGGAAGCTTAAACAGAAAACTATTTGCCGTGTAAAAAAATTTGTGATGCATTATTTATAAGGTTATCCAGGAGTTTTTTTTTAAAAAAAGAATAAGATATTTATATCGTATGAGTTATCATAAAATATAATGAAAGAAATAGAATGTTTAGTCCTTATTGAAGGAAACATTTTTTTTAAAATATATATTTTACAAGAATTAAAAAGAACTTATTAAGAAATAAAACCTATATAAAAAAATGAACATATAGTAGATAAACAAAGGATGGATCCATGAAAATACAAATATTGTGTAAAAGTTTACTGGATAATTTAAGTTAAATTGAACAGAGTGATGCATCAGAGAATATTGAATAAACTTCGTGGGAATAATTCTTTAATATTACAGTTTAATAATTTTCATTCTGAACAGTAAAGACCCAGGATTATTTTCTATAAATTTTACTAAATGGATTAATAATTATTTTTATTTTTAAACTTTAAAGCACTTGGAGGAGAACATTTTAAAACTCTAGAGAAAATAATAAACATTTTTGGATTTTATCATGAACTATGGTCAAGTGAAGACTTTAATTATAGTTTTAAATTTTTATGTTACTAACTTAGTTAAATGTAAATTTTTCTATTTATAAGATTAGGAAAACATAAAACATTAATTTGTTAATAACATAAAATTTATAATATAATCGAATAATTTAGCTAAGAATATTTTTAAATAAAACGTATGGATGTGTCTTTTCGTTTATGTATGCAATGTTTTTCTATATCCAGTGGATGGAAGAAGCCTACTAAAAATGATGACCAGATAAAAAGGGTTATTTGGTAATAATAATAACTATTAATAATTTATAATGTATATTTTGTTTTCTTTAGATCATCTATGAATCTAAGAATGAAGTGTAAAAATTTTAATTATATGTAACGCATTTTCATATAACATTTTAAAAAAAACATTATGAGATAGGATTGATTTGAAAATATGCATACGAAGATTTTTTTTTTTATATATATTAGTGATATAATCCAACATAATAACAAATAATTATGTGATTCTTTTAGAACTTTCATGTTATTGGATATTCAAATATTGTCTAAGTAGATTGTATATGATTAAACATACAGAATGATGAAGTAGACAAACTTTTCTTATGGAACAGTGAAATTGTTTAATTATCAATGAATTTTATTTATTGTTTTGTAAATGCAGATAGTTATTTATCGATGTAAGATGTAGAAAAATCTTGAGAAATAATGTTGAGATAGTGGCTTGGAAGTACTATAGTTAGCAGGAAACCATGATGATGTATTTTTAAAAAAAATAGGATATGATAAGGAATAGAAATAATATTTAGTCTTTATGTGGTTATCAGCATAGTTAACAAAGCCCTATGACTGATACACATTTTATTTGGACAGTGTTCTAATAAAGCTGAAGAAGTAGCTTTAACATCGTTCATGTATTAGAGGTTATTAGACAGGTGAAGGTCATACCTCTTTGGACTGTGCCATGATTTTTGAGATATATTATGAGTGATACTCTAGCTTTCTTCCTTAAATCCTATACATCTATTTTGCTATCTTTATTTCATGTAACTTCATCCTTCAGTAAGATATTTTGAAAAGAAATGATAAATAATTTAGAACTTAGGTTATGCTATCGTTTTTGTATAAGATTGGTTTATTTTCTAAGAAGGAATAGAATTTATAACTTGAAATTGAAGGTCCAAAGTATTCTAAGGAAAGGAAGAAATCATAGAATATATTTTGAATTTATTTTCGGAAATGAAATATAAAATTTTAAAATAGAGTATCTAAACAAGATATTTTCTTTGGAATGTTGATTATTTTTGAATGCTTTATTTTTTTGAAGAAAAATAAGTATTGCATATTTTTAAAATACAATAGTACAAAGTAAATTATATAAACAATATGCATAGTATATTTTTTGTTTATTGAATAACAGGAATATATTGATTATTACACTTATATCATACTAAAGTAAGGCTAAATAAGAATGTATTATGATTAGTAAACATCGTGTGATAAAACACTAAAATCTAGTACTGAATTTTGGATGAATATTTTATGTAACATCTTTGACTTTGCAAGATGAAAATTTTTTTTTAATATTTTGAGAAATCCATACTCATTATAAAGTTAATTTTTTTTTTTCGGTAGAACGTTTTCCTATGAATTTTTTTTTTTAAAAATAAGATAGTTTAATAATATTAAGGATGAAATATTCTGCTAATAAGTAAATATATTTATAATAAGTTAACCATAATGAGAAACCAAATGGTAACATTTTTTTTTATATTTTGTCTTAAGTATAAATAAAAATATAACTAAACTATAAACTATTTTTATATAACTTAATAGATAAAAATGTAAGATTAAAATAAGGATATCCATTGTAAATAGTGTACATAAATTGTTTATTTTATTTGTTGTTGTTAATAAACTTTGTTAAAATTTGTTTTTCAAAATTTTTGTGTCTTGATTATTTATTTCTCCACTTCACTGCATGAAATCACGATATATTCATAACAATTGAAACAAAAATATAATTTTGCACAAAAAGATAAACAGAGAAGTATTTTAAGAATTTTAAACATTTTATTAATATTCATTTAATTAAATAATCATAATTTTACATTGTTTTATTGGTCATAAATCAGTTATCACAATAGTATATTGAATTATGTGCTATCAGTCGCCACACATATTTTGTTTATCAGATTATCAAAATGCTACCGCGTATTTATTATATCATTACATGAAGACAAAAGATTATATAAAATTATTTTATTATGGTAATAAAAATATAACGAAAAGAAAAGATATCCAGTAGTAGTTAAACAATGAAGAATATTATTATTATTATTTATTATTATTAGTGTCAGTGTAGTAGATTATGACTTAAAATCCCTTCTCATATTTTACTACCGTATTTTTAAATTAATTTAGAATAAACTTTATGAACCTGATATTATTTTATTGAGCTAGATTATTAAATAGAAGATTAAGATTTAATTATTAGTTTAGTCTTAGTGAGTACAAGTTATTAAAGTCGTAAGAATACTATGAGTTTGTTATTTAAAATAGTAATAAGGGGGATTGTGTTCTTATGCCATTGAGGTAGTACTCTGTGGGATATTGGCTCAATGTAATCTATCTTGTCACCTGTATTTTCACTTCAAGTCTCATGAAAATATTAAAATATTTATTTAATTTATTTTATAAACTGAACCTTATTCGTATTTTAAATTTGAGCTAGTGAAACATTTTAATTTTAATGCTGAATATTTTATTTATTAATTATTAACTGAGATAGAACCCATTTTATTTCATATCATATATTATCTGGAAGTGAAGATGCACAAGTCAAGGTTAGAATATATATATATATATAGGTATATGTGTATCTGTGTATATATATATATGTATGTTTAAAAGATGTATGTGTATATATTTGGATATGCATATGTATATATAGATGTAGGTATGGAATTTATGTATGTCTAAAGGTGATTTAGATCTATATATGTATATGTATGAAGGGAATATATGTGTATATTTTGATATATATATATGTGTATTTTTTATATATATGTGAAATGATGGTTATGTATTTTTTATATATACGTGAAATGATGGTTATGTGTTTATATATATATATGTGTGTGTGAAATGTTGGTTATGTATTTATATTATTCAAATATTGTAGCTCTGATGAAGACTGCTGGACAGTCGAAACTGTAAGGAAAATAAAGAAGGGTTTTAAGAAAATTTGTTTGCATTGAAGTGTATATGAAAGAACTGTTATAAGCAGTGGTAAACTACTTTCTACAACAATGAAAGTGATTTTTGGGTCAATTTTAATACTCTTTCTCAAATTACTTTATGTATTTACAAATTCTTTTTTAAAAGTTATTTAATATTCCACAATAATTCAAAAAGTCAATAAATTCACCAGAGACTAATTTTAAAGAGGCAGTAAGGATTGAGAAAACAGATTATTAGATATAATGACATATCATTAAGAATAAAGTCAAAAGTGTTCAGTTATGATGTTTTCAATGATTGTGAAGAGATAGCACAAAAAGTAGTAATGTTTTAGAATTGTGGGGTTGGTAAAGACTTTTGAGGATACTAGGAATAAGAAAAAGAAGAAATAAATTGTTACATATCACATTAGATGTTAATATATTTTATACATTAATAATCCAATTGCATATTTGTTTTTTAATCCAACTCTAAGATGTTATATTTCATTATTGAAATGTATGCAGTATTAATAAAAAACGTTAGATTCTTAACAAAAATCTAATTCTAACCTGGATAAAATAAAACATTATGATAATGAATTTGTTACTGAGAAATCTCACAAATAAAATATGATTAATTGTTTTTTTAAATTAATGTCTTTGTGATGATTATCATGTTTTAATAAAAGATTAATCACTTAATATATTTATGTGTGTGTATTGTGACCCTTAACTTTGGCTTAAAGTCAAATGTTAAGTTCTATCTTAGTCTAATATGTCTAAAAAGGAATTTTTAGTATTTTAATTTTATAATGGACAAATTTTGTTGTTTCCAAATAATGCTATAATTATATATATGAAAAGTCATTGTAAAAATATTTTTGTAATCTTTTATATATCTGTGAGATAAGTTTAACAGCCTAAGTTATAATATTTTTTCCTTATAAATAGTTATTTATAATGTTAAATTACTTAAATTTTAAGTATTTGTTAATTTAAAGCTAATTAATGCAATTTATAAGTAAATAAAATTAATTTATATCATAATTTAACCATTAAAATGTTTTGAGTTTTAATATTGGTCTCAAACTTGAAAACCAAATGCAAACCCCTATATTTAGGTTTAGTAATATTCAATTTAACTATTAAAACATGTTAATACAATCTTAATTATATTATAACATATTATAATTAAATATTTTAGATGTAGCTAGTTAAAAGAAGTCATAATAAAGCTAACAATTTTAAAACTAGGATTTAAAAATAGTGGATACGTGAATATTTGGATGGATGAATGAATGTAAAGTAATTATTTCTTTAACACTTCTCTTATTCTTCTCTTTCACTTTCTTTGCATGTCTTCATATATATATAAAACTTGTTTTGTTTTTCATAAATGTACCTTTAAAGTTTTCTTGCAATGATATAGATTGCAGAAGCTTTGATTATGTGGAGAAACTGAACTGTTATCAGACCCACATAGCTATCTAGTTTGATAGGCTGAGTTTGAAGACATTTAGGTGTCTAAAAAATTCTTGCTTGCAAACTGATAGAAACGTTTTGCATAAACTCTTGGAGTTAATATTTAGGTTTAGTTTCTAACTCCTATCCCTTCACTGATGAGAGCAAATCAGCTTGAAATCAGCTGATCTGAGGGTGGAGCAAACTGAAAGAGACAGTGAATATTGACTCTGACGTTTATGTAAACAAATACACTTGTTTGGAGGTCTTGGTAAAGCTCCATCTATTGATATATATATATATATATATATATATTGCTTATAACACTTCTTTCATATACACTTCAATGTTACTTCAATATTTAAATTTTTTAAAGACAATTATTAACTATTCTGAGGACTTAATTAAATTAAAATGAATATGTTAAGAAAATGTTATAAGTTAATGTTTTTAATTAGAATAAGATAATTTTTAATTTTATAATGTATTTTATTTTCGCTTTAACATTTAATTTTCTAAATAATTTACTGTAACAAGAAATAATTAAGTACTCGGTCTAGATGTAAATAAATTGATATTAAAAATGAATATATAATGAGATTATATTTAGAATATCTCCCTAGAGTTTGTAAAACATCAATGAAATAAAGTGGGTGGAAATTAAATGCCAATATTAGAAATCATAAAGTAAGTACACGATTTAGGGTATAAATAGGAGATATTAATATTTGCACACACACTTAGGAAGAAAAGCACTGGGGAATAAAATTACTTAGGAAAAAACATGGGATAAAAATTTATATTTAGTGCATTCATAATTTTTAAGTTGTAGTTATTTAATTTAAAAAATTTAACTTTAATTAAACAATATTTCAATTAGTTTTAAAAGTAATTTTTGGCTAAAAGCTAATTTTATCAAGGCACAGATTTTAACTGAAAATTTTCAGTAGAAGGAATTTACATAATGGTCAACATTAATTGGTAAAACTAACTAATAATTATAATGTTTAAATTTATGCTGTTTAAATTTCAAGAATTGAGGAGTTTTAAAATGCATTGTTATCGTTTTGTCTACATAAAACTGTTATTGATTTCAAGACTTATTTTAAATTCTATTTAAAATCCAAGTTTGCTACAATATATTTTAAATGCTCCACAGCCACAATGTTCTTAAATTATTTAATAACTTTATTATGTTATTCTTAAAAATACTCATATACAATCATATTATTTGGAATTAATTCACTTTGTGTGAAAAACATTGAAATTCTTATAATAAAGACTTTCCAATTATGACAAGTATATTTCTGAAGTCATATATAAAATTATTTTTTTCAACAAAAAACCATTTGATTTAATTAAAAAAATATTACTTGGATATGTTTATTTATGCTGTTATTTCAAGAAGGTATTATTTATGGTCTAATAGCAGTGCAATAGGGATTTTATTTATTGCATCTATCCACTGGGAGGAAAGAAATATATAATTTTTGGATCTGTGGAGGAAAAGCAATTGACTGATATTATTTGAACAATTATAAAAAATGATTTTCAAGCATTTTTAGCAAATTACTTATGTATTATAAAGAAAAATATGTATATTCCTCAAATTAATTTATTTTTAATGAAGTTTATGTGAATTTTTTCTGCATTAGTTATGAAAGTCTGTCCACTCTCATCCTTTCTTTCATCATCATTCTAGAAACTTCTTGAATAATTTTAAATGTTATTTCAAGTAGAAATATTTCTCCTGCTTAATATTGCTTATTATTATTTAGTGAAATGTGTTGAAAGATGAAGTATTGAATATCTGTTTTTAAATGTGAAATAAATATTCCTACTATCATTCCATAATATTTGCTTAAGTTGCTGGCTTTATCTACACATTTTGCTAGCATAATTAATTCTAAACATTTTACATAGGAATAATTGTTAAATGGTCATCGTATTTCAATTATGTTATATTTTTGTGTGCTGGATATCTTCTCTGTCTACAGAACTTATTTTGTTTGATAAACTCTATCCAATTTAAAATGATTGGAAAGAGAAAAAACAGGACTTTAATTTTACTCTTATTTTAATAGTAAAATGTGATTTTGCCTATAATGTCATTCATTTATATGCACATTATTTGATATAATTTTATATGCTATTTTATAAACAGTTTTGTCAAAGTTCTCAGAATGTCATTGTTTGATAATTACATATTTTGAAAATGTTGTATGTACCCTTTCTTATAAATTATTTATTTATTAAGGGTATGTAATTATAGTGAATGAAGTATAAGTGGATGTATATTTCTATTGTTTATCTGAATGCTTGTTTTATTGCCTAATTTTACTAAGCTATATTAGCATTAAAAATTATTTATAATTTTTACATATCTGTTAGTTATTGTAGTTGATTAAGAGATAGTAGCATAATTACTCTCTTATTTTTTAGAATGCTAATTTCCCAGTATAGTTTAAAAATAGTACCTGTGGCTTTGTGTATTTTGTTGCAATATCTTCAGATGTATTTTATTGTTCTTATTATATCTTAAGTTTATGATGTTTTATTGAGGCAAACTCAGTTATTATTATTGTTCCTGATGGTTCACTAATATCATCTCATGACTAGACATTATGTCCTAGCTTATTTCTTTATTGTCCCTCAAAAGTAAATGCATTTATTCATGAGTTCATGCCATCAAACTCTTTGCCTCTACTTTGATATACAATTATGGATTTAGTTTAATGTTGATAGTCTATTTTGTATAAAGTCACATGTAATATTTTATCATGACTTTATTCTGTCAATTGATTGGTTTCTCATCAGATGTGGAAGAGTGCTATCCTTACTCCTTATCACATTCCTTGTCTTTGTGAATTTAAATTATATTGTTGATGTCTAGGTCTTATATTTATGCTTTTCTAGTATGTAGGACCTAAATTCAATAAATAATTAAAATTCAAACTGTTAAATTGCATTTTGGCATAAAATAGACAATATACATCTTCTTTATCAACCATTTCAGTGCTAGTTTGGTAAGCTTATATGTTTAATTATATTAAATATTCATAAGGAACAATAGTATTGTATGAATGTTAAAATGTATGAACATATTAAAATTCAAATTAATAAAAGGTTTTTATTGATCAACCATATTACATTCACTTATTTATTTTTTATTTTTTATAATATAATTGTAAACTTTAATTTTCTTATATATAAAACAGAAAGTTATATCTGTAAAGGTTCTTCACTTTGGTGATATGGAAAGATATGATATAGTCATTAATTGTTATTGTTTTATATGGAATTCATATCATTTCTTGCTCATAAAATATTCTTATAATTATTATTCCACATCATCCATTGATTAATCATATATCTAATAAATCACAAGAACATTATGAATTATTTTAAATGTGTTACATTAAGAGTACATGTGTATTGAAATTTGACATGTCACTTTATTAAAATTATATCTTAAATATTAGAATTACATATGAGAAAGGGATGATTTTGCTGAATAAAAAATTACAGTTGTATATTCATTATAGAAAATCACTTTAATCAATTTTGTTTGTTTATTAAAGATCACTGTATATATTCTTAAATTATTTTGCATACATATGAAGATTATGCTAATATTCCACTATACATTCATATGATGAAATTACTGAATTCAAATTTAGAAGATATTTTAAAGTATGTTTATTAGCGTGGTGTTTGAAATAATTATAAAATCCTTTATCCATTTTTAATATCTGAATGTCATCCTAGTAAATTATTATTTTTGTTATTCCAAATTAAGTTTACCATGTTTATTTAAATTTTAATGATACTATTATTGTTATGGTAATTGTGGAAGACATTATTTTATGGATAATTGTATGCCCTACTTTTACTTTTATCATTATTAATGATAATCAACTTTACCCTGGAATACCCAATTTATTTTATAATTAATATTATCAAAGAAATTATTTTTGCTAAAGAAGAATTGTTCAATAAGATATTACTATAGCAAATATTAAAAAAATATGTTTATATTATAAATGTTTTCCCTGATTATGGCAATAAGAAGCTTAAAATATTGATAAGAAGTATGGTATTTTCAGAAATTGTGAAGAGAAGGATTTTAATATAACCACAATGACATTTGCTTCCAATAGAATTCTGTTCTACTTAAGTTATTTATATTGTTTTGATCATAACAGTATTTAATTTTAATAAAGTACTCCTGTATTTTTCTTCTTATTATTGTGGCATATGACATTTATTTTGAAACCCACTGACCATGCCAAATACCATTTTCACAATTATCTAAGTTACAATTTGGTTTCCCTAACATGTTGTGTTTTATTTGGTGAGAAGGTTCCAGTTGATTATCTTGATGAAACATTATTGGGTTTCATTTATTGGCTAATACTTATAAGTTACAATTTTATTACTCAACATGAAGCTCAAATCTTGATCCTGAGATTAAGCATATCATACTCTACTACAATGAGAAGGTTCCAGTTGATTGTCTTGATGAAGCATTTGTTAGACATTAATTGGCATATAATTTAGATTACAACATGGCACCCAAATAGTGTGGTCATTGATTACTTATACAGCCTAATTAAAAGACCCCAATTAGGTAGAGAAAGCCCAATGAAACATATGGGTATAAGTTGTTATAATAGTTGTTTTGTGTTTCAGTATATTGGACTGATTGATTAGTAATAATATACATAAAGTAGCTTATTGTCATACATTTGTAAATTATGGTAGTGATCAGATTTTAATGCCACAGTAAAATAAATCTTAGTATAATTATTTATATTCTTATAGTCAAAATTGATTATTCAGTTAATTTTTAAAGAGACCTAACTATAATTTTATGATTTGTTTAATAAGATGTTTAATTATTAATTTTCATTTATTTTATTAAACATAAAAATGGGATCGGTAATAAAATGACCTGCATTATTTTCTTAATGCTGTTTATTTTAATTATGTAATAATGAATTTTAAACTATTGTATAAAGATTTCTGGGGATGATGATATTTATTAAATGTAAAATTATCTTATTAAAGAAGCATATTCCATTATTTAAATATTTAATGTTTTTATTTTGCAATGCATCTGTTGTGAGGATTTTAAGTACTTTGACCGTTTGGGATTTAGATTTTAGTGATGCATGATATAATATTAATAATAATAAATGTGAGTAATTTAGAGGAAAAATGTCAACGATTTCGGTGGGACTCAAGATATATTATTCTCTAATACCCAAAATATTTAGTGGGAACAAACTCATGTTGTCTCTCAATGCTGAGGGTGTTGATTTAGGGGGCCCCAAGTTGTATAAACTACTGTATAAGACAGTACTTCAAATGATTTTGAAATTTCAAGAACATTTTGAAAAAAATAAAATTTCAAAAAATGGAATAAATAATCTCATAATAAATTTAATGGATTTGAAAAATCTGAACTTTCAAAAAAAGAGATAAAAGAATCATAGAAAGAGATGAAAGAATCTTTTACTAAACTTGATTGTAAATTCTATGAATCTAAACTATAATAAAAATGAAATACTCACTTGAAAATAAATTCGATAATAGTATATGTAAGATAGAAGGTAGATTTGAATCTTCTCAAAAGGCTATCACTAATAAATGAGAATGTTTAGACAATAAATTAGATAAATGATAGCAAGATTTCGACCATATGATAATAGAGTTTTAAGAACCAAATAGATATTAATATAAGAGATGATTTAAAGTTTAAATTGATGAAAGATAAGAAAAAGCTATCTCTGTTATCAACCAATGATTTGAGACAATAGAGTTTGGTTGTAAATTGTAAAAGCAAGATTCTGATCAAAGACTTGATAGTATTAGGAATTGCTTAATTCAGTTCCAATGTGTTTCTGATATTAAGTTTAACAATTTAGAGATAAAAATGAAGAAAACTAAAGAAACATCTGAACACATGATAGGTATGGCAATAAAATAAAAACTATAGAAGTTCAGTCAAATCAGATTATCAAGCAATTCAAATTTGAGTTAGAATAATTTCTTTAATCAGACATATGAGAGACAGGCTGATCTAGGTAAGAAATTGAAAAATGCAAAGTTATTATTGAAGTGAAATTGTTAGAAATTGGCCATAATATTCCTTACCAAATAAGTGTGAATTTTAAGGAAGTAAAGCAGAAAGTAGTAGATTCAATACAGGAAGCTAAAATAGAGATGAGAGAAAAATAGAATTTTACTGTATATTTGAGTAAGAATGGGAGATAGTTCAGAAAGATTTAGTAGACATGCAAAGTAAGTTTGATGTTTTGCCCAATAATGAAATAGAGCAGAAATAAATTTAATGAAACAAATTAATGTAATCAAGCATGAATAAAAAGAATATATTGCAAAGTTCTTTGATAATATGAAGTTAAATTCTAGATTTGAAAATGTTAATGGGAATATTAAAGAGTTAAAAGATATAAAAGAACAGAGTTTCAGTATAGTTAAAAATAATCACATGAGCCAGAAGTAGAAGTAATGTTAAAGAACAATTTTCTTTAAGGGAGAATATTATAGCACCCACAATGAATATTTCTCAATATGAAGTTTCACTTGGTGTAAAGTTTAAAATTCAAAATTGTGTTGTAAATATTAAAGTTATTATAGCAAATTAGCAAGGACTCAAATTTATATAGCCAATAAAAGACAAATTCAAATCATCTAATGAATTATTTCTTTACACCAAAGTAGGAATTGAATGATGAATTTAATTATTTGAAAGCCAGGATTAAGAATTATAATGGGCAGATAATTAAAAGTAAATATACTATTTTAAAACTTTTAATAATAGGATACAATCCTATCCATATCTGAGTAAGTTATCCCCATATAATAAAATCAAATGCAGAATGAAAGTGGATGTTATAAAACATCCAATACTTAATCCACTTGTATTTAATAAAAAAATTTCATATGCCAAAATAAATTGTAAAATAAAAAAAAGTTTCCCCAATAATATTTTATTTGATCAACCTAGTTTTGTTAAACATTATTCCAAAATGCTAAAATAAAGTGTAAAATAAAGATATTATCTGTTGAACATCTCCTGGTAAGCAGTAGGTTAAATAAAAAAAGGAATGATAAGACAGAAGATAAAATTAAGGAAAAATCTTAGCTTTATTTACAATGCATGCAACCTAAAACCTTTTCACATGGGAATGAATGGATATTTTCTTACTAGTGGGCCAAATAAATGATTAACTTGAATCTGAGTTGAGAGTAATAATATTAAAGTTTTTCAAAGTGTTGTTTTTAAAAAAATCTAGTGTGTTATAATAATTAAATTTTATCATGACTAAAATATTTTTTCATAAGTTCAAGGGAATTATGACATTTATCTTTGGATTAAAGCTAAATGTCAAGTCATATCTTAGCATAGTATATCTAAAGAAAAAGAAAAATTTTTTTTTATAAAAGATAATTTTTGTTGTTGCCAAATAATGCTATCGCTATATATACGAAAAATCATTGTATAAATATTTTTGCAATCTTATCTACCTGTGAAATAAGTGTAACATCTTAAGTTATAATTTTTTTGTCTTATAAATAGTTAAAGTTGTACTACTTAACTTAAATTATGATTTAATGCAGTTTATAAGTGTCATATCTGACATTGCCTTTAGAAGTAACTATTCCAGATTCCTTGCCTGATTGGCTAACACCTGATTGCTATCCAATGGAGATAAATCCTTCATTGGGGTTCACACACATAATTTTGTGTTTCCAGTAAGGTAGGGATCTGCCATAAAATATTCTTTTTAAAGGCAAGGCAGAGAGCAATTACTTCTGTCAACCTGAATGGCTGAGTGTGCTCTCCAATAAATCCTTTGCCATCAGCAAAGGTATTTTCTCTAGTCATTATCATAACATCCACACAATGAGGCAAGTCCATCTGAGGACTGAAAACTGCTATGTCTTCAGCCAACTTAAGGCAAGCTGTCTTGCACAACTGGAAGAGGCTGAACTAGAGTTGACTCAAAGCAAGCTGTACTGCACAGCCGGAAGCGTTGTACTTGAACTTGTGAGGCAGGTTACTTATATAACTGGAAGTGAGTTTCATTACTCAGCATGACTACCTCAGCATTAAATTATATATACCATATTTATATGTTTATTTAACTAACATGTGATTTACAAAAACATCATTTTATATGCTAATTAAGAGGATTAAGTTCTTTGGAGATTTTGAGTGGAAATTAGAGAGTACTAGTAAGATTTGTTTACCTTTATTTGCTTACAGTCACTAATAAATTATACATATTAATTATCTCATTTGTTTATTGGTTTGGAACCAAACCTTTATATTGAGCCAAACCCAACAATAAGCTAATAAAGTTAATATATAACATAATTGAATCATTAAAATGTTTTGATCCTTAATATTAATCTTAAACTTGAAAAGTAAATTTAAACCTCTATATTTAAGTTTTTTTAATATTCAATTTAAATATTAAAAAAAAAAACATTAATCTAATCTTAATTTTAATTTAAAGTATCTAAAATTAAATATTTTAGATGTTGTTAGTTAAAAAAGTAATAATAAAGGTGTCAATTTTAAAACTAGTAATTAAAAATAGTGAACACATGAATATTTGGATGAATGACTGTAAAGAAATTAATTTCTTTAACACTTCTTTGTTTAAAATGTTTCTTAAATATCTTATTTTTTTTAAAGACAATTATTAACTGTTGTGTGGACATACTTAAATTAAAATAAATATGTTAAATAAATATTATAAGATAATGTTTTTATATAAAATCAGGTAATTTTTAATATTATAATATATTTTATTTTCACTGTAATATTTAAACAATTTATTGGAGCAGAAAATACTAATTCATTTCTCTGACTAGATGAAAATTAGTTGATTTTAAAAAAATGAGATTATTTTTAGAATATCTCCTTAGAGTTTGTAAGACACTGGATTCAAACCAATGAAATAAAGTGAGTGGAAATTAAAATGCCAATATTAGAAATAATATAGTAATCACATGATTTATGATATAAATAGGAGAAATTGGCATCTGCACACACCCTTGGAAAAAAAACACTGGAGGATAAAATTATTTAAAAATAAAAACATATAATAATAGTAATAAAAGAAAGTATGTTAAAAGTTATAATATGTGGATATAGATAAAGACTTGTAAATATTGTTAATAAATATAGGTTTTAAAAAATAGAGTTATAAGTTTTATAAAATTGATAAAAGAGGGAGTTGTTTTAAAGGAATAAAAAGATAGTGACTTTAAAACAGCAGAGAATAAAGGTACTATTATTAAAGAGAAATTGTAGCTATTAAAGTACAAAAGATATTATGTATTATATAATAATTAAACAAGGTAGATAGTAAGAAATGATGAAATGAAGATTATAGAATAATATTAATATAATAAAATAATATTAATAATAAATAATAAAAGGGTAATGCATAAAAGAATGTTTTAGAGAATTTTTAAAGAGAATTTTTTGGGAAATTTTTTTTTAAAGGAATTAAAAAAAAATTTTTTTTAAAAAAAACTAACAGTAAAAATAAAATAGTTTTTTTAAAAGGTAATATATAAAAAATGGTGTATTGGATATGTTTTGTATATGGTTTGTATATTTTATATACATATATGTAATTTATAAGTAAGTTGAGTATATATATGGGTGGGTATTTATAAATGTATATGAGGATTGGTATATGTATGCATATGGGTTATGTGTATCGGTGTATATATGAGTATGTTTAAAGGATATGGGTATATATTTGGCTATCCATACATATATGGATGTAGGTATGAAATTTTTTATTTTTATATATATATATATGTCTAGAGATGATGTGAATATATATATATATCTGTATCTAGGGGATGTATGGATATTTGATATTCATATGTGAAATGATGGTTATGGAGTTGTATTTATATTATTTGAATATTGTTAATAAATATAAATGTAAAAGTTGTAAGTTTAAAATAGAATTATAAGTTTTATAAAATTGATAACAGGGGGAGTTGTTTTAAATGAATAAACAAGATAGAAAATTTGAAAAAATGGTAATTTTAATTAAAGCAGAGAAGAAGATTAGAGGTAATAGTATTAAAGAAAAATATTAATTAGTGATGTAAAGATAATAGTTTTAAAATTAAAATTAGAGATATTAAAGTAAAAGATATTGTATATTAGATAATACTTAAACAAGATAGATAATAAGAAATGATGAAATAAAAATTATAAAATAATATTAATAAAAAATAATATTTAAAAAGATTTTTTAAAAAATTAAAAAAAGACACCAAAATGTATGGGTGCTGAACTGAGTTCAGACCCATATGACTATATAAGTTATTGAGGTTAGATTGAAAATATTTTTTGTGTTTTCAATTTCATTCTCATAGTTTTGTAGTTATGTAGAGATAAAAGGTGGTTGCTAGAGGGTTGCATTAGATCCTAAGATCTAGATGCAGTGCTCTCAGATCCAAAGCTCCTCACTGACGATGGCCACAAGCCAGAAACTAGTTTGGGGATATTGGATGAGTAGGCATTAGATAGGGATTTTATGCACAAGCCTTCTGGCATCCATTGATTAATCTGTTTAGCACAGGTGGCAATACTGTATGGAGAGTTTTGCTCTGTTTATCAACAATTAATGTGCTAGTATAGGAAATGTGATCATGTGATGCTTAATGGTTTAAAATAAATGTCTTGTTTATATATGTTTAATTTAATAAGGATGACATATCATAAATTCTAGAAATTTCAAAAACATCATTCATTCACATAGTAAAAAAGTAATTTAAAGTGATCAATTAACAACTTCACACTCATTTTCAAACACTTAAGATTTGCCCATACATATATGCTTGGGGTGAAAAGATAGATGGATTCATTCTATCTTTTCCCAAAGACTTTATCTTGTGTTTGAAAAAGTGGGAGTATTCATTTAGATAGTGACATCTACAAAGCGCATGTGCATTAGCTTATTGGCTTATTTGTATTACAGTTTATAAAAACATCGCACTATATCAAATAAATGTCTTGTTTAAAAATAAAATAGTTTTAAAAGGTAAAAATTAAAAAAAAACCCCGGTGTATTGGATATGTTTTGTATTTTTTACATATATGTAATTTATATGTAAGTTGAGTATACATATGAATGTGTATTTATCAGTGCATATGTGGATTTATATATATGTCTATGGGTGTATGTATATCTGTGTATATATATATGTACGTTTAAAAGAAGATATGTGTATATATTTGGATATGCATATGTATATATAGATGTAGGTATGGATTTTATATATGTCTAGGGGTGATGTAGATCTATATGTATATGTATGAAGAAAATATATGTGTATATGTATTTTATATATATGTGAAATGATGGTTATGTATTATATATATATGAAATGATGGTTATGCATTTATATTATTCAAATATTGTAGCTCTGATGAAGACTGCTGGGCAGTCAAAACTGTAATAAAAATAAAGAAGTTTTTAAGAAAATTTGTTTGCATTGATATAATAATTTCTACTTGGTGCAATCCTGTTTTTAAGTTGCAGTTATTTAGTTTAACTCTTTGACCCCAACACGATTTCTGTTCGATTAACTGGAAATTACGATTTTCAGCTGAGTTTACATATAATTGGTAAATGTAATACATACAAGACTTACTTCGTTTTTTGCACCATTTTGTTTTCTACGAGAATATGTAAGAATTTTTTCTCTACAATAATTTTTAGATTTTTTATGAATATTATAGTGAAGGGTACTTAAATTTTTTTTATTTTTATCATTTTAGATACGTAAAAAAGTTATTTCACGTTATTTCACAATGAATACCGGCGAATTTAGCTCTAATTCCGATTCAGATTTTTCTATTGAAGATATCTGCGATTCTGGGCCTTCTTCTAGCAGCTCATCCGATGAATGTCTTTTTGATAGTTCAGACGATGAAGTAGCTGCAGCACCCAAAAATAAAAAAATGAAGTCATCAGTAAGAAATGTCAGGATGGCTACTGAACCGACACCTGGACCTTCATCTCGACTGGACTCTGATACATTTCTGGATAATGTTCAAGGGCCACCCGTGAGTATGCAATTACTGATTTTTTAATTTATTATTTGATAAAAATAAAGTATGAATATATATGTGCTGAGACAAATAAATATGCTGTTGAATGGAAAAAAGTTTGAGATTGGGTAATCTGTCGCCCCTGAGCTAGATGCATTTTTTGGCATGATTATAAATACGAATAGTATATCATGCATGACCAAGTTTGAATTCATTTGGCCTATGGTCAAATATTTGCATCAGCTCAGACTTGCTGAAGTTATGACCCGCAATCGATTTATGTCAATTTTACGCAATTTACATTTTAGTGATAGTAAAACCATGCCACCAATTACTAGTGATAAGTTTGATAGAATTTATAAAATCAGACCTATTATTTTATTTATATGATTATTCATTTATCACATGATTATAGTAACATTGTACTCTTGTTGCAATTTTGTAATCTCATGATTTTCATGTTTTTAGGTGAAACAAATGTATTTTTATGTATGTACAAGTTTATTCTACACAACTAAAATCTCATGTAATATAGGATATTTTATACAGACTTTCTGGCTTCCTCAATCCGTCCACTCTGTGTTACAGTGCCATGTATTCGAACTCAGCTTTTCTTCATATCTTTTATGCAAAATAATAAATATATTTATATACAAATTTATTTTACACAACTGGAATCTCATGTAATATAGGATATTTTATACAGACTTTCTGGCTCCCTCAATCCATCCACTCTGTGTTACAGTGCCATGTATTTGAACCCAATCTTTCTTCCACACATGTAATCATTGTTCATAATAAATTTTTTTTATCTTTATTGATTTATTTTTATTCATTTTATTTTTTATGAGTTTATTTATTTATTTTTGAATACACTGTTCTGTTACTGTTTTCTCACTAAAAACCATTCATATTGTTAATAGATACTTTTGCACAAATGAACACATCTGGCTCTAGAATGAAAATGGACCATAGCAAGGCTGCTGTTTTAGTAATTTTCTCAGTGAAAAATTACCTCAGATAAGACTTCCAATATACCATTTTTTTGTAATTGTGTGATGGATGTGATGAAGCTGTTTATGAAATTGTCATTTTATCATTTGAATTTCAAAATTTAGGATTTGTGAATCAGTATAAAAATAAACATTCTTAAAACCATTAAAAATATTTTTTTTCTTAACTTTTTCTTTATGAAATGACTATTTTAACAGCTTCATTATATTCTTTCATATATGATCTTTCTTGTAATGTATGTTTTTTTATATTTATTACATTTAAACATAAAATATCTAAGTTATTAGAGTTAGGGTAAATTTTTCTAAGAATTAAAAATGGCCACCTGAATTTCAAAGAGTTAAAAAGCTTCACTTTATTTAAACAAATTTTTATTAGTTTGAGAAGTAATGTTTGAATAAAAGCTAATTTTATCTAAGAACAACTTTTAAATTAGAACTTCTAGTAGAAGGAATTTGTGTCACTGTCAACAATAATTGTAAAACTAACTAGTAACCATGTTTGAATTTATGTTGCTTAAATTTTGAGATTTGAAAAGCTTTAGATGGCATTATTATTACTTCTTTGTCCATGTAAAACTGTTGTTGATTTCAAGATTTATTTTAAAGTCTATTTAATATTCAAATTTGCTATAATATATTTTTAATTCTCTGCAGTTATAATGTTCTTAAAATCATTTTATAACATTTTTATGTTATTCTTAAAAATACACATCTTATATAAAATAATATTATTTGGAATTAATTTATTTTGTGTCAAAAACTTTAAATTTTTTATAATAATGACATGCCTATTACAATGAGTGTATTTTTGAAGTCATATATAAAATTATTCCTTCATCAAAAACATTTGACTTAATTAAAAGATATTATCTGGATGCACACTAATTTGTGTTGTTATTTCAAAAAAAATATTTATTGTTTAATAGCAGTGTAATAAAAGTTTTACTTATTGTGTTTATTTCACCTCATGGAAAAGAAATATATTTTTCTTGAACATGTGGTGGAAAAACAATTGACTGATATTATTTGAAAAAATTATAATAAATGCTTTTGAAGTAGATTTAGTAAATTACTTACATATTAGTAATGGAAATATGAGTATCATGTTTAATCAAATTTATGTGAATATTTCCTGCATTAGTTATTATGAAAGCCTTCTCAGTCACTTTCATCATCTTTATTCTAGAAACAAATCTAATAATTTTAAACATATCAAGAAAAAACTATTCATTCTGCTTTATATTTTTTATTATTTGCAAAAATATTTTGAAACATGAGGTACTGAAGGTCTGTTTTTAAATGTGAAATAAATATTGTTAATATTTGCTTAAATGAATGGCTTTATTTACACATTTTGCTACCATCATTAATTCTAAATGTTTTGCTTAAGAATAATTGTGAAGTGGTTTTTATATTTCAATTATGTTATATTTTTGTTGTTGGATATCTTCACTGTCTACAGAATTTTGTTTGCTTGATAAACTGTATCTTTAATTTTACCTTTATTTTAATGGTAAAAAGGTTTAACATTTTATTTATGTTTATGATTTGTCCTATAATGTCATTCTTTTATAGGAATATTGTTTACTTGTATATGCTATTTTATAAAGTTTTGTCCATGTTGATAATTACATATTTTAAAAATGTTATGTGCGATCTTTCTTATGAATTATTTATCTATTGAAGGTGTACAATTATGCATAATGAGGTATAATGGATATTTCTATTATTTATCTTATTGCATATTTTATTGTCTAATTTTATTAAGCTATATAAGCATTTAATATTATCATTTTTACACATCTCTCAGTTATTTTATTTGATTAAGAGATAGTACCATTTTCTCTCTCTTATTTTTTAAGAATGCTTATTTTGCTATTACAGTTTGGAGATTTAGCTCTGTTTCTCTCTGTTTTGTTGTGATATCTTCATATGTATTTTATTATTCTTATTATAACCAGGACATGATGCTTTATTAAGGCAAACCCAGTTATTATTATAGCCCCTGATCATTCATTCTCATTGTTTCATAACTAAAGATTAAGTTCTAGTTCATTTCATTATTGCTGTCAAATGTAGATGCATTTATTAATAAGTTCATGCCATCAAACCTTTGCGTTGCCTTAAAATTACTATACAAATATGGATTTAGTTTTTTGTTGATAATGCATTTTGTATAAAGTGATGTTTAATATTTTAAAATGACATTATTCTGGCAATTGATTGGTTTTTTATCAGGTATTAAGAAATGCCAACCTTATCTCTTGTCCCATTCTTGGTCTATTTAAATTATGTTGTTGATGTGTAGGCTCTAAATTTTTATACTTTTCTAGTACATAGGATTCAAAATTTTCAATTATATGTTGGCATAAAATAAACAATATACATTTTCTTTACCATCAATTTCATCACTGGATTGGTAAGATTATATATGTAATTGTATTAAATATTTATAAGACATTATTATGGTATGAATGTTATAAATGTAAAAACTTATTTTTCAAATTAATAGAAAGTGTTATTGACCATAGGTTACATTATAATTGATGATCATTTTATTCAAGTAATAGAAAACCCAATAACATTAGAAAAAGACACAGATTAGAAAGTGGTGTCAGAATCATGTAAAATTATTCCCTCAAAAATTTATGGCATACATCTATGAAGGTGTTAGGGGCTAAGCCAAAATCTGTCCTTAAACTACAGTGGACCCTGTTGGAATGTTCATCAATGTAGAAGTCTGACATTAGTACTAGTTTGGGGAGCAATAAAATCACAAACCTCATAAATTCATTAAACTCTGTGATTGGAACAATGAATTTGACCTTCAATCTGAATCATACATCCACGGGATATCCATAAAATCTTTGCTTGATACAGAAAATCAGATCTCCGTCATCATGGAAAAAATATTTATTAAAATTACTGAAATCATTCTTGAATCCCAGTAATACCATTAAAACAAACATGGTTTATTCTAGCTAATGGGCACAAAGCTAGGTTATCTTCCCAATTGGTTTGGTTGAGTATGCTACTGAATGACATTCGCTTTAAGCACCCTTTTCTAATTATGGCTGAACTTATTTCCTAAAATCATCATAGATTCAGATTTCATGTATAAGCCCAATTGTATAATTAAGTATGTTAGCCAACATCCAATATATGGTGAAGATAAATGTAGTTTTAGTAGAGTGATATCAAATCATACTTTTAATTTATTAGTCACTCAGGATACATCAATAAAATCAAGTCTAAAAGTGAAGGTACTAAAATCTGATGGACTAAGTAACAACTATAAAGAAAACAAATCACATATCATGTAAGTATAAATATGTATTTTCCAAGAAACATTGTGTGATTGAGGGATACATGCAGAGAATACATTTAAAAGATGACCAACTGTTTCAATGCAAACGTTATCCCATTCCCTACCAGTTTAGATATGAAGTACAAAAGCATATCAACCAAATGGTTGAATAGAAAATCATGTAGAAATACCCTTCAGCTTATAATGATCTGCTAGTGATTGTTTATAAAAAGAAATGGGTCTGTTTGTATATGTCTAGATGTGATGTTCTTGAATCAATTAATGATTTCGAAATGTGATGTTCCACCTACTACCATTCAGGAATTATTAATCCATATCAAAGATAAAAAGAATATTTACCACAATAGATCTACCTGCTAGCTATTGACAAGTAAACTTTCCCTGTAGTAACCAAATGTGTACTGCTTTCAAATATAAAAGTTACTCATACATATTTAAAAGGATGCCTTTTGGATTACTCAAAGCAGAGTGAGCATCATTACTATCTCTGTAAATGATGTCATGATTGCTTCTGAAAATATCTCAGAGCATTTGAGCACCTTGATATGTTCATGAGAGTGTAGAGAAAAGAATATCACAATTAACATCAAAATGAGCAAAGTAGCTGTCAGAGAGATTGATTTTCTTGGATATATAGTAGTTATCAATGGAATAAAATGACATACTGACATAGTAAAGCCTATCCATGGTTTTTTCTATAATGGAAAACAAGAAGCAATTGTGTTCTTTCTTTAATGTCTGCAATTTTTATCATAAATTCTAGATGAACTTTGCTTATGATACCACAAATCTATCGAAATTATTAAAGAAGATGAAAGATGAAAAATGACAGATAACCACTCAATGGAGTTTAACAAAATAAAAGCTAGATGTTTAGATTCTATTATTTTGCACTACTCTAACTATGAGAGGTATTTTATGCATTGACAGATATTATCAGGTACTGTTTAGGAGTAATTTTATTCCAGTTAGACAATGAACAAAACCCACAGGTACTATGCATCCTCAGTAAGTTATTGAAAGGTGCAGATTTGCACTATACTACCAGAGAAAAGGAAGCCTTAGTTGAGGTGTGGACTTTTCAGAATCTCTGACAGTATTTATTGGGGTCTAAGTTTATAGTCATCACTGATGATAAGAACCTAAAATTTATTAATAGCAGTTATCTGAACAGTAATAGACTCATTAAATGGAGTTTATTTCTCCAACAATTTCATTGTTAAGTGCAATATTGTAAAGGGCAAGACAATATTGTAGCTGATATCTTAAACAGATATAGCATTGAAATGAAATCATGCCATCTGAATATAAACACCTTTTTCATTATGGCTGTTGCTTTGAGTATTGGTTTCAGAGTCATATAATAATCCAGTTTATCTTTGTTTTTAGTTATCTTGAGATCTAAAAATTGAGCACACATTGAATTTTCATCTGTTTTAATCCATTTAAGCCTTCTATATTTTTTAATTCATTAAGCAAATCATTAATAGCATTTAACTTTTCACAAACAAAAACATCAACATCTCGTGATCATAAAATGCAAGCTTAAAGCAAGTTATGAAATTTATAACTTGTTTTGATTATCATCTTATATATATATATATATATATATATATATATATATATATATATATATATATATATATATATATATATATATATATATATATATATATATTCTGTGATAATTATCTGGATGGATTATTATTGACAATACTCTGAATAAGAATGAAAATTGCATTACATTCTAATGGTAATAAATTTCTTCTAATATTTTCAGATCGTCATTTTCTTATGGATATTGTACAATTCCTATAGAGTGTGAAAGTTAAAATATAAGTAGATTATAAGTATTGAATAATCTCACCCACTGAAAAAAGCTAAACACTACATTGTTATCTTATTATATTTATTTGAAAAGTTATTCAATATTTATGTATGTTCCTTGAGATAAATGAATGAACATCAACACAACTAGGGAAAAATAATAATTATTCCAAATTATGAATAACTGTCATTTAGGTGTTATCTAAATAACTTATTTAGATTTTTTTGTATTGCAATAATAAATCACAAATTAAAGATGTAATATTTTCTTCTGGTTATGAAAGATAAGTCTGTTGTCCTACATTTATCACATGACCTAACACTTATACAGATGTTTCACTTTGAAACCGAATTTCTTTATTATATCACAAATATGATATTTGTCTATTATTTACTTATTGTAGATAAATTATTATTAATATTATATTGAATTATCAGTCATAACAATTATTTACTCAATGGATTGAGAACACTAGTTATATAAGTAGTATTAAAAACATAAAAAAATATACATAGATCAATAAACTTTACTAATACATTACTTAAATCTTAATATCTCACATGTATATAAATCAGTGGAAATTTAAATTGTTATTCCAGGTTTCATTATTTCAATAAGAGCTATCATGTCTTACTATCAGATTTATTATGAAAATGTACTGGTACAATTTAGGGATATATGGATTCAAGCACATAAAATTTGTTTCATTTAATGTATATTAATTTTTTTTATCAAATTTCATTTTAGTTGGATAGAGTCTCTACCACTTTGGCAATCCATACTATTTATCCCATTTATACTGGTGTAGTATATATAATATACATTTTGATCTATAAATGGATAATTTTAAATAAATATTTTACATTACTAACAGCTTCATTATTACAATAAATAATCCAAGTTCTCATATGTTTCATTAGATCAGTTATCAGATAAACAGTTATTCAAGGACCTAAATTATATATTGCACCCAGTATTCTCACAGTAGCATATTTTATTATAAAAATCTTAGTGTAAGACAATCCTTCAATCTATATATCAATTTCTAATAATAATGACATCATCATCATAAGCACTGAGAACATAGTTTATTGCAAGAAAACTGATCAAGTTAATAAAGAACAATTAAATTCAATGACAAATTTACCAAAGATTGGTGGATGATCGTGTAAATAGCATGTCAATGTTCACATTATTCTCTAAATAATGTTGAAAACCAAATTACTGAACTTAATATATTGTTGCATCACTTTGATTATTAAACGCAAAAATCCCTAATATTTATTTATATCACACACACACAATATATATATATATATCTGTTTTTTAACCTTATGTGTTAGTATGCAAAAGCTTAATAAACATTATTTTCGTTTCCAACCTTAAAATTTTCATCCTAATGAAACTGAAAATAAATAACATTTACAAATATTTATATTAAAAATAACGAAAAAAATTTTTTTATATTAAAAACTCTCAATATAATTTTAAAAATATACATTTATCTATTTATTACAGTTTTTGTATCACATATAAAATGCTTTTCTTATCATTAATTTTTTTTAAAAAAATAAAATATAAATCATCATTCTTTAAAACTATTTGGAAAAGCTAATAATTTTATAATTTTGTAAATTTTGCAGCCTGATAACTCCCATGGTTTGACTATTGTCTGATTAATTTGCTCAAAATCTACACAAAGCAGCCGAAAAGTTATTATTATTTTTTTCATGTGTCATAGCATCGGCCAGGAAGTGAACCCGCTAACCTGGGACCACTGCTTGTAAGGTGCTGTGCTGACCTCTTGACCATCAATGCTTGACAGCCAAAAAGTTATTTATGCTTTCTTTAATATTCTTATTAATAAGAGGGATTACTTACAATTGGTTATCTTATTCTTTGTTACAATATAAACCATTCCTTTATAGGAAGATTAATTACTTATTAAATCTTTGGTAGCAAATTTTAAACAAAAAATTAGACATATTTTATTATTAAGAAAGTAAAAAAAACAATACTATTATTCATATTTATTGTATTGCTATGGAACTTTTTGATATAGTAATAGTAAAAATCCTAATATTATTTTAAACACTTTTTAACCCCACCATTATAAATAATAATTTTCCATTTTATTATTCTACTCTTAACTAATTATATATTTTTATTTATATTATTTTATTTTTAAATTTTTCTAATTTTCTAATTTTAATTTTTAAAATTCTACTACTTAATACCTATCATTTTATTATCTTTTTACTTATATTTTTAATTCTAAACTTTTTTATTTTTATTATATATTTTTTACTTAACTATTAACTTTTTTTATATTATAAATTATCTTTTTATATTATGTATATAAATATGTGTATAAAATGTATTAATTGTATAATTATATATTTGGATATTGTAGCTCTGATGATGAGTAGAGGGCAGTCGAAACTGTAAAAATAAAGTTTTGGTATAAAAATAGTATTGTTGAAGTATATAAGAGAGTTGGAAATGGTTTGACATGTAATATAGAAATCAATACATAAGAAAAGGAGGAGAAAGAAAAAAATTGTTTGTAAATATTAGTACATCTTTCTGTCAAAAATATGTGCTTTAGCACAAATCTTTATAATTGCAGAAAAAAGCAATGCTAAAGTAATTGTAATTGTTTTTTTTTTATTATTATTATTATTATTATTATTATTATTATTAAAACTACTTTTCTTAATTTAGTTTATGGCATATTCTAATTAAAGGAATTTATTTATGAATCATAAAATCATAATTACAAAAAAAAATCAGTCCTCAATGCTTTAGACTAACTAAATAATATATTTATTATATATAATAATGTAAATAATTTATATTATATTTTAATTCAATTTGTGACAAGTTTACAGTGAATTGCTATTTATCAGCATGTATTTGATCAGGTGAGTCAGCAATATGAGATGGCACAGAGAGTTGAGGATCGTGTTAAAGTCTGAGTTCGAATCCTTTATATATTGTTTATCTGTTTGTTATCTTTATTCTGGGGACCATTTTATGCCTTACAATATATTGAACATTTATACATTTCTTTGTTGCAGTATTTCAATGTGTATATAAATTAAGTTATCAAATTTTATACTAATACATGTTTTTAGTTGCAACTAAACCTTTTTATACATAGATTTTTGTTATTTCTTTATATAGATAATTATGTAACATTCTTGACCAATAATGATTCAAAATAATTTAAGTCACATTTAATAACATTATATCTTATAAAAGTTCATATATATACAATCTTAAATTCTGAATATTTTTAAAAACTCTTGCTATAAATTTGATAAAATCAAATGCAATTTATTATTTTTGCTATTATAATGATTTCCACGTTTTAAAATATTTTAATAGCTCTTGAAATATGATTCTGTAATTATTATTTTTTTCTAAAATAGTATGAAGTCTTACAAATCGCATTTTAGTTTTTAAATAAATGTATTCTTGCACTCGATTTCAATTTTTATGGCGTCAAGTAATAAAAATTGAAATCTCTCTTAATTAAAAATTGTCATTATTTTTGCAAAGTTTGTTGCAATATATTGTAATTAGTAATATGATAAATTGGTTTTACAATTGACCTTTCTAAATAAAGATTACAAACAAAAGTTATTAAAAGTTTATATAAGATTAATTAATTAAATTTTATTTTATACATTTAAGATTTACATATAGTTTTGTATTTGATATATCATATATTGTATCAAATGATGTTTTATTTTTATATCAGTTTAGTTCACAACAACCATTTCACAGAAAAACAGTTATATTTACACTCGATATATATTATATAAATTTAATTTAGAATTGTTCTAGTTTTATAACCTGTATTGGTTAAGTGCATAATAATCTCCATTTTTTAATATTTTTATCTCTTCTTATTCATTCACTATAATCTTAAATACATGGCTCATTTTTATATTTCAAACATACACCCTACAATATTTCACTACACTACTTTTGGGTAAGGTAGGGACTGATTTCTATCCGCTTTTAACATCTTGTAGAGGGGTGTAATCATAAACATATGATAAAACACATGTTGTCAAAATGTAGTTGTATAATTCCAAACCGAACACTTCATGCTGAACCAACACTCATTGGTTGGTCCCGATTGCAATTAAAATTTTAATTGGTTCAAAGAGTGCTTATGATTCCAAAAGTCCAATATCCATGATTATATTATGAGTTTATGTTAAACCTACATTAATTTGTGCTTATCTTATAGTAGAAAAGTTTACATGAATATATTAATGGTTTATTTAGCAATAAAATTTATTTAAGTCATGTAATTTTAGTTATGTAGTAAATAATTTAACTAAGTTTAGTAAACATCCAGTATTTAAGTATTTAAATTTATTATATTGACAGAGATTAATTTTTTAATTTTGGTAGAAGCAATCACTTTAACCAGAAGATGCTTAGCATCCTCTGCCTTCTGTCACAACACATTACATTGGTTAGAGACTTTACAGCCACCTGGGAATAAGATCCATGTTTTATTTTTGTCTGTCATGATTATAAATATCTATGATAAAAAAATCATCCAGACCCATTCATTCTGCCTTCAAAAAAACTCAACTGATATATCAGGTAAAGCTATCAGGCAACTGAGAAGAAAGATCATCGTAATTCTTAATTTTATACTCAGAGATACAAAGCCAATAAAATCACTATGCTGGCTAATATGTGTTTGTGAGCATTCTATTCATGTTCATATAGTATATGAGTAATCATATCGTAATAACAGCTGCAATGACAAAAACGTATGAAGTGGATATTGTAAATTTTCCCTGGTCACCAAGAGGAATCAATAGAGTTTCCTTTCAATTATTAAAAAATTCCTTTCTACTGCACTTTGATGATGACATTTTATTTAATTACAGATAACTGCAGATCACTTTCAAGTGAAGAATATTTCAAAAATTGGAAGAAGAACTGTCTTATATTAAATGTGACAATTTGGCACTTTGTGAAGTTAGAAGAAAAGGTGAAGAGACAATTGATTTAAAAAGTGGACATGTACTCTACTATAAAGGCACAAATATTGGAAATACATGTGGAGTAAGATTCATTATAAATAAAAAATGGATGAACAACATTGTGGAGATTGATGGTGTATCGAACAGAGTGGCAGGATGAGTTATACAATTTAATAGCAGATATCAAATGCAGATAATTCAGGTTTATGCTCCTATAAGTTCTCATTGTGATAAAGGATTAGAGGATTTTTATATGGATGTACAGAAAGCTTTTTATCAGGCCAAATGCCATTTTAAAATTGTTATGAGAGACTTTAATGCAAGAATTGGTAAACAATTGAAAGAAGGAGTTTTAGATAAATTTGGTTATGGTGGTAGAAATGAGAGAGAACGTAGACTTGTGTAGTTTGCAGAAAAATAAATTTATATTAGAAATTTTTTTTTTAAGAAAATATTAAATGCAAATGGATGTGGATACATCCAAATGAAAGAGCAGCAGAATTGGGTTATATTTTGACTAACAGAAAATATATATTTCAAGATTGAAATGTTCTTAATAAATTCAGTATAGTAAGTGATTATTGTTAGTAAGGAGCAAGATAGCCAATAAACACTACATGATCATCATCTCTTATGCTTGCCCATAACTGTTATTAAATCAGGCAAAACTCTCCATACATATTGCCACTCAGAGCAAGCTAGAGTAATCAGTAGACTTGGATCTGAGAGCACTGTACCTAGATCTTAGGATCTAATGCAACCCTCCAGCAGCCACCTTTTATCTCTACTTAACTACGAAACTATGAGTCTTAAATTGAAAACACTATAATATTTTCAATTCAAACTCATTAGCTTATATTGTCATATAGGTCAGAACTAAGTTTAGTACCTATACATTTTGGTGTCTTGGGTTCTTTAATAACCATGGCCACCACTATCCTATTGGACAAGATTGATTTTAATTCAATAAATATCACACGATAATTCATCTCTTATGGTTGCCCAAAACTGTTATTCAAACAGGCAAAATTCTCCATATGTATTGCCACTCAGTGCAAGCCAAAGTAATCATCCATAGCTCCTCACTAAGGAAGGCCACAAGCCAGAAACTAATCTGGAGATATTGGATGAGTAGGTGCTTGATGGAGATTTTATGCACAAGATTTCTGGCACCCATTGATGACTCTGGCTTGCACTGGGTGGCAATACGTATGGAGAGTTTTGCCTGTTTTAAGGAGTAAAATACATGTTAAAGCAAAACAAAAGAGAAAAAAATTATAAAGAAAAACAATATTCCAATGAATTTATATTAGATCTTGCAAATTGTTTCAAATTTTAACAGATTTTGAATGTCATTCAGATTTGAATGAATTCGATAGGAAGATAATTGAGACACTTTTAAAAACTACAAAAAAGATAGCTGGTACCAAAAAGCAACAAATGATCAGTGAAATTTCTTCTGAGATGATAAATTTATAAAGAAAAGAAAAAATATGAAATATATAAAAATGACACATTAAGAAAAAATGAATATCTTAAGTTTTGTAAAGTGGTGTGAAAAAGAATTCAAGAAAGTATAATAGTGAATTAGTAAAAAAAGCTATAAAAGAGAATAAAAGTCTCAAAAGTCTAAAACATTATTTTGGTATTGGTAGAATATAGCAATAAACAACAAGGAAAAATAACTATTAACAACTGCTACATTTTCTGAATTGCTTAGGATTTTATATAAAAAAGTGAGACATAAAATTAAATTTATGGAGAAAAGAAAAAATTCCAGGTAGTAACAAAATTTTAATTGATATCTAAAAGAAGCAGGTGAAGAAATAGGATTTTTTTGGGAATGTTATATACCAAATGTCTAAATGATAAAGATGTACCAGATGATTGGAAGAATACAGTATTAGTATTAATATCTAAAAAAGATGATAAAGAAGATTATCAGTTTTATACAAAATTTTTACCAAAAATAATTACAACTCATCTACAACAAACTTTAGATTTTAACAAACCAAAAAAAACAATCTGGATTTAAAAGTAGTTTTAGTACAACCGATCACATCCAAAAGAAGTTATAGAAAGAACCAATGAATATGGGTTGTTATTACAGTTTGAATTTGTATATTATGAAAAGACATTTGATTCTATAAGCATTTCTTCAGTGACTAAAGCATTATATCATCAAGGTATAGACCCAGGATGTTGTCATATTCTAAAGAATATTTATAAAAATGCAAGAATAACATTTAGATTACATAATGATGCTAAAAACGTTAACATTGAAAAGGGGGTATTACAGGTTGACTCCATATTTCCAAAACTTAACCTATATTTTTAAACTATACTTATATAAATTAACTGGAGTTTTTTATTTCTTGACTATATCTTAAAAAAATCATCAAACAAAGTATACTAAAAAGGGGGAAAATTATCCCTAATATTTTTTTTCTCTGCTATGTTTTATTTCCTTTTTTTTTAGTATATGTATATATTTTAATGTATATACTGATATCATAATTAATTGGAAGGATTGCACCTTTCAATCTCTACAATATATATATATATATATATATATATATATATATATATATATATATATATATATATATATATATATATATATATATATATATATAATGATATAGAGAAACAAGGGGTTTACTAGGAGTGATGGTACTCATGATTATTAATACCAAATCAAAATATAAAATTGAAATATAAAATGAAATAAAAATGTATATAATAATATATAGGGTATATGAGCACAGACTTTCAGATGACCCATCACTCTCCACTCTATCTAATAACAATGATACACTCAAGCACATATATGCTGAAAAGATAAATAATCACCAATATACGTATTTCATGCTAAACCAGCAACTATTAGTTGGTCCAGATTATCATATCCCACACATGTATACTATAAGTGCTCAGATATATATTAAGATAGACAATCTTCATACTTTAATGGACAGACTCCAATCTTCTACACACTCCAACTCTTCAACCATCCGAAAGATTGTCTATCTTAATATATATCTGAGCACTTATAGTATATATGTGTGGGAAATGATAATCTGGACCAACTGATGATTGCTGGTTTAGCATGAAATACGTATATTGGTGATTATTTATCTTTTCAGCATATATGTGCTTGAGTGTATCGGTGTTATTAGATAGAGTGGAGAGTGATGGATCATCTAAAAGTCTGTGCTCATATACCCTACATATTACATATATAGACACAGGCATATAAAAAGCCTGTGTTTCAGTTATTAAATGTATATACTAAGAAATGAGCCTGAGAGATCAACCCAGAACTAACTATAAATTCATCCAGCATTACCAAAAAAAATAACAACCATTTAGCACCATGAATTACCAACAATAAAAATAAATGAACAGTCACTGATGTGACTGGATTTAAAATGGGTCTACTATAGATCAGGCTAGTTATTTAGACCATGCCAGTATAGGATAGATTGTATAAACAATAATTTGAATGCACAAACTTGAGTGCTAGTCCATAAGAATATAACAATTAAAAATAATTTATGGATACTAAAACATGCTGATAATCATCAATGCTTTGGCCACTTAATATCACTAATGCAATGGCCAACTCTAAACTTAAGTTCTAAAGAAAGAATAAATAAAATAAAATGTAGTGCATGGAGTTTAAAGAATATCCCTATTGCAGCATCCAACATTAGAGAAGTAATAAAATCATCATCAACTAGATGTCTATAAATGTTAAATATAGACCACTTTTATATAACAAACCATTATGCACAAATCAAGGTCAGTGAGCAAAAGCTCTATAATTGTTAGTTACTGTGAGGCAAGAGATACAATGACAACATATAATAATTTATAATATTTTAGGATTAAAAATATTCACTGGAATAATTTAAACAAGGAAATATAAATTTATTAATAATAATTAAATTAAAATGAAATTAAGGTTGGTAGAATATGGATATAAATTAAGCATTCTGATTTTGATTAATACAAAAAGAAATAAGCTATCATATTGTGATTTACAAATATCTCATTAGGTTTACATTAAACACACCTATATATAAGCACTCTGATATGCTATATAATAATTTAAAGAGTAACATGTTTGAATTATCATATTATAAAAAAAACTCTTCATTTTAATAATTCATAATGATTGATATTAACATATAGATCTGTCTACATAACACTCACCTATATATGCACAGACATGCTGTGACATATGGAAATTGTCATATAATAATAAAAAATAAGCTATCACATTTTAATGATACATAAATATTGACTGTTTTCACATATGTATGTGGGTACCTATGCAAATGTGTGTGAACACTGATATTTTATTATTTAAAAAAATAAACTTATTAAACCATATTAAATTTTTCCCAGACAATTAATTACATAAAATGCACATGTGTGTGCATATATATATATTGTGACCTTTTATTTAGGTAAAATTACATGTGTGTGCATATATATATATTGTGACCTTTTATTTAGGTCCCTGGATTAAATAATCCAAAATTTTAAATGATAATATATTTGGTATTAAAATCTTACTAAAGTGGCTTTCAATAAAGATTGTTTTGAATGCACTGGGAAATTTGCTTTAGTAGAGATGAGATTTCAAATGCAGTCTAGGCTATGAAACTAAAAATAAAACAACAATTTAAAAATATTGTTATTAATTGAGAGAGAAATATATTGCTATTTTATTATTGTTGAATAGCAATTGAAATAAATAAATAATTAAATCAATTTATAAATCTTGTAAAATGAATCATTATAGTAAATTACTTAAGCATATTTTTTTAGTACTTAACACAAAGCTGTCTTGAATAAGTATGAGTAATTATTAAAAATGAAGACAGAGGGGGTAATATTAATTATGCATACCAAGATTATTAGCTTAAATTGCTCCCACAATGCATTAGAAAAACAAGCTATATATTAGCTAACCAAGTTATGAGGGGGGGACTAATTAAGAAAACAAGAACTAAGTAACCACAGAATTCAAGTCTGATTTAAAATAAAAAAAACAACAACTAAATATCAGAAAATTCTGAAATCTAATTCAATGAAAGGATAATATCTGGCTATCTACAAATGTTGGAATAGAAAATCTCAAAACCTTGCAGTCATTTAAACAACATTCTTCTATTGATTGATAATTCTAAGAAGTTATACAGAAGGAGAAATGGAAACCTTATGCATCCTAACTGTCTCTCCTAAATCTTATTTTAAACCCAGGAAAATTCAAGAGAAAGTAAGCGTTTGCTTTTACTCTATTTATACACGTAAACTTTTATCTTTAAAAATAATGCACAAATTATTTAGTCATAAACTAAGAAGTTGATAATGTTTGAATTTTGCACCCTTCATACTACTAGCAGAATGATGTTCTGTGCTTGTAACTTAAAATAAAAAAAAAATAATAATAATTTGAAATAATTTTGAATACAAGTGTTATGATATATATAGCAAATAAATTACAAAGTCATTTTTTTTTGTTTGAATCATCTAACTTTTAATAAAGTAAAAATGAAAATAATTGAGTGATTTTATTCTCTATATTGTCTGCATATTTTTATAGCAGGAACCTATGTAATGATAAAAACAATCAAATATCAATTATTTAAAATGCTAAAAATGTCATAGTAATAATTGAATAAATTCTTTCTAATATTGAAAATCACATATTTGGCCAATGAGAATGGAATGAAATAAATATTTATTTTAAAGTTATATTGAGAAATATATGTTGTTATAATGATGTTTTACAATATTAGAATATACTCCAACTGTTTAAACATTGCTACATATATATGGATTCCCGTGCAGGGAAGAATAAAATTAACAAAGAGTTTTAAAAGAAAAGATAAATATGCTAAGTGTAATAAAATTCCACTAATTTTTCAAGGAAATATCTTGATTTTAAATGTAATAAATGATTCTAGTTATACTTCATTTGAAACACAGAATAAATCAATAAAGATTTTAAAAAGTTTGTTTTGAAGAATACAATAGCTCAAAGAATTATTCAGGAAATTTTCTATAGAAAAGTAGATAAACTTATCTTTTATGTCTGCTACAATTGGAAGTATAAATTTTCATTGCTCTGTTAATTATCGATACCAAAACTATCAAATAATTTTTGCTTTTGGATAAGTGTTAAATATTGCTCATTCCACACCCAACAGGAGAATAAAAAAATATATGCGTTATCTAGAATGTTTGCTAATCACAATATTAATTCTTATTTTAACTTACCACAATGGAATAACTTGGATGAATAGAATAAAATTTAATGGATAAAAGTGTACTCTTATTTTTTTTTATTACTGTTGTGTTATATATATATTACTTACGTAATGTGTTGTTTGGAAATTTTGTTTATAAAACATATATGTTTTGTTTTTGGCATGAAAAATAAATATATATATTGGGTTAAAAAAAATGTGTAAAATATACACATCTATTTTATGTATATATTTTTTTAGTTAAGGGAAAACCGGAAAATAGATATATATTTTTTATCTAGAGAGTGATAAAATATTTATTTCTCTCATATTTTGAAACCAAATATAATGTATATTATTAAAGAGGTGAATATGCAAACATTTTTATCAAATATATACTGTATACTGTACCAGTCAACCACAACCCATCAATTATACACAGAAACCGACTTCAAACCCAGCCCGATTCCAGAACTAAATCCAAAACCAAACTGAATTCAAACCTGAACCCCACATACAAATGACCAATGTATAACAGAATCCACAGTACACGGTATTGCCTAAACTAGCTCAGTGGAAAACATAAACAATATAATCCTGACTAATTTATATATAGATGTATGGTGTACCCTCAATGCTGGAAATGATCAATATTCTTGGGTTGTCGACACAGACAGTAATCAAATGGTGGTAAAATAACTATTTTAATGAATAGAGAGGTGAAAATAGATTATACAAATATTTAATAATTACTTTTACTATTAGATAATATTCACATACAGTACAGCTAACTTGTTATATACAATACAAATTAGTTTACTTCTAGTCTTTAATGGAAAATATTATAATTGACGAACAACATTTCATTGATATTTCTGGTTTGACTTTATAACCATTGTATCCATGTCGGTATAGACAATATCACTAATGACTTCTTCTCTAAATATAAAACTAGCATAACTTAAAACAATTGATTGATTTATGTGTTTAATTATATATGAGAGTCAGAGTAAAATAACTTCAAATGTTTCATCCTTATTAGACTAAATTATTCTTATTAAACTAAAGTAACTTCGTTGGTTTTAAAATAAAAATCAAACCATCACGTATTATGGGGATGGAAATGAGCTTATATTTTAAAATATAGAAATGATGTAACTGGCTGCTATTAGTGATGAATATAATAAATCAAAGGTAATAGTTTGCGGTGCATTCCTGGAAGACTGGGCAGCTTGCACTTTAGCAAGTCTTTACACTTTCAGGTGAGTCTAGGAAAGAATTTCTTTATCCCTTGTTTGAAGTCACAGACGAGACACCAAATCAAGCTATGGGAAGCAAAGGTAGCACTAAACCAGTAACATCGTGTAATGAATGGTCAAAGTAAGTTTATAAATATTGTGCCATTACAATTTAGTCACTAGCTAAATTTATAGTAATGTGCATGTAGGAAAATGTAAAACAAAAATCATCATCACATTTTTATATAAAAGGAAGCTGTAGGGCATCCAAGTTTAAACCCTACAAGATCCAGTTCTAAAAGCTTTAGATAGAAAGAGAGTGGGTCAACAATTAATATTGTTTGTGTGTTGATAGAAAGGTAATACACACATTTAAACTATTCAATTTTTAATTTTTCTTTAAAAAGCAAAGTTATAATGCATACATATAGGCAGTGTATGTGTAAGCTATTGATTGTTTTATATTTCAGATATTTAACTTTCTTTAAAACTAACCTATGCTTGATCAATTCTAATATCTTATTCTATACTTCTATTTTGCTTTTCTATAATTGTAAGTGGGAATTGAAAAAGTCACAGATTTAATTTTAAATATTAGGGTTATAATTACTAAGCTAGCAATTATATTATTTAATGTTAGTTTATGAATGATTTGAAATGATAAAGTATGTGTGTACATTACATACAGAAATTTACATTTATTAAATATTGAAAAAAAAAGGAAGGGTTAAATCTGTCAAATTATTTTTTTTGTACAATTTTATGTTAAAAGAGGAAATCTGTTGAATCAGATATCTATTTTTGTAGCAATTTTGTTTTTGTAATGATTGTTTGTCACTTTGGGAGCTTAAGCTGGGTGGGAACTCTAATTTTGAAATTGTCTTATCTTAAGATTAAAGGAAAGAAACTCCAATTTTAGATATTACAGATATGCATGAAAAAGAATTAAGTCTATTTTATTTTTTTAAGACAAAAGTGTCTGAAAACCAGGTGTGTGATCTTTTTTGGGTTGGTCAAAGATAGCAATTCACACTATCACTCTAACTGGGTGAGTTGACTCAAAAATCGGATATAAAAGCAGTCTGGAAAATCAGTTGAGTGATTAGATTAGATTATTGTTATTATAATATATCGTGAGAGAGACCTTTTAATAATTATTGAAACTAAAGCAGACAAACATTTTTAGTTCTGCTAGATAATTTTTTTTAAATCATTTTTTTTATGAAGTTTTGAATGTTGAAAATATAAGAAATGATGGGAGTAGAAAAATTATATATGTGTCCCATCAAAATCTGACCATCGAGGAGCTGCAGATCATATAGGAAAGAAAAGATGTCTTGTCTGAAAAATAATATTCTACACCTTTCAACTGACCAGAGAAATAAGATGTTTTTAAATAGAAAAAAGAAAACATTCACCTGCATTTGAAGATCAGAAAAATGAATTAATCTACTGATAAATATTAATCATCAAGTCCAATTAATTGTTCCAGCAACTGAGTTTAAAACCCAGGAAATTTATAAACGTGAAAACAACTGCTGTATTTCATCCACTAAAAGAATCATGCTAGACAGGAAGAGAAGAAAAATTAATATAAAGATTTCCAAATTGTCCACTAAAGCAAATAACCTCAATAGGATCATCATCATCAAATAATTATACACTTTAAGAAAGAGATTGTTCCAAAGAAACACGGAAATTGTTGCTGCCAAAGATAGACATTAAACAAGAGAAAATTGACTCATTAGAAGTCGCTACAAAGAACTGGTAGTATAAAATTTTTTTTTGATATATTTTCTTTATGATATCAGAGTCTTAATAAACTTTTAGCAATAAAGTGGTATATTTTATTTAAAGAACTTTTAAAGACTATTCAGATCGATTAAAACAAGAATGTCTTACTAATAATAACTTTGAGCTTCATAAATGATCTTGAATGTAGCAAAGTTATTTGTTTATTAATTTACAGTTATGAAATATTAATGTGTAAAATAATTTTTTGTATTATTATTTTGGTTTTAAATAATATTTTGTTATTATGAGATAAAACATGCACATACATAATGGTATTTTTATATGTGTATAATTGCGAGTGAATGTGAAGTGATAAGTAGTATTAAAATATTAGATTATTTTGTTTCAAGTTAAAGTATAGCATTTCAGAGGTAGAAGATAGGGGGAGAAAATAATTTAAAACTTGTTTCTAAAACTTGCTCTTTCCAGTTTTACTAACATTTATTTTTGTCATTCTACTTACATGTTAGATTTATAAAGTATGTGTGCCAATGAGTGGAGATTTTGTTTTATGAAATACTTTTCTTGTGGATGGAACATTTTAACAAATCGGTTACCCAATTTAATACAATATACTTTTGAAATACATTTACAGAAAAGGGGGAAGAATTTAAAATTTGATGTTATGATTTTAAAACATTCGATTATGATTATTGTTGTTATTGTTAATATAAATTTTCATGTAAATATAGAAATTTTATATATATGTTAGAAATGCAGTAATAAATATTAGTTTATGTTATTAAACAAGGCATATATATTTCATTAAGAGTAGTCTTTAGTAAGTGTGATCATTCATCATCAATGGTTGAATATTAGTTGTTTAAGATATGACTAAATATGCTAAGATTAACAATAATTATGAATTTCTTTATAAAAATTAGGTTTTATGTTTAGGCTCAGTCCTAAAGCTGTGGTTGAAACCATTGTCATTGTCATTATCATCATTGTCATCATCATGTTTTAATTAATGAGCTGTTTAAATGTTCAAAGGCCATAAATAAATATTGATTTCGTAATATTTAGTGAGTTCTTAGTAATATTATAACCACCATTCCATCATCTATTTCATGCAAGGATGAGTGAATTGCCATCCTAAATTAATAGTAATCTGAGCTAGTAAAACTTATAAAAAAATATTGAAACACATTTGTTATGCTAAGGTCTAAGAAATGATTTATGTCTAATGAATTCCACTTTAGTTTAAGGATGTTTTATGCTTACTTAGATATTAGTGCATATAGTGATATGGCTCTAAAAAGCAAAATCTTCCATGTTTATTAGAAATAAAGTACCGAAAAGGGATTCAAACCCGGTACATGTGAAAAGGTTATTAGATATAACTGTGCCTAGATTCAAATAATCTAGTGGCACCCTGCTAGACCATATTCACTTGGTATTTGTTTGGATATGCACTTAACATCAAACCAAGAAATGAAAGTGGGTAAAATCTACTGTCTGTATACCTGAGCAGATATTTTATTGAGTTACTAGTGTACTCACCTCATGTGATTTCCATATACCTGAGTTATAATAGTTGTTATTAATAATTTGCTTATAATTATTGATATTGTGATATCTTGAGAAATCTAATTATAGAAGTATGTTTCATTTAATCCAATGACCTTTAATATGATTGATAACTCAGTCTGACCTTTTTGTTTAACAGCCACTACTCAGGTATTCTTCTCATAATTTAATTTAAGCTACAATGCTTTTCGTTTATTAAGCTAAATATTTATATTTGAATTGTTTCTTAATTATTTAATACATTTGGATCATTTGATCATCTTTATTAAGTTGCAATGAAAATTGGAATATTTGAGACTTTAATAATATTTGGATTTTTGACAAATCCAATGACATTTTAATATACAATTGAATTTCTCTTTAATATGTTACGTTTCTTTTGATTACTTTAGTTTAAGTTACAATATATATAAGACTTCATTTATTCCTCCATAACCTTTCCCATGTCATCGTCTGACAAAGTAATTTAAAACCAAACGGTAAGGCCCAAAAGATCATATACTTAACTATTAATCAATTACACTCTGAATCTCATACTACTCCTGACTGTTCGGAAGGTAGTAAATACAATAATGGCTACCTTTTATCATTATTTCCCCTTTCCCTCGTATAAGAAAATATGCAATCAAATAAATAAAATCGATTCTAAATATTAACTACCCGGTGGCATAAAATAAAACATCATTAATTAAAAACGAAATGTATATAATAATAAATAAAATATTTATTAAAAGTCATCATAAAATATAAAGGCTTAGCAAATTTCTATTTAAAGACTAGAGGAAAATAAATATAAAAGGGGGAGGGAGAAATTTACTGACAGGATTACTGTAGACATTTTATCAAAAAAACAACAACAAATATTTAACATATTTAGTGCAAGATTAAAACATAACCGTAATTAAATAAGGGATTGAAGTTAAAAGAAAGTGAAAAGTTCATGTAAAGTAAATTTACCATTCTTTCTTCGTCTGGACTCTTTCCTTGTGATGGTGATTGTTCAGAATGTAGGCGTGCATTTTGATTCTTTATAACGACATAATGGATTTGAAAATTAAAGATTAGAAAACTGGAACCACAGTCACATGAAGGTTAGAAAACTGGAACCACAGGCACATGAAATTTTGGCAGGCTAGGAAGGTTTAATCGGCATGACAGAGATCAGCTTTCTGGACTTAGCCCATCATTATTGAAGTTTACACGGTAACTTCTTAATATGGCCACCCTTTAATTTCGCTCTCCAGCACTCCTTTTTTTTTCAGGGCAACGAAGAGAAGAAGAAGAATGTAATGTTCAAAATGGTAAAAATCCCCACAGTTCTCTCGATCATTTATTACTTCATTTTGGACTCTACCTCCTTGGATTTTTTGGCCTCCAGCAATATTCACTTTCACTCTACCCACTCTGTACATTGGAATGTTTTAAGATAATTTCCCTCTATTATGTCACTTACATTTCAACTTATACAAACATTTTGTAGATAACAAGATTCAACAATTTATCTGAAACCCATTTCCAATTAGCAAATGGCCTTACAAATAATCTAACAATCGATTTAATTAATAAGATGGTCAAACAATTTTACTCTGTTTGCAAAACAATTAATTAACACATTCCCTTTGTACAATATAGTCAAATCAATGCTTAATGGAATGCAACCTTTGATCAGAGTTTTCAAATAAATTTGTACAAGTATTTTTCTCTGAATTTGTACATATTTAACTGTTTAAAATAAAGAATTATTCACGCAATGAAACTTTCTCTCCCTCTTTTTTTTTTTTAAATAATCTTGTATTGATATACAAACCACGCACACACAAATGATATATATCTTACTATTTACAATATTAAACAATTCAAATCAAAACAACACTCTCCATATAGTAGTGCCATCTTGTGCTAACAAGAGCAATCAATGGATGCCAGAAGGCTTGTGCATAAAATCCCTATCTAGTGCCTACTCATCCAATATCCCCAGACTAGTTTCTGGCTTGTGGCCTTCATCAGTGAGGAGCCTTGGATCTGAGAGCACTGCACCTAGATCTTAGGATCTAATGCAACCCTCCAGCACCCACCTTTTAACTCTATTTAACTACAAAACTATGAGAATGAAATTGAAAACACTATTAATATTTTCAAGTGCTCTCAGATCCAAGGCTCCTCACTGATGAAGGCCACAAGCCAGAAACTAGTCTGGGGATATTGGATGAGTAGGCACTAGATAGGGATTTTATGCACAAGCCTTCTGGCATCCATTGATTGCTCTTGTTAGCACAAGATGGCACTACTATATGGAGAGTGTTGTTTTGATTTGAATTGTTTAATAACAATTATTGTGCTAGTATGAGATAGTGATCATGTGATGTTTAGTGGTATTTACAATATTTATACAATAAATTTCATTTAATTATTTATACAAAACATGAAACAAACAATTTACTTTATGTGGCTTGAATGAACAAAGCCTCATTGCGCGGGAATAATGGTTAGTACTAAATTTGCCATACCAAAATTTGGAAAATCATGAAACTAAGATTGATTCTCCGATCTAACTGTTTCAATACTAGAATGACCGAATTATTTTCTTATATAAAAGAAAATTTGATATAAATCTTTTTTTTTTCATTTCGTAATTTTCTATAGAAATGAACTTGACCACTTTGAATACAAATATAGGTTTGATCTTTATGCTTACATACGTTGTGCTCTCTCTAACAAAAGGATAGTTGTCATTTTAAATGATTAATGATCATTTGACATATATTTTGGTTTGGCTGTTGATACATTAATGATTTTACATTATAAAATGGAATATGTAGATTTTCACTGTTATTGTTGGTATTGTTTTATTTTGCTATGATATTGAGAATGATTAGTGACAGTTTTTAGTTAATAGGATGTTCCGATTGAATGGCATCCAATATATTAATATTTATATGGAGCACAGACTGATGGAGTCACCTATTGCTGATTTCATGAGAGGAAAATTGGGAGAGGCTAAGTACTAATTAATGCTCATAAGCATAAGTAGTCCTAAAGAAAGAATATCCATGGTTTGAATTCTATTTTTTTTGTGATATGGCAAAGCCCACACACATACGTATACCCATAGAGAGGTATAGAATCAGCCATATATTATTATACAACTGTCATGTTGTTTTTATAAAGCCTCTTTTTTTAGTGTTAAATTCCTCATGATGGTATAGAGTTAGTTTTTCCACCATGTATGGTGAAGTATAATAGGTCCAAATCATATAGCAAGTATAAAAATAATGTTAAAGTTAAGAACACTGATCTAGCATAGTGTTATCTTAATTGAAATAGTGTTTATAATGTTGTAGGATCATCATCATTTATAGACAGACCAAACCAAATCTATTAATGATTGTAGAAAATGTTAGATGTAAAAGTAAAAGATGCACATTGGTAGTGTGGATTCATCTTCATCAAATAATGATGTGACAATAGAATTGTAAGATCAGTTACATATTCAAGGATTGAGCTGTGGGCATAGATAATGCTTAATGAGATCTATGTGTATTTGACTTTTAATGTCTAGTCTTCATTTAATGCATTAAATTTATTCATTTCAAATTTAAATAAGTTAGTAATTGCACAGAATATGATAATAGCCCTTATCATATTCTGATAAAAGAAAGGATTTTGGGAGAATGCAATACTTTTATAATTTTTTCTGAATTCTAAATTTATACTTGGTGCATATCCTAATGTTCTAAGTATACTGCTAGTTATAAATTTAAGTGCTAAATCAGCTTAAATAAATTTTAGTATCTTATTCTTAAAAATATGCCAAAGTGTAACAAATGATATTTTGAATATGATTTTCTAAGCAGGTTGTATCATTTGCTGAGTATATGGTCAAGGGGATACTAAGTATTTGTCCCATCCATAAATTATTTTAATATATTAGTTTTATTTCATGCCATATCTGTGAATTAAAAATTTGTACATATTGTAAATAAAGTTTGTTGTGTTTAAAATTTTATTTAGTTGCATGTAATCTTATTGCTAATTACCACATATATACACTATTATTGTTATTGCTATCAACCTATCAGAAGATTATGAATTGAAATCATCATAAACCAATATAGCACTATTAACTATATTATGCTATATCATAATAATGTTGGTAAGTCTTATAATTTATTGGTACATCTAGTGCATCATCCCACAATAATCAAAATGTTAATAACTTAGAGCACAGATTAATGCAAGTAATAGATGAAATATAAATATAATATTGATTTAATTGATTTAGTTGAATCCGTAGAGCTATCATTCACTGATCTTGATCACATGGTTTATAATTATTTAAGAAAAGGAATTTGGTAAATTATTGATTTTAATTATTAAAAAGTCATTCCCCATCATAAATTTTAAAGTTTATGTTAGTTATAAAGTTTATGTGTAATTGCTAAATATAATTCTTAAATTGAGTTTATATGAAGAGCTGTTGTGCGCATTATGTTTGGGTAATGGTAAAATCCTTTTACTGACCCAAATATATGTTGTATAACAATTTTGAGTGTTACAACCCTGAGAAGAATTAGTTGTTAAATTTCAAGATAGAATTTAAATTTGTAATGAAATTTATATTTAGTCAATTATTATAGTTAGACTAGAAATAGATTACTTTCACTGTTTATGAAAGTCAACTAAGCTTTAAGATGCAAATTACTTTTTTGTATAAAATGTATAATTTGTTTTAACTTCATGATAAATATTCTGGTTGTGACAAGCTTGAAATCCCTATTTTTATTTAGCTTATTTTTTTATATTTAATACCATATTAGTTTATAGTTTAAGATTTTAGTCTCCATCATTAACATTGTTCTTCAATTTTATCTCGATCATTCTTTTAGTTATCCAATCTCATTAGACCTTAACTTATTATCATAATTGATTAATCATACATTAACTTTTATTTTTTTATCATCTCAACTATTCATTAACTCTTACTCTATCATCATCTCAATCATTCCTGATCTTCTTACATCTTTCTCTTCATTCTTAGACTCATTTCATCTCACTATTTAATTATTACTTCTTTCCATCATCCATTTAGTCATTTACATCATAATTTACTCATTATTTCATTTATAGGTTTAATTTTGTAATCATTCCAGAGATATAATTATTAGTTATTTATTAGTTTGCTGAATATCAAATTTAACTCATCTCATTTTGTTTGTGTGGATTTCAGGGTTGGTTTGACCAGAAGTTATTATCTTTATTAGTCGCTTTGTGATCTTCTTTAGATCAACAGTTTCTTGCTAGTTTTATTTAATCCAGGAATCATTTCATTAGTATTACAGTTTCATGTCTTTATGCTCATATTCTTGATAATGAGAGTACGATAGGTTGCATAAGAGAATTTAATCACTAAAATGTGTGGTATGAGTCATTGGTGACCAGTTAGATCTGGAAGCTAGGTTACAGTTGCAATTATGATGCTTAAAATGTGTGGTATGATTCATTTATATCACAGCGATATATATATATAATAGATAGTATGAATCAAAGTTACAATTAATTCTTTATTTCTACTTGTAATAAAAGTTTTTCTTTTTTCAAAAAAAGAAAATTATCATGAGATTCAGATTGGAAAGTTTTTTTTTCTCAAAAAAAAAAAAACTTCTTGGATTTTTGTTTCTTCATTTCTTTAATAAGATTTTCTCAGTTTACTTTTTTTTTAAATTTCAAAATAAAATTGTCATTTTCAATAAAGAAAGTTTCATTTAAAATTCTGGTTCTTGTGGCCTCATTTTCAATATTTAAATAAAAGTTCCTCAGAGTTTTCCTTTCTCTTTTTTATGAACAATAATGAGAACAAATAATCTTCTAGACACAAATGACATTTATTATTTTTCTTTTCGTGTTTAATTTTTAGTTGATAAAGTTGCTTTTAAAAATTTGTTAATTAGAAATTTTAACTCATTTTCAAAAAATAATTTAAAATAATATCATTTTAAATATATGTAACCCACTCTACTCATCAACTATACATTATGCAGAAAATGCAGTACCTTTATCGGTGCTTCCCTGCATATTGATGAAACTGAATACATAGCATGGTAATTTCTTGGTAATCTGGTCCCTCCTAAAACCATAGATTGGCTTATTGTTATCTTCAGGAAAGATATAATCCAGGTAACTGTTAGCATACATACAGTCAGCTCCATTTAATCTAGAATTTGATAGACTTCAGGCATACTGCTAGTATACAGTATATACAGGCTAATGAATCACAGAAAAACTGGCCCAGGCCTCCATGTGAATAAAAACTTCCATAGTAGCACTAGTAGCAGCAGCTGGATATCCTGACACTTGACTTCAGTTATAACTTCATAGTAGTAGTAATTGTATTGTCATAGCATGTTAAACTGTCATCTAATTTTTTTCTAACATTTTTTATAGTCAGGGTAGAATTTAAATAAAAAACAGTAATTAAAAGTAAGTTTTCTTAATCTTGATTGACAAAAGTTAATGACTCTTTTCAATTCACCTTAATCCTTTCAAAAACAACTTTGTAAGATTTTTATCAAAATATGTTATTCAAACTTATGAATATATTTATTATATAACATTTTTAGCTAGCAATGACACTTTAATTAGTGTTTTGTTTTGTTATATCTTAACTGGAAATTATTTAAATACACAGACAAACTGCAACATAAACAATTTTAAAATCTTGTATATTTAATTGTCATTCAAATAAAATGAATCTCCTTGACGAGCATTGATGGTCGAGAGGTCAGTGATAGCTGCTTTACAAGCAGTTGTCCCAGGTTAGTGGGTTCACTGCCCAGTTGATGCTACGACACATGAGAAAAAAAATCTCATTTTGTCAGAAGTCCTAAGAATTTATATGGGAGATAAGTTAGACAATACTAACAACGTTTATGCAGCAATTGAAGAAATCATTTTCGACAGATTTATATATTTTATATCATATAATTTTAATATTACAACTGCATCTAATAAATATTTGTAATTAATAACATCTTTGAGTTTTGTGAGTAGTTTTCCCAAGTTTTTATCATATCTTAAATTATCATAAAATATCCCAGACCAAAATCTCTCTTTCTACATGTGTTTTACAAGTAAACTTTGTTTTTGGGATAACCTACATAATTGAAATACAGATAGTCAAACTTCTGTGTCCATATATATATATATTAATTACATTCAATTTAATTTATATACTGGGTATATATATATAGGTTTAATTAATTTTAATATTATTTTAAGGGTTAAATTTTTTTAATGACCTACATTTATAATTTGAAGTTTTAAAGATACTTCATATTGAAAACTAGACTTTAACCTGCATTAATTATACTGATATTAAAATGCATTAATAAGCCAATTTTGGAATAAGTAATTTTTTTTATTAATTAGTACACATCTATTTATATAAAAGCTTAATGATATAATGATCCGGCATTTTCATGACCTGGTAGCTAATAATTTATTTTTGAAGTAATTATCTTAACTTTGAAAATAAAATAAGGAATAAAAGCAGCAAAATATTTTGCTAAGTGGCTTTAAAATAATATGGAAATTAGTGACTCTTTATAAATATTCCATTGACAAAAAATGCCGAAAAAGCCTTTGTTTTCAATAGATTATTAAATCTATTTTTCTTTTTCATACAAAGTGAATATATGTGAAATTTATATACTCAAATTTATCTAGTGCTATATTTTTTGACGAACATTTTTTTATAATCATCATCAGCAACCATTATCAATCCACTGCAGGATGAAGGTCTCTCCAAGTTCAATCCATCTCCGATCTTTAGTTTCTCTTCTCCACATCATACCTGCACACTTTCTTATTTCATCCATCCATCTCACATGTGGTCTCTTTCTGGGTCTTTTACAATCTCTTGATATCCAGTTTAACACTTCAATTGTTCATATATTATCATCTCTTTTAGTAATATGTCCAGCCCAACTCCACTTCAGTCTTTTAAATTTTTTCAATGAGGTCAGTAACATCTGTTTGTTTTCTTACCCATATGTTGCATTTTCAATCTCTTCTTGTTACTCCCAACATGCATCTCTCCATACTTCTTTGAGCTGTCTGATTTCTCTGATATTGCTCTTCTATTAAGTGTCCAAGTCTCAGATCCATAAGTAAAAACTGGTAAAACACATTTATTAAAAACCTTCCTTTTCAAACACATAGGCATATTTTCTTTTAGTATCAAAATAATCCTTGTAAAATAAGTAAATTATGATTAACCATTTTTAATTATTTTTTATTAGAAAAAATTTAGTTTTATTTGTCTTTTAAATCTACTTTATTATAAGTGCTTATTTTTAATAAAGATTTATTTTACAACAATTAGCTTTTAAAAGAAATGCGTAAATAATAATTGTCACTTTTTGTTTTAGGTCAAAATATTATGTATCATTAACTTTAGATTTAGACTTTACTTATAAATTTAAAAATAATAAGCAAAGACAGTCTTCTATTTTAAAAATAGCCTATTAATTTCAATATATATATATACCACAAACCACACACAAACTTCTTTATAAATCTTGATTTATTATATGAACTATTTATTATAACATACAAAAATGTAGTCTTTATCAATAAACAACTTAAAAAGACATAAAAAAAAAAACAATAAATACCAATATGTATTATGGAATATTTGTATTTATTGTTTTTTATATAATTTTTAGTGTTTCTTGATAAAGACTATAAAAGGATATAGTCGAAACGTTTCAGTATATTTTTATTATTTTTGTAGGTTATGATAGTTCATATAGCAGAAAAAAAATTATAAGGAAGTTTGTGGGTACTTTACATATATTAGAGACTATTTATAAAAAAGTTAGAGAGTCCTTGTGGATGTTATAAAAAGAGTTTCATGGGATTACTCTGATGAAAAGAGATTGCAAAGTTTCTAATTTGAAACTAATATCAAACCATTAAACATCACATGATCAACATTTCTTATGCTTGGTCATAACTGTTATTAAAACAGGCAAAACTCCCGATACAGTAGTGCCACTCAGTGCGAGCCAGAGTAATCAATGGATTCCAGAAGGCTTATGCATAAAATCACTATTTAGTGCCTACTCATCTAATACCCCCCCCCCCAGTCTAATCTCTAGCTTGTGGCTTTCATCAGCAAGGAGCTTTGGATTTAAGAGCTCCTCACTGATGAAATTCACAAGCTAGAAACTAGTCTGGGGATATTGGAAGAGTAGGCACTAGATATGGATTTTATACACAAACTTTCTGGCATCCATTGATTACTCTGGCTTGCACTGAGTGGCACTACTGTATGAAGAGTTTTGCCAGTTTTAAACTAACATCTGTTATAAATTTTTACATATCTACCTTTCAACAATCAACAAATTATTTCTGCTGGCTTATTTTCTGTCATAGTTTCAAGTCTGGAAATGTTGTGTTGGATTTAGCTTTTACGCTTCAGAATTACAGGTGTTTTTATTTTTATGTTCTTAACATATTTTATTGCTACTATTTTACTACCTATTAAGAGAGTTCTCTATATAAGTATTTATTAATAAATTCACTAATTTGAGAGGATAACTGGTCTATTTATCAATTCTTTTAAAACTAATACATTTGGGTTAATGGACAAATTCTGCTTATTTGAATATAGAATCACAATTTTATAAAACATCTCCATGGGCTGATGGAGTAAACAATCATCATTTTATAGTTATCTTTGATTATTAAATATGCTATAAATATTAACAGTTTTGCTATTTGTTCTATTCATTATAATATGAATTGTTGTAATTATAAATTTATTTAAACACATATTGATTACATAAGTAATATTTACTAAGGCTGTAACCTCAAGAATATGTGCATAAAATGCGATAGTAGGGACCTCTACAGGTCTTAACCACAAGCTTACATAATCAATGTGCATTTAAATAAATTTATAACTACAACTTTAAATTATCATAATAGATTTCTAACTACAAGATCATTCCATTGACTCATTATAAATCAAAAGATTTCTCGAGTATTAATGTGTAATAAGAAATGTGGACTTAATCAATGAAGTATTGAATAGCTTCACACTCTCAGATCTAACCGCTTCAGCTTCACCTATTTATATAGAAAGTAGATTGAAGTAAAGAGGGGTTCCCCTTTTGGGTTCCCCTCTTTTCTTCCAAAACATAAGCTTGTGGTTAAGACCTGTAGAGGTCCCTACTATCGCATTTTTACACGCATATTTTTGAGGTTACAGCCTTAGTAAATATGAAATGTTATAATCTTTAACATTTTGTATTTTTTACCTATTGACTCATATCTGCTTATTTGCATTCCCTTATATAATTTTCTTGCGTTGTACAATTTTAATGGACCAATGGTATAAATGTATAATAGTATAAAAACGTCTACAATATATTTGATGTTAGTTAATAAAAACAATTAAAATGTAAACTTTTAGATATCAAGTTTTTATACTGCAGTTGCAGAATAAATTGCTTATATATATTCAGATAAAATATTTTCATTTGCCAGTACAGATTAAATAAAAAAGACATTTATTATTTGAAGTTTAAAGGAAAAGTCCTTTGAAACAAAAATATATGAAAAGTCAATTTATAATATACTTGAAAACAAACAAAAATATTTTAATAAATATTATATTAATAAAAAATGTTTATCTTTGGAAAATAAAAACTGAAAAATTAATATATAATAGATATTAGCCGATTGAAATTTTTGTTTTAAGTCTTTTTTTTTTTTTAATATTATAATTATTGCTTAAGAAGCACGTCATAAAGTATATTCATGAAATAAAGCAAGCATAGATTATTTTTTGTTTTAGATATTATTGAATTCACGATAACTATTATTATTTACATTTGTTCAAATTAAATAAAAATTAACAAAGAAAACAAAACCTCTAAACAAGAATTATATCTGAAAATAAAAGTCATTAATATGTTAACGATATGTAGAAATAATAATATACTAAAAAATATATCATTCTAGAGATTACTTAGTATTAAAAGACATGCACATCCAGAAACACACGCACACACTATATATATATTAGTTAATTCATTCAAATATTTCAATTCTACTCATAGCTTTACAAAAATATAAGGAATGCCCGACTAATAAGCACAATTATTTAAAGATATAAGTTATTATTTGAAAAGTAAAATAATAAAATTTAAATAAAAGGTTTTTTTTATAATTTAATTTTTGTCATCTATTTAATTACAGTCGGTCATTATAAGACTAATATATATATATAAAAGTACATGCAAGATTTATGTTATAATGAAAACGTATACTTATAAGAAATGCGTAAATTGAATTATTAATAAATACAAACGTATATATTATTTATTTCATAAAATTCAATATACTAAAAATCAAATCTGTAAATAAATATTAAAGGTAACTTAAGGCATATATACATTCCAAGTGCTATTTTAGAATTAAAATACAAATTAAGTGTATTAATTATCAAATGTTAACATTTAAATGTGATTCCTAACTTTTTTACTATTTATGTAAGTATATATAACTAATGAATAAGTATTTATCTGACGAATTTATATAAAAAACATAGCAAACAAAAACTTTCATTGCAAATAAGACTTATCAAAATCAGAATTTGCTTCTTCCTTGATGGTAACAGAAGCATATAATTTTCTGTATACGCATATATTCTCTCTTTTAATGTACATTGTCTTTTGACAATATATTTAGTGCAACAAAGAGGTCATCGCAGCCGCCTTGCAAGCAAGTAGTTGGTTGCAGACGGTTGTGGGTTCGCCTCCCCGACGATGCTATGACATATGAGAAAAAAAAACAATAGTTATTTATATTTTTTTTGTAAAGCAAAAAAGAAGAATGTATCTAAAAAATAAAAGTGATGTATGCTTGTATACTAAATATATAATCATAACTAACAATTTATAATAAACAAATTATTTAAACACAAGTATAGTATATATACTTAAGCTCGAATAAACAATTAATAACTGATTGACCAAAATTAATTATATTCTTTGCTTTCTTATTTTTTAATTTATAACAGTATAGTTGCATTGAAGGTGTGTAAGCATGGGATATGGAGAATTGTGTATGTATAAACACAGTATTGGATCAATTATTTTATAATTATTGAATATTGAATAAACAAAACTATAATAGATAATAATAATTCCTAGATGTCATTTTTGATTCAGTAGATTGTGTAAAGATAATTTATTAGAGAGAAAAAAAAAATCATTTTTTAAATATTTTTCTTTAACCTTAAATTCAGCAAAGTATAACTTTTTCAGTCATTGCATATCTATTTCACTGAAGAATAAAAAAATGTTTGTTCAATAATTGTTGAAAAAAAGGAATAGAATTCACTTTTATACTTTTGAAGATGCCTGGAGACTGCCATTTAAAAAAAAATTTCAAAGTTGTGAACGAATACTTTATTTTTAAGCTCTTTGTCTTAAATGTGATAAGTTATAATATTTTATCAATGGCCTTAGAATTAATCAACATTCCAGTCTAAATAAGAACTCTTAAGACATTTTAATCTCTTGGAAGGAATAAGGCCCATTATCATTATTGTGTGGAATATTGTTCAATATTTTAGAATATGTATTTTCCCATAAATTACTACAGAAAATATTATATATACAACAAATAAGGGCATCGTTAGATAATGACTTTAATTTATTATTGAATTTACTTAAAATAAGAAAATCGTTATGTACTTTATATCGAAAATAAAATATCCAAACTAACTACATATCTGTCTACAATTAAAAAACGCATTTACGCCAAGAAATATTAAATTAATTTTCACTAGAAATATCCGAATAAGAAAAAATATAAAAGCGTTTTTAAATGAAATATTCAAATAATACTTCAATCTTAATTACAAAAAAAAAAAATATATCAAAGTGAAGTTACTAAATGGTAATATTTGAATAACCTTTGTCTACATTAAAATTTTGATAATTCTATGGTCATTTAAAAAAAGACATTAATTGAATAAGAAATGATACCAAAAATTGTCATATTACACTTCTACAATAATGAAAGTTTAATTATCTTTACTATTACTATCTTGAAAGAATAGTTCTATCATTTGATTTGTGGTTACACTTTTTGCCCACATATAAGAAATCTTTATATGAGGATTCTCCTTAACAATCATCGTTAATTGATACCTATTTGTTATAATTAACAGTTAATAATTTCCTATAATAATTTAAAAAAAAACTTTTTTTTTAAAAAAAAAAAAAGCCAGTTATTTTATTTAAATAATAGCCATTTTGAAAAGAAATAATATCATAAGACAATCATTTTATGAAAGTAACATGTTTGTCCTCATAAGATAAAATGGAGACAACCATGTCAAGAAAAACAAATATCGCACAAAATAGGATTTATTGATTAAGTATAATATTTGAAATTATGTTTCAATTATAAATACTATACAGTATATTATACAATAATAAAATACAATACAAAATAATTAGAAGTATGATTACTATTTCGTTCCACTTCTTCCTATTTGCATTGCTGAATTATATATAATACACCACATATATATTAAATAATGCTCTACAATGCAATTTAACTCTTTAATGGAGTTCTCCGGTCTAAACTGGTGCCGGCTTCAAGTTACTCAAATTCCATTATTTTTAACACTACGGTAAAGATTTTATGCTCTTTTTAAAGATTAAAAAAAGTTCTGTAAGATGCTGCCCTCTCTTGAATTATTTTACAAGTAAAAACAATAATATTCAAATTTTAGGTTAACAATGGAAGAGGGTCATCCATTCTTAATGCTGATTGGTTATTAATCGTAGAGGACAAAGAAAACTGCTTGTCAATAATTTTTACCACTACGATTTCTTTTGTTTCATTTTGAAAGTGATAAACGAATGTTTTAGACCATTTTAAAAGTATTTTTTGACATATTATAAATTATTTTGATAAAATATGCTAAAAATAAAATTATTATAAAAAATAGTTAAGATTTTAGTAAAAAATATTTACTTTTCTGCAACATAAAATTGAGAAAGAAATCACTGATGTCAGCAACACTTTTTAGTTGTTTACTAACATTCATTTTAGATTTGCCTCTATCAAATATTTTTATAATTATAAATAAAAATTTATTTTTGAAAAAACTTTCGTTCACTTTCATAACCTGACAAATTATTAATATACTTTTTACAAACAAAACTAAAGTGAATATAATATTAAAAGTTGAATATATTTTTACAGCTGAGTTTGTGAATTGACCAATTAAAAGTTTAGAGTTTTACCTCACTCGGCCAATAAAATTAATTGTCACCATAGGGATTAACATATGATTTATTTTCTTTCCTTACAGTTTCAATGGTCCAGCAGTCATCATCAGAGTTACAACATTTAAACATATACAATTAATATATAATTAACAACTATCTATATATATACCAATATATATATACACACATACATATACAAATATCCATATAAATATAAAAATAAAATAAAAAACAACATTCCAAACACTTCAACTATTAACTTAAATATGGATCTTCAATATCTCTATGATCTAAAACCTTTTTACTCACGCTTATATTCAATTAATTCTTTTATATAAAATTTTATTTTTAACTTTTATTTTTTCAAATTCTAATCATTTAAAATTTAAATTTACCCTTTAATTTAATTTATTTCTTCTATTCTAATTATTTATATATTACACACTAATCAATAACAATAATATTAACATAATATCCTTATAATTTTACTTCCTCTTAATTTTTACTTTGAACTAATCTTACCTTTTAAAACTCAGTACTCTTTCTCCTATGACTGAAATAATTTCAAAAAAAATTAAAAATTTTCCTATTCCCTTATTCTCTTCACCCTTACGTTCTCTATGAATACATATGTAAAGAAATACTCTACAATGATAATTATATAGTTAAATCTAACTTATCAAATTATTCACAATGTTTAATATGTAAATTAACTTATTATAAGAGAGATAAAGTATATAATTTTTTCTTTGATAAATATATCCACATATACATACACACATAGCTCTCTGTGTAAACTTTAAAGTTACAATATATATATAGTAACATGATAAAAATGATGATGCTATATATATATATATAGTAACATGATAAAAATGATGATGCTGGGAAAATGATCAATATAATCTGAACAAAACAGTCCAATCATTGGTCACCATTTTGTAATGCAATATTGATTATAATCTAAAAAACTTTAATATGTTTCTGAATTAAGACATCATTCATAATAATGTAGATTTAACCTAAATGCAGAGTGTCATTTTATAACACTCTCAAAGATTGCCACCTGTACATGATCATCATCAGCTAGCATTGGGTAGCTACTTTATAATAATAATAATAGATTTTCTATCTCTCTATATTTAGTTCAGTCAACATTCATCATAAAATAAAAGAAATTGACCTATAGATTTTTAGACAACCACTTATTACTGACACTACATGGTGTACCGGTCAAAAATGTCTGTCCATTCAACAAGATTTAGAATCTAAGCAAAAGTACCCCAAATCCAATCATGCCCGAGATACACAGGTCAGGAGCAATCATGAATTCTAACCTATTTGCCCATTCCCAAATTTATAACACTACGGACAACCCTCTACGGTGATACTACATAAATCAATTATTTCTGGGCCTGGTGCTACATCGTTTTGCATGAGACTCAGCTGATGATGATGATGAGAGATCGAGTGAACCCAAGATATAAGTTAAAATATACATAAATAAATATATTAATGAGGAGATTCGAACAACTGGACTAAGTTTAAAATATATAAATATTTATTTTGACAAAAATTCAAGATTTTATATATATTCAACTTCACGCATTTAAAACTTTAATTTTGGTTACAAATATTTGACGATCTTTTTACAATTATTTTATTTTAGTAGATATCAATTTAGTGCAGTGGTTACAATACTGACATATATTTCAAATAGGATTTTATTCAACGTACAAAAATAAATTTATCTGGGTGATTGGTAGACGTTTACACATTTAGAAAACATGTAAAAATATAATAATAATAGTTTCACTGATTATAGGACTTGAATATAATGCCCTTGGCATTGGTTACATATTTTCATTTATGGACTTTATTTGCAACACTAAAATGAGGATACTTTGTGATCAAAATATACTTAAAAACATTTATTTATTTTACATTTTTGACATTTAGTTTCAATAATAATTTATTATTTCTAATGTATACAGTGATGTGTAATCATACAATTGGGGTTTACATTGTTATTCTAACTATCTTGCTATTTCCATTTGGGTTCTGATGAGTCTATGTTGTCCAATATAGTGTGAACATTAGATCTTTCACATATTTGTTATCTGATTGTTAGCCCCCCCCCCTTTTGCCTTGTTGTTAGTTTGGCATATTGTATAATGTCCAAGTGTCTTCAAATGTTTTCGATGATGCCAGGAGTTGGTCTCTCTTCTGGATTTTAATCATTGTTTTGGAAAAAATCTGTTTTATATTAGGTTGTGGGTGTTCCATGATTAGTTTACGTGTAACCCATATGGCATAGTTCAAAAACACTGAGACATATTATTGGATAGGTTTTAGTATTGATATTATCTTTCAGAGATGAGATCAGTTGGAAATCTATCTTGGTGTTGGAGAGTATGATTTCTCGGATCACTCTGAATCCCATACATTGTGAGAAAAGGTGTTCCAATGTCTCATCACCGTTCATGCAAATGCTGCAAGTAGGGTCTATGTTGTGACAACGTTTGTAAAAGAGGAAGTGATTAGTAGGTAGTCCATTAATGTTGTATTTAATGAGGAAGTCTAGGTATTTGGCCTCTAGACTCCATCTTTTAAAGTTGGATACCAGTTTCTGATTATTGTAATAAAATGTGTTGATTATAGGATGTAAGATTGGATGGAGGATTGTGTATGCTTGCCATAATGATATTTTAGAATTGAATGTGGAGTCATTTATTGGGCAGTTCTGTTGGATAAAGCTTGTGTTTCTACATTTTTGACATTTAAGAATAGAATATAGCGAAACTGTAATTGTGGGAATGGCTTATTCAATAAAAGGGAGGGCAGCTTCATGAGAGGTTGGATTTAAACTCCAATGGAAAATATTACAAGAGAAAAATGTTTCATTATCACATATCATTACGATTTATTTTGTCAAACAGGTTAAAAGAAAAACAAACTATAGGTAAACTGTGGTGCTAGCATAATAGCCGAATAACTGTGGATCCAATATTTTGAGGAGCTTTATCATATTGGAAGAAAACAGTCTAGCTGACTTGCCACCCCACATTTTGTGGAATTGGCTGACAAAAGGTCCTCAGATGGAGATACAATGGGCCGAAGTTTGCCGGAATTATCCCATGCATTGCTCTCATTATGTGAGTATGTATGTACAGATATGGTCTAGGGACATTTATCGCCCTGTTTGAGACCTGAAATGAAGATGAGATGACTTGGGTGTTCTGACACATGTCTCTAGATAAAGCTTAATAATATGAAGAGTGGTCTATGCTAACAACGCTTTTATAAGAATATGAAATCATTTAGTTTAAATATTAACATAAAGCTTTAAATGGTTTAACAAAGATGTAATGATATGTTAAAATAATGACCCATGTAAGATAAAGTCATTTATTAAAGTTAAAACTACAATTAATGAAGCATGCATTGCTCCCCCTTCTTGAATCACTATTTTGTTTAACATATATAAACTAAAATTTGTGCACTTAAAAGTGCGAACAACAATATAGAATTTGTTCACCAGTCTTTTTGGCAATGATGATTAATAAAGAAATTGATAAAACTAATGGACACCAAAATCCACCCCAGATTGAAAAATATTTATACATTTTATATAATTTTACGGTAAAATATATTAAAAGAAAGCATATATTCATTTTACAAGAAAAACTCAGTCTTACGAACTAGTTAGAGATAAATAAATAAGAACTCATTAATCCCTCCCCCCCTTCTAAATTCGTAGGACTGGGTTTGGTTAGCGTTTATAAATAAAAGTTTAGTGAAAAATATAAAAATATCATTTAAAATAAATTATAACCGCACTAAATTATACAAAAATAAGAAGCATGAGTTGGATGAAATATTTTATAGTAATATTAATTTACGTTATAGAGAATCGATATAAAGAAAAGAAATAATTATTAGTTTTAACGTATTCGCCGATGAGCAAGTTAAAGAGATTAAATATACAGAAAACATTAATTTAAAGAGAGTTTACAAGTTATAATTTAGGTAATACAATTATAATGACTTTGGGCTGGTTACCTCAGCATTCTAGGGGATACAGACGAATTTTGTATGGCAGACGGCATTCTTTGACATGCCTCTTGGCTTCAGCGCTTCTTGGATGGCACGAGAACACTTGAATGGTAGAAGCTACATCATGCACGGTGAAGATTGGAGCCGAAGACGGAGAGGAAGGCAGCTGAAGCACCTCAAAAATTACATAGACATGAAGTCGGTTAAAGACTATTGACCTAACTCTTTGACACAACAGATTTTTGGCCCTATTTATACAAAACTTTGAGGTGTTCAAAGAATGTTTTTTTAATTAAATTTTTGATCTTTAATTAACAGAAATATTTTAGCTATTGTTAATGGAGATGGAATCGTTAGATAACTGTCCAAAAATAATTTCAAATCAATTTTTAGATTGGAAATAGATTTGATAAAAAATGTTAATCTCTAATTAAAATCAATTAGGTTTGTTTTAAATTTTACTTTCATTAACTTTAATTAAAAAATTCCTTTTAAAATCATGAATCCCACCCCTTTAATTATTCTTGGACAGCCATCTTCCATCTTGAATATTTGTGTACTTATATGAAGAAAATATTTTATAAAATAAATAACATATAGTTAAAAAAAATACAAAATTATTTAAAAGATTTGTTTGTGCTTTTATATATATAAAAGCTCCGTTAATATATGTATATATCTGAGTCGCATCCATAAAAGTCAATGTTTAAAATTAAAGAAAATTTTTATTTGAGATTTATATTTATAAACTTTTATAGACGCTTCTCAGAAATATATGTATAGTTTATATACATATGATGAAAAAAACAGTGGGTTAAGTGGTAGAACTGTGGAGCTCGATCTTGGGATAAGATTGACTGCTACAATGGAAATAAAAGATCATGAAGAAATTCCCTTAAGATTTATATTATTTATCATAGAGCAAAACAGGCATCAATAAATAATAACTCTGTTATAACCTGTGTAAAATTCTACCTCAGTTCTTAGTCACGCTAGGCCATAACAATATTTCCAATACATAATTATTTAGATTGTCTACCACACTATAATAAAATACTAATGCCAATCTTTATTAAAAAGTAATTTATTCAGATAGTGTTTAAAACTAAAAGAAAGCAAACAAGATCGTCACATGAGACATCACCAAATCTAATCATTATTCCAAAGTACATTGCAATAAGCAGTGAAATTATATATCATCACCTTAAACAATGATATATGCCTAAGATATTGATTTAATTTATTATTGGATGAAACCAAATTCAAATTAATAAATTACTAAGTTCTGATATGCTTTACCAATTTAATATTACTTACAGTAATGTAAATTTGCATTAATATTTAATGATATTCTATTTGAATCAACTAGTTTCTAAATAATTGTAATAAAATTTTGAGAATGTTTTAAAAACCTATACAATATTTATTATAAAGTTCAAATAAAAACAAACCTTTACTCAGTTTTGTATATAATTTAATAAAATGATAAACATAATATTAATATTTTGTTCACACTGTATGTTATATTGATATGCAATTATTGCTTAAGTTATGTTTTAAAATGAAACACTCTACATGAATTCATCATCAATAAATCTATTAGATAATCTTGTATTTTGCAACACCCAATCATATTGTTATTTAGACATACCATAAGTTTCTATTGGATATTTATTGAATTACAATCACTATTACGATTCATCTTCCTGGATCTCCAACCAATCGGTTGTAAAATGTATTTTATAATAATTAAACTATATATGATGATAATTGGCAGTTATCCAAACCAAAGATAGATATTAAGTTATACTAGTTCATAAAATTTATGATCCCCATTTTAAAGAAGTTTAAAAGTAATTAAGACAAATCATTCCGACTAATGACAGAACAGAATCTATTAAGGTTTTTGTAACCGGACAAGATAAGCAAATTAATAATCAACTCTGAACTAATGAAATTATTTCTACCAGTAATATAGACTCAGATAAGTAAACAAATATTTAAATGTAGTAATGAATATAAAATGTATATCTAATCAGACTTAATAATAAATATTAAAAAATATACATATATCTAATTCTACTTCACTTACCAAGATGGGTCTGATCCTGGATCAAACTTTAAGTACCAAAAATTCCCTTGCACATTCAAAACCATAATTAGACAGATTCACCAGATTTTAATCAACTCTAAATTTATTGGTCAACAAATAAAATTTTTATAATAGTATCAACAATAATATATATATATATTGTACCGGTAAAATCACCATGCCTAATCACACACAGTAATCCGAATTCGAACCCAGTCCACGTCTAGGAATAAATTCCAAAATGCAAACTAAATTCAAACCCAAAACCCTGGCATGACCCACCGATGACGACATTACAACGGTACGGGGTTCTCCCTTTACTAGCTCATCGAAAAACACAGACTAAATTACCTACACTCAGCTATTTCATAGATATCTTATAGTCGGGATATTGGTACGGCTAATAATTTAATGTATATATTTAAGTTGTCGATACAGACAGCAGGTGGTTGACTAGATTTCGAGAGTAATAATGCGAGAGAGACAAAATTAGGTTAGATAAATTTTTAATAAATTATTGAAAGCATTGAATAATATTATTTACAGGTACGGTAACTCTCATATGTATTTATAATAAATTGCTGCTAGTCATCAATAATCGGTTCGTACTGATTAACAAACTCATGCCAATATTTATATGTTTAAATGGTTGTATAGGTTGATATGAGAATCAGAGTAAGTGGAGCACTTAAAATATTTAACTACTAGTTTATATTAAGTTGTTTTATTTTAATAGATTCAAACCATTGCGTATACGGATAAATGGGAGGCGGTTTTATATCAAAATATAATATATAATACTGATGTACTGATGGTTGCAGGGATTAAGGTATACTACAAATAATAACTTGCGGTGCATTGACGGAATACCGGGCGGCTTGTACTTTGACAAGTCTTAATGCCCCCAAGTAGATCCGGGACACTACAACCAGCCGGGCTCATTTTCGAACCCCGGTGATCCAAGAGATTACCTGGAGAAGAATTTCTTTCTCTCCATGTGGTAGTAAAACGAGACGCCAACTTAAGCGAAGGTAAAGGCATTGCCACAGTAACATCGAGGAAGAGTGACCGGAAGTGGATTTTAAAACGAAATCATATAAAACCCTTTCTCTCCGTAACATTTTCTACGCAACAGTCCGATATAACTATTCAATAAAACATGGCGAAATCAAACGATCGCAAAAGTAATAATTAATTAATTTTACTCTGAAACCCATAACTCCCCAGATTGTTCGGAAGGTAATAATAAATTATTATTCTTACTCCGTAATAATATATAACAAAAGATTATAATAAAATTTTAGACTATTTTAAGTATTTGAGATTTGGAGTATAGATTAAAATATCATGACAAAGTAAAAGAAACAATAAAAATACTTGAATATTTCTCAACTCAACATAAATGACGATTTTTAATTTGATACAAGAAAATTACTTTTAAAATGAATATAATAAATATTATGAGATAACTTTACTGACTTTAATTAGAGTTGAGAAATATTATTATTGGCATCGTTTTGTTTGTAAAATAAGTAATAGTAAAAATATAAATGTATTCACAAATGGATTATTAGTAGGCACAAATATTAATAATTATCATCTAAAGACTAGAGCACACACCGAAATATTAGAGAAGAAATTTACTGACAGGTTTTAGTGTAACATTTTCAAATGGAAAGCAAGAAATTTACATGCAATTACTTTGATTAACAGATTAAATATAAAATTATTACTGAGAGGAAAGTTAAAAAATTCATGTAACAAAAGTTACCATTCTTTCTTCGTCCGGTTTTCTTCTTGCGGTGATATGTATGAAGAACGTAGGCGCGCATTTTTGAATTTATTAGAAAGGCATGGTTAATTTAAATGTTGGAATTTGGAAGACTGGAAGCACGGAAAACATTACAGATCAGCGGTATGAAAGATTTAAATTGGCAGAACAGGGATCAGCTTCTTGGAATTAGCCCATCATGATAGCAGTTTACCGGGCAACTTCTTAATAACGGTTGAAGTGATTTCTCTGGAACAACTACTTTGCTGTAGTTTGAGACGATCCAAACACAGCCAAGTCAAAAGTTAGAGTCTATCTTATATTTAAGATGGCCACGGTTGACCTTTCTGCCTAGTTTTTGTTCATAACTCCGCCTCCTTTGATTTCGGCCTCCAGCAATATCTAATTTGACTATACAATAGCATTTGCCTTTCTTGATAAGAGTTCTACATTTCTCATTTATTTTTATATTTAATACATGATTCTAAATTGACAAAACAATTACATCGGAATTCGTGAATACAAAAATATACATTCATTATCTTAATTTATCAAAGTACAAATTAATCATTCTATACCTTTTGTACAAGTAGGATTTTGATTAAAAATACTGATCAAAGGAATGTGACTTTTGATCAGCATTTTTAAATGACTTTGTATAATTTGCAAAATTAAAATTTAAAGAAAATATACACGCAATTGAAACTTTTAAATTGAGCTAATATAAATCCACAAACCACACACACACGAATATTATTTATCATGATTTGTGACATTTATACTCATATTCTTTACATTAAATTCTTTTTAAACAAACACAAAATAAATAACTTAAAATCTATGTGGCTTGGAATAGAAAAAGTCTCATTGCGGGTAAATAGTGGTTTAGAATTTGAAACTAAGATCGATTCTTCGATCTGTCTGTTTCAATATATATATATATATATTGTGCCCTTTTCTATAGGTCAGTAATAGTTTATAACAGTCAATTACTAAAAATTTTAAATTTTAGAATATGTTCTTTTAATACATTAATTATAGTTTGTCGATTATATTTTTAAAGTACAATTTGAGGCTAAAGCAAATACGTAGTATATAAAATTATAGCGAATCATTTAAAAAATGGTTATGTAAAGCTTTAAAATATTGTTGCATATGGTTGTAAAAGATGGCCATATTAAACAACACAGCTATAAATATTAAAAGTATATTTAATAAATTCGATTTTAATAGTTTAAAACTGATAATTTAATAAATGCTATATTAAAATTTATAATCATATTTAATAGTCAAAATTAATATAGTATATTTTTAAAATAAACTTTATGATGGTGAAAATTATATCTAGTTCTATATTTTTAAAATTATTCTTCCAAATTTTTTATAATTATTTTATATAATATAATAAGTGTATCAATTTTATAAATCTAGGCAGATAAATAGATTGAAAATCGTCTGTCAAAGTTATATTGATCATGTGACTTGTATACTACATACTTTCACACACTGCTTGTTTGAATTAATAACAGAGTTTGAAATATTTAAAAGTTGTAATATAGAACTGAATGTAATTACTATCTATCATAGAAGTGAATATTCAATAGTTGTTATAAATGTTTCTAAATGTTTTAAAATAGTATCATAAAGACGAATACACTCATAATATAAAAATTAAATATTTTATTTAAATAAAACTAGATAAATTAAATATTAAAAATGGAATAGGTTATTAAAGTTATTTTAACAGTTATTTTAAATGTTTAAATAATTTTGATAAAGTAATAATTGATTTAAAAGTAATATTTTAAATAATATTTTAAGTTCATTATGTCATAATTTTTTATTTTCAAATATAATTCTGCTATAAACTGAAAATATGTAAATTTGTTCTCAAGTTAAAGTAAGAATCAACCAATCAAATGAGGTATTCTTACATACTATAAATATAAATTGCACGGGGGTATAAGAGCAGATTAATAATGTATTGAAACCAGAGAAAGGTAAATTATATCTATCAAAGAGATAGTATTTTTAAATTTTATTTTAGTCAATTTTTTAGTACTTTCTTATAACTTTATCTGCAAAAAACTAATTGATAATTTTAAAGTATTTTGCAAAAGAGAGTTTAAAAAAATATATATTTAGAAACTTCGTGGAAATGATTTTCTAGTTTTTTAAAAGTTACTTGCCAGGAGTATTTTATCTGAAGTTTAACCTAAACTACACAATAGAGATGGATATACTACAAAATAAAATATGTTTAAATTATAATACAGCTTTATTTATGCTCAACCAGACAATTATTCTAACTCATATAAAAATAATTTGGGCATTATGCTGGAAGCTTAAACAGAAAACTATTTGCCGTCTAAAAAAATTTGTAAGCTTATCCAGGAGTTTTTTTTTTTTTTAAAAAAAAAGAAAAAGATATTTATATCGTATGAGTTATCATAAAATATAATGAAAGAAATAGAATGTTTAGTCCTTTTTGAAAGAAACATTTTTTTTTAAATATATATTTTACAAGAATTAAAAAGAACTTATTAAGAAATAAAACCTATATAAAAAAATGAACATATAGTAGATAAATAAAGGATGGATCCATGAAAATACAAATATTGTGTAAAAGTTTACCAGATAACTTAAGTTAAATTGAACAGAGTGATGCATCAGAGAATATTGAATAAACTTTGTGGGAATAATTCTTTAATATTACAGTTTAATAATTTTCATTCTGAACAGTAAAGACCCAGGATTATTTTCTATAAATTTTACTAAATGGATTAATAATTATTTTTATTTTTTAAACTTTAACGCACTTGGAGGAGAACATTTTAAAACCCTAGAGAAAATAATAAACATTTTTGGATTTTATCATGAACTATGGTCAAGTGAAGACGTAATTATAGTTTTAAATTTTTATTTTACTAAGTTAGTAAAATGTAAATTTTTCTATTTATAAGATTAGGAAAACATAAAACATTAATTTGTTAATAACATAAAATTTATAATATAATCTAATAATTTAGATAAGAATATTTTTAAATAAAACGTATGGATGTGTCTTTTCGTTTATGTATGCAATGTTTTTCTATATCCAGTGGATGAAAGAAGCCTACTAAAAATGATGACCAGATAAAAAGGGTTATTTGGTAATAATAATAACTATTAATAATTTATAATGTATATTTTTCACATTCATATCGGCTTTTTTTCAAACCAAATTGTGCAAACGCTTTTTTTGAGTGTTAAATAATAAATGAATAACCTCTGACCCATACAAGATATGGAATTTATGCAGCAATAAAAGGAATCCTCTTATTACTACGACTCAAATATTTATATATGAGCAAATCTGAAGTACTGGTACAGAAGGTGTGACTATAGAACAGTCACTTTGAATTACTATATATAACTTATGAATGAATGACGCCGATGAAATTTACTAGAATTTACTGAACGTCATTCCAACTGAAATTAATCATACATATAAATCAGCATTTATTTTTATAGCGTCTGTATACAATTGTAATCACAGTCATATCGGCTTTTTTTCAAACCAAATTGTGCAAAAGCCGATATGAATGTGATTACAATTGTATACAGACGCTATAAAAAATAAATGCTGATTTATATGTATGATTAATTTCAGTTGGAATGACATTCGGTAAATTCTAGTAAATTTCATCGGCGTCATTCATTCATAAGTTATATATAGTAATTCAAAGTGACTGTTCTATAGTCACACCTTCTGTACCAGTACTTCAGATTTGCTCATATATAAATATTTGAGTCGTAGTAATAAGAGGATTCCTTTTATTGCTGCATAAATTCTATATCTTGTATGGGTCAGAAGTTATTCATTTATTATTTAACACTCGAAAAAAGCGTTTGCACAATTTGGTTTGAAAAAAAGCCGATATGAATGTGATTACAATTGTATACAGACGCTATAAAAAATAAATGCTGATTTAAATGTATATTTTTGTTTTCTTTAGATCATCTATGAATCTAAGAATGAAGTGTAAAAGTTTTAATTATATGTAACGCATTTTCATACAACATTTTAAAAAAAACATTATGAGATAGGATTGATTTGAAAATATGCATACGACGATTTTTTTTTTTTTTATATATTAGTGATATAATCCAACATAACAACAAATAATTATGTGATTCTTTTAGAACTTTCATGTTATTGGATATTCAAATATTGTCTAAGTAGATTGTATATGATTAAACATATAGAATAATGAAGTAAGCAAACTTTTCTTATGGAACAGTGAAATTGTTTTAAACTATCAATGAATTTTATTTATTGTTTTGTAAATGCAGATAGTTATTTATTGATGTAAGATGTAGAAAAATCTTGAGAAATAATGTTGAGATAGTGGCTTGGAAGTAATATAGTTAGCAGGAAACCAAGATGATGTATTTTTAAAAAAAATAGGATATGATAAGGAATAGAAATAATATTTAGTCTTTATGTGGATATCAGCATAGTTAAAGCCCTATGACTGATACACATTTTATTTGGACAGTGTTTTATATGTCTTTAAATATTTGATGTTTTAAATAAAGCTGAAGAAGTAGCTTTAACATCGTTCATGTATTAGAGGTTATTAGACAGGTAAAGGTCATACCTCTTTGCACTGTGCCATGATTTTTGAGATATATTATGAGTGATACTCTAGCTTTCTTCCTTAAATCCTATACATCTATTTCGCTATCTTTATTTCATGTAACTGCATCGTTCAGTAAGATATTTTGAAAAGAAATGATAAATAATTTAGAACTTAGGTTATGCTATCGTTTTGTATAAGATTGGTTTATTTGCTTATAAGGAACAGAATTTTATAACTTAAAATTGAAGGTCCAGTGAATCCTAAGGGAAAGAAAAGAATCATAGAATATATTTTTGAATTTATTTCGGAAATGAAATATAAATTTTTAAAATAGAGTATCTAAACAAAGACATTTTCTTTAAAATGTTAATTATTTTTAAATGCTTGATTGTTATTTTGCGAGAAAAATAAGTATTGCATATTTTTAAAATACAATAGTACAATGTAAATTATATAAACAATAAGCATAGTATATTTTTTTTGTTTATTGAATAACAGGAATATATTGATTATTACACTTAACCTTTTAACCGCTAATTATATTATTGGTTGTATGAGGTAAAAATCAAATCTTTTAATTGGCCAACTCACAAACTGAAGACAAAGCCTATTGCTAAAACATATTCACCTATAATATTAAATTCAACACAGATACGTTTATAAAAAGTATATTACTAATTTTTCAGGTTATGAAGAGAACGAAAGTTCTTTCAAAAATAAATTGCTATTTATTTATTCTAAAATATTCAATTTCGGCAACATAAAAGCTATAATATAAACAAAAAGGTCGACTTTTACGTTATAGAAAAGTAAATATTTCTTTTAAATATTTCTTTAATATTTTTACTAAAATCTTCAATATTTTTCGAAAATAATTTTGTTTTTTTAGTTTTTTTTTTAAAAAACTAGTTTAATTTCTGAAATTATATTTTTTTAATATTTAAAATTGGATTCGAAATGAAAATCTCAGCGTTTTTCTTTATTTTCTTTGATCAGGCGGTTTCTTTGTTCTTTCCAGCCAATCAGAATGTCTTTTTCGGCTGAGAGCATGCTAAGAACCAATCACAAATAATGTTCTTTCTTTGTTTAGGTTTAAATGCGTTTTTTTTTTTATTTTCTACTTGTAAAATAAGTCGGAAGAGGGCACCATCTTACAGAACTTTTAAAAACCTATTCAAAACCTATCAAACGAATTTTTTAGCATAAGAACTGGCTGAGTTAGAGTGACGTCAGATGTCTACGAGGAGCCTTGTAAAAGACGGTTGAAGAATTACATCATACTAAAGTAAGGCTAAATAAGAATATATTATGATTAGTAAACATCGTGTGATAAAACACTAAAATCTAGTACTGAATTTTGGATGAATATTTTATGTAACATCTTTGACTTTGCAAGATGAAATTTTTTTAATATTTTGAGAAATCCATACTCATTATAAAGTTAATTTTGTTTTTCTGTAGAATGTTTTCCTATTAATTTTTTTTTTAAAAATAAGATAGTTTAATATAATATATTTATAATAAGTTAACCATAATGAGAAACCAAATGGTAACATTTTTTTAAAATTTTGTCTTAAGTCTAAATAAAGATATAACTAAATTATAAATTATTTTTATATAACTTAGTAGATAAAAATGTAAGATTAAAATAAGGATAACCATTGTAAATAGTGTACATAAATTGTTTATTTTATTTGTTGTTGTTAATAAACTTTGTTAAAATTTGTTTTTAAAATTTTTTGTGTCTGGATTGTTTATTTCTCCACTTCACTGCATGAAATCACGATATATTCATAACAATTGAAACAAATATATAATTTTGCACAAAAAGATAAATAGAGAATTATTTAAGAATTTTAAATATTTTATTGGTATTCTTTTAATTAAATAATTATAATTTTACATTGTTTTATTGGTCATAAATCAGTTATCACAATAGTATACTGAATTATATGCTATCAGTTGCCACACATCCTTTGTTTATCAGATTATCATATGCTACCACGTATTTATTATATTATTACATGAAGATAAAAGATTATATAAAATTATTTTATTATTTTATTATGGTAATAAAAATATAATGAAAAGAAAAGATATCCAGTAGTAGTTAAACAATGAAGAATATTATTATTATTTATTATTATTAGTTCAAGTGTAGTAGATTATGACATAAAATCCTTTCTCATATTTTACTACCGTATTTTTAAATTAACTTAGAATAAACTTTATGAACCTGAGATTATTTTATTGAGCTAGATTATTATAATTAAAAGATTAAGATGTAATTATTAGCTTAATCTTAGTGAGTAGAAGTTATTAAAGTCGTAAGAATACTATGAGTTTGTTATTTGAAATAGTAATAAGGGGGGATAGTGTTCTTATGCCATTGAGGTAGTATCCTGTGGGATATTGGATCAATGTAATCTATCTTGTCACCTGTATTTTCACTTCAAGTCTCATGAAAATATTAAATATTTATTTAATTTATTTTTATAAACTGAACCTTATTCGTATTTTAAATTTGAGCTAGTGAAACATTTAATTTTAATGCTGAATATTTCATTTATTAATTATTAACTGAGCTAGAACCTTATTTCATATCGTATACTATTCTGAAGTGAGGATGCACAGAACAGGTTAGAATATATATATATATATATAATAAATAAAATGTCCGTTAATTAAAAACAAAATTGTAATTATAAATGAAATAATATATTTAACGGTTTACAAATTATTACAAACAATTCTTAAATCCGTAGAAGTACTTTCGGTTAATTTTGTAAACCTGCCTCAACTGCCATTAAATTCAAAATCAAAAGTGGAAGAAAATGTCATCAATTCAAATTCCATGAATCTTGGATTTTAATGTTAGCAGCTTGTCAATTTATTAAATGCATTTTATTCCTGTTTAAAAAAATTGTCTCTTTAATTTTTCTTTTACAATGGTTTCTCTCTTCATGAAGAATTTTCACATTTTCAAAATCAAATTTAAATTTATATTTACATGTTTTTTTGTGATCAAAGAAAACTGAAGGAGATATTAAATCACCATTATTTTTATTTTTTACACGATTATATAACAATTCATGCTCCCTCAATCTTTTCTCAATACTGCACCTAGATACACCTATATATGATAGCATACAATCACAAAAAATTTGATATATGATATTACTTTTCTGCTTGACAGGTATCACATCCTTAGAATTATTGTCTAATTTATTAATATTGTTTGGAACGTAGAATGAAACATTAAACACATTCTTGTATAAATCCTTAAAAAATTTCACTTGTGGATTTGAAATAAATGGAATAGATATCCATTGTTTACTATTAATCTTCATTTCCTTTAAATTATTATAACTTTTTTTTAAATTGACATAAAGTATTGTTTATTTGTTCTATTTTATAACCAACATCAAATAATTCTTTGGCAAATATTTTAATATTTTTCAGTTTATCACTTTGGTAATGACATAATTTTTCATTCCAAAACAAAAAAGATTTAAAACTTGCCATCTTATTCATCATTGGTACTTTTGATTTACAATTTATATATCCTCTTTTTTGCAGTGGCTTAATTATTAGTTTATAATTTAATATACTGTTATCTCTTGTAATCATTAAATCTAAATATTTAATATTATTGTCGTGTTCCTTTTCAATAGTCCATATCAAGCTATTCAACTTATTTAATTCCTCTACAAGTAAATTTATACTATTAGTATTTCCACAAACAAAAACATCATCCACACATCTTTTGTAAATTTTAATATCTCCAAAAGTACACATATTGAAAATACTGCTCTCATATGTAGATAAAACGAAATTGCAAACTTGTGCAACTACAGGCAAACCCATAGGCCAACCTTTAGACATCTTATAATATTGACCGTCAAAAGATGCAACAATGTTATCATTAAAATTTTTTAAAGAATCAACAATAAATTTTATCATATATTTACAAATACTTTTACTTTTTAATGCATGTTCAATTATTTTTATGGAATTCATTCTATCAATAGATCCATACATTTCTGTAACATCCAATGAAGCAATAACATCATTTTCATCAATCATCAAATTTTTAATACTATTTACAAAGTCAAACGATGAAGCAATAATATTTTCCCCAAATCCTAAAAAGTCTTGTAAAAGTTTACCTATATATTTAGAAGTCTGATACATGAATGAACCACCAAAATCTATCATAACTCACAAAGGATTACCTTCTTTATGTAATTTTATATTTGCAAAAATACAAGGACATATAGCACAAGAAGGATATACCATATAGTATACATTATTACTTAAAACTTTATTTTTAGCACTTTTAAAATATTGTTAATAAATTTTATTCTTTGACCATCCATATTATAATCTTCAATCAAAAAGAAACCAAGTTTGTCCATCTGCATTTTAACTTTATCAATATATTGACGTTTCATCAATAAGCACACACACATACACACACATATATATATGAGTGTGTGCGTGCGTGTAATAACATAATACCCATTATAGAAAATATTATATATAAAAATATAAATAATTAACTGTATAAACAATATTGTAGTTTAAATTCTTTTGAAGCACTTTCGACTATCCTCGTCAGCATTAACTGAATTTCAAATTTTTTTAAACTTAATGTTACGTATATTCCCATAAACTGTGTATGGTCTGTATTTGCAACTTGTCTATTAATAACATCATCCTTATATTTATCGATCAAAATTGCCTCTTTAATTTTCCTCTTTTTATGATTCCTTTCTTCCATTAATATTTTTATTTCATTACTATTAAATGTAAACCTATAATTACAAGTTTTTTCATGGTCAAAGATTACTGAAGCTGTACCAAATTGACTATTTACATTATTTTTAATTCGATTAAATAATAATTGATGCTTTTTTAATCGAGATGTTCTGTGGAAAAAAGATCGAAGGAGCATCAATTATTATATAATCAAATTAAAAATAATGTAAATAGTCAATTTGGTACAGCTTCAGTATTCTTTGACCATGAAAAAAACTTGTAATTATAGGTTTACATTTAATAATAATGAAATAAAAAATATTAATGGAAGAAAGGAATCATAAAAAGAGGTAAATTAAAGAGGCAATTTTGATCGATAAATATAAAGATGATGTTATTAATAGGCAAGTAATCGAAAGCGCTTCAAAAGAATTTAAACTACAATATTGTTTATACCGTTAATTATTTATGTTTTTTTATATATATAAAGAACATTAACAACCGACATATGCAATAGATTAAAATCCTAACCAGTAAAAAATATATAATATTACATTTCTTTAATATATATGTAATTGGTAGTCTATTATGGTATAGAATTAATAAGAATAGGAATAAAATATGTATATATAAAACTCAAAGGTGTGTTTTATGACAATAATACTATATATAAAACTGAGGGAGAGATTTTAAATATTTTCCTGAGATTTTAAGTAGCATATACAATGATAAAAAAAAATGTGATCGAATAAAAATTGATCTTTATTTATTCATTAATGTAATTTCTAAATAAATGAACTAACATAAAACCCATTATATTTAAATCTTTCTGCATCCAAATATTCCCAAGTTAAATCTTGAACATAAAAAAATTTAAATATTTGAAAACATCGGGTCATAGTAACCTTTATCATCAGATAAGTGTTTAAATAATAAGAACAAAAATAAATAAGTAAATAAATAAATAAATAAATAAATTTCTCCAACCTTTTTTTCATGTGAATCCTATAATAACCCATTATATATATATATATTACAAATTGATGTCTGTATTTCTTCAAAATAATATATGTAAATTTATAAATAAATATTTGAAAATACAGTACTTAAAAGTTTATAAAAAATATATGTATCACTTAGAAGCAAGATTTAATTAATAGGCAAACAGCAAATGTTAAGATCACAGAATTATGGGAAAGTTGACATCATGGAATTATGGGAAGGCTGACATTTTAAAAGTGATAGTTGACAAAGCTACAAATTAGTTGAAAGCACTTCTAAGTGACGGTTATACATATATTTTTTATAAACTTTTAAGTACTGTATTTTCAAATATTTATTTATAAATTTACATATATATATATATATATATATCATTTAAGCCTATGTTTTAAAATGAAATATGAACAAATATAAACACTCTTTTTCTTTTAACCAAAAAATATATATATACACAGAAATATCATGCTATCTAAGTGAAAGGCTGTCCATTTTCACACCTTAGACCATTGTGATTCTGGTTCCTCATTTCTAATCCTAATGCATAGAGATGATTTTCCTTTAAGTAGAGAAGACCAGCATGAATGATAACTATCCCAGATTTGAATCCAATTATTTTCACATTTTAATTCCAATATTTTCTTTTAAACATATAAATATATCCAAGCTTGTAAAACAAGAGATACTTAGTCAATGCAAAATCACACATCACTGGTTTTATTTTTCTTCTTCATGGATAATAATGCATAATGGGAATTTTTATCATTGACAAAATGCGAGCCTTTTCTTTCTAAATCAAGAAAGTAAAATTTGAATTGCTTACCAATTCACTAAGTTGATTTAATATATCTTGTGAAATTCCTTGATTTGAAATATGATATCCATATACACACAATGGGGTTTGTATTCATCACAAATAAATAGATGGAATTTTAGATTTTGACAGCTGCCCAAATTGAATGGGCAGGTGGTTGGGTTTATCCTTCCATGATTTGAAAAATTAATCACTTAAAAAATATAAAATTTTAACAAGTTTTTACAAATAAATATAAATGTGTCTATTTATAACATATCCTTGATGATGCTAATGTTGTCAGGACAACTGCTAAAAATCACTCAAATCTCACTCGATGATATAAAAAAATTGATCAAGAAAATTCACCTTCAATTAACAAGTGAAATGGAGATTTTAAATAATTGGATACAGTGAAAATAAAATCTTGTTTTGCAAGTTCAGTATTAGTTTTCATTTTAAACCAAAATAAAAGAAATCATATTACATTTTCATTTTTTTTAAAATTAATATATTTTTTCCATATGTTTTTAATATTTTCCAATAAACTGATTTATAAACAAACATATATGAGATATAAGACATTCAATTTTGTAATATGTGTTGCTATGGTGATTGTACTAACAGAAATTGAAATGTGTAATACTTAATAATAATACTGATTTTATTCAAGTGATCTTTTTGTGATTCACTTGATCATTTTTCCAGAATCTATTTATTTATTAACTCATTTATATTCTTCCTGAAATTGACAACAGATTTATGATTTGATGGTAGGATTAATAGTAAATAAGATTGTTGTTTGAATAGTATAGTTTCCATAGTTACCTGGTTAACACTTATATTTCAAGACCTCCATTATCGATAGATCCAGTGAAATGAAAATTAAACAAAATCAACAAACTTCTTTATTTTTTAAAAAAATACTGTGATATACAGCACTAAATTAGCACCTACAATATATATTGTGATTTTACTATTTCCATCTTCACAATCTTTGGATCAAATATATAACTTTACTGATCTATATTTCTGTAACTACTGTCTCAGATAAATGTATTATAAAGTTTATTATAGTTTTTGTATAAGTAGATTATTATGACTTATAGTTTTATTTTTTTGTTTTAGTTTAGAATCGATAATATAAGAAATTTTATCTTATTTTTCAATTACTTATTTACAATCTAAAAGTTTATAAATAAACTATGATTAAATTGGAGTTGAATTGAAATTGAAAATAATTTTAGATAACCAATTCTATTTTATTTTTATAAAGTAATAAAAAAAATATTATCCTTTGTTTATATCAATTTAGATTGTTTATAAAATATTCACTGTACCAAAATTAAGTTTACATTTTAAGTTTTCCCTATTAAATGGATTCTATTTTATTTCTTTATCATTAAAATATTACATCTTACTTTTTTAAAAATATGAATTTGAGAAATAAGGGAAATTTTAATTAAAAGTTGATGTTTAGGAAAAGTTATAAAAACATAAATTTATGAGAAAGTTGTTTATTCACTCACCATTATGTTTATTCTAATTCTGATAAAGGTTCTTTGCTGAGATGATTAGAACATTCTTATTTAACTATTTTTGAACAGCATCAACCATGGAGAATTTAAGCATCATCTATCCCAGGGGTGGGCATTTGTTTTGATTCGAGGGCTGCACCTTTTTTTCATGACACAATAAACACACTGCTTTATTCCCTATATTACCAAAAAATTATTTGTTTGCCAATTCTTCATTAACACACAACATTCATCACCAATTTTACATTTTTTTGGAGGGTTCATGGTTTCATAATTGAAAATGTATATATTTGCTAATGCAAAGACAAAATTGAAATTAACCAGATCAACTGGAAAAGCACTGCACATCATATCTACACTGCACAGATGTATTGATGTGGCCATCATAGTGGAAAATAAGAGACAAATCTTCAGTCACACACAGGGAGAAAATCTCAGTTCAAGGTGGATTTTTCTGATTGTCTTGGTGGGCTGCATGTGGCCATTGGGCCATTATTTGCCCATCCCTGATCTAGCCAATCGTCAAAAGTGAAAAAAAATCGGAACCACAATCATGATATTCATTTAAAACATTGATTCTTAGAATTTCTAAAATTTTGTATAGCTAAACTTTTTATTGCTTGAAGCTTGAGCTCATTACATAATTTACATCACTTTAACAAACTATGAAATAATTTGTGTGAATATCAGTTAGAAAGGCTCTTCCTTAACATTATTTCTTAATTTGTGCAAGTTAGGTTTATCAAACAAAGTAATAGAAATGCCAATTTATATCACCATACCAGATAAATTGTCCAATATGTTATAATATTTTTAAAACACTTAAATATGTTTCCTGAATCACTAATTTTAAATATGTAATTTGAAGAGAAACCATCTTTATTTATTCAAATATTTTTTTCTAAAAAGAAGTAAAAGTTACCTATAAGTAGTGGAATATAAATATATATCATTAAAAAATTCAACACTTAGACAATCCCAATATCAATAACAATCAAAACAATTTCAAACTGTTGTCAAGGCAAACTTTTTTTAACAACAAAGGTGAAATACTATCTTTATTAATGGTCTAATATACTTATATAGACACTAAAGATTACAACTTGACCACAGAGATTGAAATTATTAATACAAAGAAATTTAAATAAATATTTTTAACCAAGTAAATATAACCTATTCTGAATGTAGACTAAGAATTAGTCAATTATAACATTACAAACTGCAATTATAAATTTCAAATTGCACCCAAATTATTACTTAAATAATATTCGTAATAATATTTAAGGCTAAATGGGTTTGTATATATATGATCAATAGATGGAGCTTTACCAATATCTCCAAACAAGCGTATTTGTTTACATAAACGTCAGGGGCAATATTCACTGTCTCTTTCATTTTGCTCCACCCTCAGATCAGCTGATTTCAAGCTGATTTGTTCTCATCAGTGAGGGATAGAAGTTAGAAACTAGACCTAAATATTAACTCCAAGCGTTTATGCAAAACGTTTCTATCAGTTTGCAAGCATGAATTTTTTAGACACCTAAATGTCTTCAAACTCAGCCTATCAAACTAGATAGCTATATGGGTCTGATATATATATATATATATATATATTATTGTATTAGTACATCTGGTACATGGGTTTGAACCCTATAATTTCCATCTCATTAAAATAAAGAAGCATTTTCTTTAATTAAAAAAGGATTTTTAAATTATATTTTGTTTAAGTTGCATAATTAAAATATATGTAAAGTTCTGTGTGGCTATATACAAGGGTAATCAAAGTAAATCTAGTTATTCAAGTTTATTAAATCTTGCAAAAAGAAAAAAATTAAATAAAATAAACTTCTAACCCCCCCCCCCTAAAAGTTAAAAGAAGAGGCTTTTAATTTTTTGTATGTTAAACATAGTCTTTAAAACCTTTTGTTCATAAATAAACAGATTTAATTAATCTGTAAGACGATTAAGTTGTTGATATATTTGTTAGATTTAAAAATATATCAATTACAAATAAAAGAGATAAGAAAAAATCTAAAGTAAACATTTTTATTAGTTTGTCTGCATGAGTCTGGTCACACAATTATGCAATTTTGCTATAATAATGAGTTTATTTCATTGATTTCTCTTTATTCCTGCTGTGGTTTATCTGCAGCGCAGATCCAAATAGTGTGCTGGGCTATAAGAAAAATAGAATCATTTGCTGTCATAAGTTGCTGTTGAAACCACTGATAATAATTATGATTGAAGTAGAAGCTCACAATAAAGAAATGAAAATACTAAATAAGCTTAATGTTAGTTCCATTATAAACAAATAGATCCAGCTTTTGATCACTTCCGTTCATTACCATAAAATGGCTAACCTGATTCAAAGACAAAATCTCAGCTTTCCTAAAGTTTCATTAAAATAATCTGCTAAAGAGGAGAGAGAGAGAAAATGAAGGAATAGTGTTAGAAACATTTAACTCTCATAGTCAATGCGTTCCAATATTTGCAGAGAAATGCATTATTATTTTTTGTATATATATATAAATTAAAATTAAAAGAGAGTATAAATTTGCACCAAAACCAAGTAGATGGACAATCTTTTTTATTATAATAAATCATCAGATGTTAAATAATAAGAATTTCTGTACCATGACCTTTATTATGACATTTGAAAAAAAATACTTATGCATTAGACCTGCAATATAGGAGACATGCTATGTCTTTTTGCATTCATGATAAATGTCTAACCTTGTGATCTCTTCAAATAAATCCTGCAATCTCATTCAATCTCATCCAATAATGTGATAAATTTACACTTTCATTTATTGTCCAGATTTTATTCAGACAAAATCTTCTCAAAGTGTTTTTTACTTTAGTGCTGATTTATTTTCCACTTTCTGATTAATGCTACAATTTTTTAAAACAGTACAAATTAATGGAATAATTGAAGTTTACTTGCTACTGAGATCAATATGGTCAAGTACATCCACACTTTGGACAAGCAATTACATTGTAACATTCGAGGATGCAATAATAAAACAGGCCTTTGTAAGGGAACATGGTTGGAGATTCTAGAATTTCATTTGTAACGATCCAATTTATTTACAGTTGAACTTGCAAATTAACATCCATAGAATAGGGGGAAAACAGGGTTTTGTTTAACAGAGAAACATCTAAAATTGGAGACTCTAACAAAATCATTAAAATTACCAAGAGTCTTTTGCACAAAAAGCAAACCAGACATTCTTCTGGAACAATGGATGTTTTGATGACTTGTGCAGGGAGACTGATGAGTGTTTCATCATGAGAATTTATGATAGAACAGTCACAACTCTGATGGAAGACATCAAACAAAATATGAAAGAGAAATCAACAATTTATTGGAACTGTTGGAAAGCCTTTAAAACTGCTGCAATATGAACTGCCAGTTATCAACCATTTTCATGTGAATTATTTTAAAAAAGAAATTACTTTAATCCTCCAGTTTGGAACATTTTATCAACTTAAAATAAAATAGAACAGATGAATGATTGTTTCATCATTGTGAAAACTCGTTATATATTATACAGTATGTATGTTTTCATTTTAAGGGTTTTGTAATTTTATGCCAGATATACACAATATTTTAGATATAATATTTAGAGCATACTAATATTTTATATATAGACATAGTAATACTTTACTTTTATTATTATTTTTGTTGTTTTTTGCCAATTTTGTTTTAGTGATTGTTTTGTAATTTCTTGACAGGTTTAAATATTTATATTTAAAGTAACAATTGGGAATTGCATAATGTCATGGGATATTTAAGATTTTTTGTATGAAATTTATATTTTTAATTTTTATGTTTATTGAAATTTATATTTTTAGTATTGTTAAAAATGTATTTTTTCAGATTTAGTCTGAGTGCAATTAGTGTCACACATTAGAGCTGCTATGTCTTTTTACATTCCTATTAAGACTGCTGATAATTTTGTAAATTTTGTGAAAATATCATATATACATGGTCTATTTTGACAAATTTATTATTTTAAGTTTGTGCAAAATTCCAGTGTACACATTATTTTGCCAGATCATAAAGTTAAAAAATTTGATACAAATGTGATAAGGTATAGCATATCTAATATGTCAGTACTGAAAAAATGAACAAGAATTACATGTGTGCATACAACATAAAATCCAGAGCAAACTGAGATATGGAAGTACATACTTTGAATTGTTTTAGAAATGAGCTCATAATATCAAAAGATGAGATTATGCTATTTTAATCTATTGTTGGTTTTTTTAAATTTCTTTATGTACTTAAATATAATAGTTGTCAATGTACCTTTTTTTTTGAGATTAATATTTTTTGTTGTTGTACATATATATTTTTAAAAAAAATATTATTATTGTTGTAGCTATACAAGAAAATGTTCGATTATTTTTTGGAAATTAGTTTAGATTTGAAAATGCATTTGTAATTTAATTTTTTAATGTTATTAAATTGTTTTATTAAAATGTCTTTCTTCATTATTCTTGGCAGCATTACAACATAGATATAAAATCATATAAACTGAGCAATAATAGTATGGGGTGTATGATTTATAAAATTAGTTATCTAAAGTAAGATTAAATAGTATTAGAGGCAATTACTGGATTAAAAAAATAATAGTAATAAAAATTGATTTAACATATTATGATGAAAATGCCATAATGATTAGAATGGCTGGTGCTTATTAATCATAGAACTCATCATCATGTGATCAATAGGCTAACCACCAGAAGAGTTATAATTAGAAATATAGTTCAGCTGACCTTTAAAGTATATATATGACAAATACAGATAATCAATGACATTTGGCAACCCAACATAAGGTTAGAATTTAGACCATCTGGTACAATATTTTATATTTATATTTTTTTTATATATATATATATATATATATATATATATATATATATATTCAAGTTTGTAATAAAAGTAAAAGTTATTAGCCATTAAAAATTCCAATATCATTTTTTTATGCAGAACTAATACTTATTGGCAATTTCATTTATTTATATATAATTTTTTTAATTAGCAAGAAATATTTAAATCATTTTTAGTTGGATTAAAAATGTTTAAATAATTATATTTATAATTAATTTTACAGTTAATAATATCTAATAACAATTTTTTTATTTTTGCATCAAATAAAATAATTCAATTAATTTTATATTATTTTATAGTTAATCAGATATAGTGTGCCATTAGGATGTACATCATCAATTTTAGTCAAAATATCTAATAGATGTCTCTTCAATTCCCACATCATTTTATCACCAACACATTGGATATTAAGAATATATTTCAAAGTCATAAGGGTAGTAGTAGAAAATAATAAAGACCTAATATAACTGATATTGTCCTAAATGAAAATGCACTGCCTGTTTAATAATATTACTCCAAGATATCACTCAAATTTTAGGAAAAATAAAATTTTCATAATAAAAGAAAACATTTAATACTTCAAAGTAAAAGCCATAACTTAAATTTGCCATGCACGCACACTTCATAACATAATTAATAAACAGACAGTATACATGCAAGTATATACATGTTTCTATATGTCTACTTATAAAGAATTATTTAAATGAATTTTGTTGCAATGAAGATTACTTAGTAAATTTTATAACAATAATGCCAGGAATAAATCAAACATAAAAATAGTAAACTTTGTATATCACTTAACAACAAAGAAAAACAACAATTTAAATTGTGAAAGAAAATATTTTCTTTCATTTTTTTATAAAAGATATAGTCTTTTCGATATAAACATTAGCCATCCCAAAGAAGAACTACCCAATAGTAAAAAGTTTTGTATTATAAAGAATGATAAAAGATGCATTTATTCCAAAAGCCTAAATACAAGAAAAACCTGGAAATGGATAACAAAGGAGGGAGTGGTGAGTTTTTAAATTTAAATCATGATTTGACAACAGCTGGAATGCATTTCACAATGCTCTAAAGGAATTATTGATTCACCTCCAATGAGATACCAAAATTATATAGCTGAATTCAAACAGTAATTTTATATATGTATACATTTTGTTCAAATAGTACATAAAACTCCATATATGTAATATTGACAAAATCACATTGAAAACAAAAATAACAATAGCAATAAAAGATTTGGATACCCTTCCATGCAGGGAAAAAAATTAAAATATCAAGGGTTAACTTCCCAAACATTCATCACTGGGCACAGAGGATGTGCACACTGGAATTATATGTATATATTATATATATGTATATTGTACCAAGATCGTAGTTGGCATATATATGAAATAATTTTATCTAAAAAAATATTAAAATAATAAATCAACAAATCAATAAATAAGTTATAAAAATCTAAAGAGTTTCTTTATTAAACAAAATGCAGATTGTTTTCATAAAACATAAAACTAAAAGTCTAAGTGTTGTTGAAATAAAAGTTACAATTAATTAATTAAAAGAAAAGAGGGGGGTTTTCTTTAGAAATGTCAAACTAAAAGTTTTGAGTTTAAAGAGATTGTCATATTATTATTATTATTAATTGAAATATAATTCAAAAGTCTAAAAACATAAATCTCTTTTCATTCGAGTTAAAGAAAAAAAAAGTCATCTTAAAAAAACTAAATAGGAAATTGATCTTGAATTATATATGTGTTTAAATGATTAATATAAGTATGTTAGTAAAATATATATGTGCGATGGTAAATAATGTATGCGTAATAAATATTAAAAAATATATTTAAAACTCAGCGGTGGCTACTAATTAAAAATATAAAAACAACAAGTTCAGCGATGGACTACTAATTACAAATGCAAAAAACAACAGGATTAAAAAGCTTATCTCTAAAGGATTAGCTACTAATGAAAGGAATTTCGACAACAGATATTGCTGGAGGACATGAAAACAAAAACGTCTTTACATATAAATAGCAAATTTTTATCGGACAGTTCAGTGAGAACAATCAGTTGACTTCAGTCAGTTCAGTCAATTCAGTCAGTCAGTTCAGTTTATTATGAATCAATCAAGAATGCAGTGTTAAAACCACGAGAAACATGTGGCTGTATCTATCTTCAAGTCCAGTAAAACAGCAAAATCTGACAGTGCAAATAATGTCTGTGTAACAGCTTGAAGAATTTCTGCCAATATCTAATTGTCTCCAAGAATAATCAACGAATAAGCATCAAATCTTCACAAGAAAATTCAAATTTAACCGGTTAGAAATATTTCATCAAAAGCAACAAACAACAAGAAGAAGTCCACGTTCTAAAATCCTAGTTAAAAAAACATTTTCTTATCCTCATTTATAAAATATTAGCCATCGGATTCGTAAAACTCAAGATTCAAATTATATGAACTCTATAGCATATAAAATGAACTATTAATTTGTGTATTCTAAATATATGTGTTTTATATTATTTAATGCTTTATTATATATGCCAGTGTGAGAATTATTATGTGCGTGATCATTATATTTAAAATACCAGTATTATGTTATTAAATAAGATTTATAAAAATATTTAAAGCTAGAGTATAAATGTTAATTAAATAAATTGTCTTTAAACTTAAGCTTTATTTTGTCAGTCAATTCTTTTCATCAATTCTTTTACCAATCTTTTATCAATTCTTTTCACAACTAATTTTGTATAATCTGTTAGTGATTATAAGTAGCTGAGCTAGTCTATGGGTGTAACTTAGGCGTTGAATTAGTGGCCATTGTTCAAAGTGCATTATTTACCTTCTGGATGAATAGTTGATGCCTGTGTTTATACAAAACAAAAAAGTGCTTTGAACTTGGTGCTGAATTCAACAGTCGAGAAGAAGTTATGTCCTGGAAATGTAACATTAGTTATATATTTTATAGCTATCATTTGGACGTACATACTCTCTGAGTATGTTCTTCTCTACCTAAGAGGCCGGTGTTTCGAACATCTCATATTCGAACTTGGTACAATATATTACCAGAATTTTAATGATTTTATTTAACATTTGTGCAAATCCTAATGCCTGAGGATTATATTGTACTATGGTGGAATATATTTTGTGATTCATACATCTCTATATTTATTGCTAAAGACTGAAGTTATACAATATTGGATCATAGAAAGCTAACTAATGTGGATTAGATAAGACTGCTAATAACAAAATCATCTAAGGATTTGTTAAGGAAAAACTGTAAACAGTTTGTGAATTTTAAATCTCATGAACCAAGTATGCACTGGATCCTCTAAAATGATAAACAGAGCAAAACTCTCCAACATATTCCCCTAAAAAAAAAGGGAAAGGGTGGAAAAAACCCCTTTTTATTCCTCCTTTGATCCTCTAAAATGCTTATGTATTTATAGATATTATGTGTTTGACTATTTATTCACTTACAACTTCTGTCACTTTTAAAAAAATAAAAATAAAAATAAAAACTTCTGTCACTTACTTTTATTTATATAATAATTGGATTAATAAATATATATGTTGTAATTATGGATATATATTTTAGATATGCATATAAATTGAAGAAAAAACTTGATAATTAGTTGAATTATCATTAAATAATTTTTTTTATATTCTACTAACTTATTTAGATTTCATGTCATTTTAAGCTGAATAGGTCGTAAGATTTTATAAACTTCATATACTTACTGATGACAATAATCACAGATTTTCTTTCGATTTTAAACTTATTTGTCTAATATCATAAGTGGTGTTATACATTAAATGTACATCATATATTATATTTATTAACTTATATTTTACCAAGAATATTTATGAAGTATTATAACTCCATGTGAATAAATTGTTATTACAATTAACTTAAAATAATGAATTTTCAAATACCTTGGTCATTTTATTAATACAGATGGAAACATAATGAATGAAATTAATCATAGAATTAAACTTGGTTGAAGTGCTTTTGGTAGAAATAACTTGATACTAAAAGGAAATATGCCTATGTGTTTGTAAAGGAAGGTTTTTAATAAATGTGTTTTACCAGTTCTTACTTATGGATCTGAGACTTGGACACTTAATAGAAGAGTAATACAGAGACTTCAAGTCACTGAAATATGTATGGAGAGATGCATTTTGGGAGTAACAAGACGAGATCAAAAACACAATATATGGGTAAGAGAACAAACAGGTGTTGCTGACCTCATTGAAAAAATTAAGAGACTGAAGTGGAGTTGGGCTGGACATATTTCTAGAAGAGATGATAATAGATGGACAATTAAAATCTTAATTTGGATTCCAAGAGATTGTAAAAGACCCAGAAAAAGACTATGTGTGAGATGTATGGATTAAATAAGAAAGTGTGCAGGGATATGTGGAGAAGAGCACCTAAAGATCAGAGAAGATGGATTGAACTTGGAAAGACCTTCATCCTGCAGTGGATTGATAATGGTTGATGATGATGAATGAATTTTATTTACTTCAGTTTAACAGGGTAAATGAATAAATGCTGATCTGTAAATGTATAATTTGGATAATCTTATCAATTACATTTAATTAGATCAAATAAAGGTTAGGAGAATATTATAGGAAACCTTATTCCATATACCTTAAAGCTAGGATTCCTATGATTTTATGTATCTTTCAAACTTGTTGTGATATATGATTTGAGGAATCAAATTATCAGAAATTTTACCAAAGTCATCTATCTAAGACAAAATTCAACTTTGTACTCAATAATGTCTGTTCTTTGGGCACCTTAGATACATACTTGTCACATTCAATACCCTCAAAATAGATATATGATATATTTGGCCTCAAAGACAATCCCAAATAAAATAATGATTTTGGAGAGAGTTAATATTTCTAATAGCATAGGCCATGCAAAAATTTACAAATATGGTTTCTCAAATTATTAGTAAGTAAAAAATAGTAGAAATTTAATTATTACAGAATTTTATTAAGATAATTTTAAAAATTGGCATAGAATTTTAACAAGATGAGTGGTTGTAAACATAAATTTGTGAATGAGATTTTTTCTATTATTCGTTAGATGCTAAATGCTCTATATAATCAGGATTATATTTTGACATTTTCAGTAGTATATAATATGTTTTATAAAATTTAATTTTTGAAAATAACAATTTATAAGCATAAGTAAAGAAAAAAAAAGATAATATTGAAGATTTCACGAATGACATTCCATGTTTTTAATATTTTCTCTCGGGTATTTTTTTACACCCAAAAATAGATCATTGTCACTCATTTCCAAGTTAATTTTCAAATCAGTAATCTTTTGTTTTTATGTAAAATGAACTAAAAATCAATTAATTGCAATTATATATCATTCATATTTAGCCACTAGAAAATTTTTGAATTTATCTCCTGATGTTGTAACATGATGTAAAATAAATTTTGATGTTTTTTCGTACTGCCTGAAGTGCACAAATCTTGAAGCAAATTTGCTAATCATTGAGTGAATTACAGTAGAAAACTGCTGCAGCTATTTTACCTTGATTTGGGTTCTAGTGAGATTCTATAATTATGAAAGAATTTTTTACATTTAAAAAATATATACACCTGGGTCTCATTTTATGTGGTAGATAGGTTCCACAGATAAACATTAAAAAAAATTGCACAAAAATAGACTTACCTTGAAAAACGGGGGATAGGTTCTGTAATTTTCAGAATTCGCATAAAAGCAAAGCAACAAGAAAATTCTACTTTAAAATTCACTTTAAAAAAATAAGAAAATAAAGTATGACTAAAAAAATATCAAATATTTGAAAAAAATTGATACAAGACAAACTTTTTTTTTACTTTTTTTTATTAACTACAGTATTTACTTTTACATTTTTTCATATGTATTTTAATCATTATCGCTATTTGATGATGTGGTTCAATTGTAAACTGGTAAGAAATCAGATTCATCTTGATGATGTAATGTGATGTATTTGGCTTCTCCTTAAACGAAGTCAAGAATATCTCGGCAATTATGCCCAGATAAATCTGTTAGCCACTTTATTTTCCATTCCCCACTCTTAAGTCTTCCCATATTCTGCCCCATCCCATTTCCACAACATAATCTTTGTCAACTCTATAGCCTTTATATCTAAATCCACCTTATCTCTTCTCAAACCCAACATAAAGACTAATAACTCACTTTCTGTATAGTCACTTTGTTCATGTCTATTCTCCCATAACTTCATTATCTGTACCCTTTCTGCTTTCAAGCATTTACAGTCAATCAACAGACGCCTAATATTTTCTATACCTTCCTTACACAATTTGCACACTAAATCATCCATAGTTTTTCATTTACATGTATATTCTCTTGTTGCTAAGGATCCCATTCAAGCCTTAAATAATAAACTACTTTCCTTACTATTATCATAAATTAACTTGCATCCAATATTCTGTTTACTTCTATATATATTTAAACTCTTCTTACCCTCCATACTAGTTCTCCATCTCTCCAACTCCCTATTTTTTATTAATGCTTCTATTCTTTTATCCCATTCCTTACCACTATAACACTCAACAATCCTCCTAACACAATCATCCCACATTTTATATAAGTATACTGATATAAATTCTTTATCCAAATCTTTTGTGTACCGCATTACCTTTCTCACCCATCTTGTTACCTGCCCTTTACTCGTAACCCAATTGAACACTATTTTTACTATTCTTTTACTATCCATAAACTGCAACCTACCAAACATTTTCATGTTAATTTTTGCATCTCTCATATAAAAACTTGACCATCCCATTTCTTCTTAAATTGCCTCCTTTGCTGTCCACATCTCTGCATCTAATGCAGGTCTTCCTTCTTCCCTTTGTACTTTCTCTAAATAATCTAAAACTCTTTTACTAACACATAATGCATCATTACCATATGTTAATCCTGCTACTGCAACTCCCTTCCATACTATTCTACCTACATCATATTTATTATATGAAAATACTGTTAGTGTTTTTTACCAAACTCTTTCTTTTCTTTGCTTCATTTACCAATTTTTTCTCCCATTCATCCAAGCAATTTTCCTGATTACATAAGATGATTCCCAAATACCTATATCTATCCACCACACTTAAGTTTATATCCCTGATAAAAATTCTACATCTTCTCTTTCCCCAGTATTACCCATCATTATATTTGCTTTTTCTTCACTAAATTTAATCCCCATCTCTTTACCCACCCTTGCACATCTCCTCAACATAGTGGTAGTACAACTAGCACCACTTTCAGTATTGTGCTGTGTTAATGTTTTTCTGTTGACAACTGATTTTTACTACTGAAATAAATTTTAAATGTTCACATTTTGTTTTTATATTAAAAAAATGAGATCGCAATCAAAACAAAAAGATTATACATTATCAGTTTACAAAATCAACAAAATCTTCATTAATTATTTTAAAATCTAAGATTATTTATTTCTGTTATATCTAATGAAATACTTTTAAAAGTTTAAAATTTTTGAATATTTATTGCAATATTTTTATATATAAGTATAAATCTATTATTATTATTTACTCATTAGTATAAGTAGATCATTTACATAAAAACTAAGATTCTAAATACAGCTTCAGGCCATATTCATGTTATCTGCTAATATAATGTGATATTTTTGAAAAAAAAAAAAGAATTTCAAGTCAAAATAAGTTATTAATAATTTAAATTTCTTGATATCTAATAAATATAGTGAAATATGAAAGATATCAAGAAGAAACATGAATCGCATAACTTCAACATTGCATTAAAATAATCTGCATAATATGAGACCCAGGTGTATAGGTATCTGAAATAATGTCATGATTTTTTTTTAAAATTTAGCTTGGAATGCTTTGATTAAATCAAACATAACAATGATTTTTCTATTAATAACTTCAGTTTAGTATTTAATTTGTTTAAGTAGAAACAAAATTCAATAAAATATTTTAATTTCAAAAGACATTCTACACTCTTTAAAATTGCTGTATAATGATATTCTTATTTTGTGTAAAAAAAAAAAGTCTAATTTTGTCGAAATACTGAATATATCTTTGAAGAACATTTCCATGATGTAATTGCTGGGATATTATTACACATAAGTAAACCATTGTATGATCTGTTTGCTTTATTTAACAATTCCATAAAATTTCATGTATAATGCAGTGAAAATTTAGAACTGCATGTATAATACATTTGATAAATATATTGACAAAACCATTTTCTTGTCATATTGAGAGCAGGATTAGTTGTTACTGGTAGCTAAATAAGCTGATCCATTTATGTCAGTAGTCTCATCAAGACAGTTCTGTGCATTATATTTTTAACCATTTATCAAAATTTGTCAAAAACATATTCTTTACTTGTTGAATATTTTTTCCTGTTTTTCAAAACCCTCAAAAATAACCAGTTCACATTTTATCTCTGCTTCTTTTAGTTATTCAATATTGCCAAAGTTTTTCCATGTTTAAAAATTACTTAGGCAATAAAGACTAGAAGCAGTTTCTGATGGTCCACATAGTTAATTAGGGAATCTGATTAAGCCTATCTATCTTTAATGGCCATGGGATAAAGGCTTTTATTCTTTACTTTTATCACGGAGAGATTTATAGTTTGTTTCATAATGCCATTTTACTGATAGGTTTCTGTATATTACTGTAGGAGAACATTAATCATAATTACATTATTGCTTTAGTAAATATGACATATTGTTTTGTCTTTCAACTTTGGAATTCTTTATTACTTGATTCTAATAATTTTCTTTTTTGCTTATGCTGATTATGTTACAATAAAAAATTAAAAAAATTCTTTGTAAAACATTTTTTCGTTAAATTTTCTGTATGTATTAATATGGATAGCCATCTCAAAGTTTAATTAAGGTGGCTAGAAAGAAAGAAAAATAAAATTAAACCACAGTGTACACATAAATATTATAATTTAGAGTTTTAATTTAATATATGTATAAACACACACATATAGGTATAAAGAGCTTCAGGTGTGTTAAAAATGTTTTCATTAATATTCTTTGATTTAGATTTGAAAAAATAAATAATTTAAGTTACATAGTTCATGTTTTAAAATTTGGCTTGCAGACAGAAAATAAAAATAATTTCATTTTATAAATTTGATTCTGTATTTATATATAGAAGTTATAATTATAAATTTATTTTACCGCACATTGATTACGTAAGTAATATTTACTAGGGCAATAAACCTTCTTTTCTTCCAAAGAGTAAGCTTGTGATTAAGACCTGTAGAGGTCCCTACCTTCACATTTTCAAGCGCACATGCTTAAATGGTTATTGCCTTAGTAAATATATAGAAGTTATTTAAAACAAAGTTTCTTTAACAATAGCCAGGAAAACTACAAGATATCAGATTAATTAAAAATGGGAAGTAAAAATTTGTACTATATTGTACGGGGTGAGACAATTTAATTCTCGGAATGTACTTTTATAAAATATATATGCGTAAGTGTAAACTAGTGGTTATTGTCGCCAACATCTATACATTGATTAAAATGGTGTCATCATTTTTGGAAATATACCTGAATCTCATTTTCAGGAGTGCTGTTGAACAACTGTTTCACATTCTGTTGGATATCCGTTATAATAGAAAATACTCCAAAATCACAGGAAGCTACGTCAGGTAAATAGGCAGAATGGTATAATTGTGTAATTGATTGTTTGACCAAAACGTTTCTCACAAAGAGTGCACTATGTTTTGGTTCATTGTTTATCTGTCAAGATTTGAGGCACAAACTTTGCAGAAACCTTTCTTAAGCTCAATTCCATATTTAAAATTAGCCTGTTTCTCAATTAATCTGCAACCTTTCAGCTATCAATATCACACTTAATTATCCCTCAGACCATATTGCATCTCAGACTTTGCTAATATTAATGTCAATCATTGATGTTTTTGGCTGTCCATTTCATGGATGGCTGCTATGTTATTTGATTTTACCTTTGAAAAATTATTTACTTTATGAAAAATTTATGTAAACAATTCAAATCTCCCAGAAAACTTATTTTAGATTGTTCAGATTTGTTTGTTATCTGTATATATATATGATTTTTAGTTTGAAAAATGTCAGTTTTACACTGTTTTTTGGGTTTTAAGTCTTGGCACCAAGCATTAGTGAGATTGGTGGCTGACTTATAGTTTGATTTCATCAGTGAAAAATTATTTATTTTATGGAAAATTTGTGCTAATAACTCAAATGATTCTTAGAGAACTCATTTTAGATTGCTTAGTTATTTTACTACCTGTGTATATATGATTTTTCATTTGAGAAATGTTTTTGCACAGTTTTTTGGGATTTAAACCTGGTAATCTTTGTTGTGACAACCAACAGTAGCAATGTTTATTATTAGTGTTGTTATTGTTATTATTATTTGTTCTAGGGAATTTCATATATAAAAAATTATATGTCACTATATATAATAAGGAAGTGTGCTGGGTGATGTAGAGAAGAGTAGCTAGAGATTGGAGAAAATGAATTGAATGTGGAGAGATGTTCATCCTGCTGAAGATTGGTAATGTCTGAAAATGATGATGTATTCAATATAAATGGAAGCTTTAAAATAATTTACATTACGTTTATAAGGGCAAAAGATATTTGCTGAAAAAAGCTTTTCTGCATTATTCTTATAACATATATATATATATATATTGTAAGCGGACCTATACAATTTCCCAATATATATTGTAAGCGGACCTGTACAACCCCTTTATTACCTCGGTTGTAACAATTTCCCAATGAGCATATTGCAGGAAGGAACTATCGATTGGCATTCTCCAATGCAGATATTATCCCCCCCTACAACAATATTTCCTGCTCATTGGAGGATGTAGCACCATAGAGACTGGAAGCATCTAGACATTTCTGTGTTTGATTTTTCAAATGGTGCACTAGAGTTCCATCTCACTACAACCTGACTTACCTAGGTCTAGTTATGCCAGACATAGCTCAGGAGGCATGAGATTCTCATGAACAAATGCAATGAATGATAAGTGATGCAAAAAAAAATAGAACTGAACAACTGGATAACTAAAATTAATTTTAAGTAACAACAATTTTATTTAACAATAGGTTTAATTAAATGTCCATCAAACAAAATATTTCATTGACATTCCTTTGTATCTCTTCGGCCTACTTCCAATAACATTTTTATATGTCTTAAAGAATGTAATTTGTTGAGAGTATAATAAAATCCTTTTTTCAATAGTTCTTTAACAGTTTACATCTTTAATCATTTAGTTAATTCACAGAGAGAAATGTGATATATAACGACAACAGAGATAATAATGAAGACAACTGATAGCATTTAATTCAGAGTTCCACTTAATTCAAACAAATATTTCATTTACAGTCCATGGTGTATCTTGGTATACATCCAATAATAGTACAATATGAATTAAAGAATGCAAGTTCTTTAACAATTTACCTTTTTAGTTATTTAGTTAATTCACAGAGAGGAGTGAGGTATATGAAGACAACAGAGATAATAACGAAGATAACTGATAGCATTTTATTTAATTCAGAGTTTCACTTAATTCTGATTTGTAGTCTTTTAGGTAGTTGTCACATGTAATGTGGCTTAAATTAACTCATGTATGAAGATATTCTTTACAGACAAGAGCATTTCTATTATTCCAGTTAATTATAAGTTAGTCAAAGCATAATAAATTTATTTCTATTCATGGTTATCCAAATCCAAGTTTGAATCCATACTATAAGCACATTTATCCTAGGTTCATTGCTTATCCATTTCAGGGTTTGAATTGGTCGATATAAGCACATTTATATCCATTGGTTATTCAGGTAACATATAAGTGTATGTATTTCCATCTGTCCAGATATCAATTCATCTTGCAAGTGCGTTTATTTGGTATATCCGATTTCATAAGACACATATATAACATATATGCGTCAATAACTCCAGGTATATCATTGTACATTTAACCATGACACATTATTTTAGTATTCTTATTTCTCCACTTGTATATATAACATGTTTTAATTCAGTGTTTATATTACTTTTCTCAGAGTTTTCAAATAATAAATAAAATCTTTTTAAAAACAAAAAAAAATGATCTTAATCTTTCAACTTATCTAAGTATGTGGTTCATTATACGCATATCACCATTAACTTTTATTGACATACTAATTCATATTTAAATGTTTGAATTTATTCAGAATATAGTAAATAATATTTATTTTATAAAGTGCAGACGGTATTATAAAATAAATATTATTTACATATGTTGCTGCAAGTTATAACATGGAAAAACTACTGCATAGTAAATCAAAAGATTTCACACTGTATGTTTGTAATTTGAACTCAGTGTGTTGAGTGTGAAGATATTTAAGATTCACGCTTTCAGATCTAAGTACTTTAGACTGGCTTGGATATATAGAAAGACAAGTAAAGAAGAAGGTGGAACCACTTTTTTCTTGTTAAATTCTCTGTCTCAATGCTTGATCTGATTGGCTGGTGATAGTCATAAGCACTTGAGAAGTTTGCACTCTCTCAGTTTAATTTCAGAATATAGTATAAATTTACTAAATACATTCATTTTGTATAAAAACATTCATTTTGATATTTTCTAATTTTATCTGGATTATAAACATGTTATTATAATTTAGTTAATTATAGTTATGTGTAATATTCATATAAAATCAATATGCATGTAAGCATTTGTAATTTTTATTTAGTTATTCTAATATATAGCATAAATATTGTTGTTTGGTCTGCCACAGATGTATGTTTCTAGATATAAGTTGATCAGCAGTTTCATTTATAATTTATCATTAATAAAACATATTTTCACATAGCCATAATTAGTCATAATTTATTTTAAGAAAGACATTTGTTTTGTTTGTTTTTTATAAACACATATAAGTATTGAAGAAAATGCCTTTTGATTATCAATATTTAAGACATCTAGTATTTAAAATTTATTATTAATACAATGTATTTTCACATAGCTATATTTATTCATAATTTTATTTAAGAAAGACGTTTTGTTTTATGTTTTTTTTTATAAACACATATAAGTATTGAATATTTTATGAAATTGTTACCTGTATTTTATCCAGTTTGTTTCTTCATATCCATGATGCGACTGCACTCAAAAAGAGGGCATTGTATTTAAGCTGAATGGCATTATTTACTTTTCATGATGTTCACCCAGGCAAATCTTGGAGAACCATGGCTTTGGATGAAGAAAAGAAGCTGTTACTGACTAGCCTTCCATCATTATGATTTCCTTATTAATGTTTTCTTTTTTCATCATTAACCTTTTAACCGCTAATTATATTATTGGTTGTATGAGGTAAAAATCAAATCTTTTAATTGGCCAACTCACAAACTGAAGACAAAGCCTATTGTTAAAACATATTCGCCTATAATATTAAATTCAACTCAGATACGTTTATAAAAAGTATATTATTAATTTTTCAGGTTATGAAGAGAATGAAAGTTCTTTCAAAAATAAATTGCTATTTATTTATTCTAAAATATTCAATTTCGGCAACATAAAAGCTATAATATAAACAAAAAGATCGACTTTTATGTTATAGAAAAGTAAATATTTCTTTTTACTACATCTTCAATATTTTTACTAAAATCTTCGATATTTTTCGAAAATAATTTTGTTTTTTTATTATTCTCTCTGAGAATAATTTTTAATTTCCATAAATATAATTTTATAATACTTAAAATTGGATTCGAAATAAAAATCTCAGCGTTTTTCTTTATTTTCTTTGATCAGGCGGTTTCTTTGTTCTTTCCAGCCAATCAGAATGTCTTTTTCGGCTGAGAGCTTGCTAAGAACCAATCACAAATAATGTTCTTTCTTTGTTTAGGTTTAAATGCGTTTTTTTTTATTTTTTACTTGTAAAATAAGTCGGAAGAGGTCACCATCGTACAGAACTTTTAAAAACCTCTTCAAAACGTATCGAACGAATTTTTTAGCAAAAGAATCGGCTGAGTTAGAGTGACGTCAGATGTCTACAAGGAGCCTCGTAAAAAACAGTCTTTTGGTTAACAGTGGCTGTAAAGGTTATATTCCAAGGTGATGAAAATCAGAGTTAAGTAACACTTAAGTAATAATTTTAACTTTTTAACTCTTCACTTTTCTTACTTCTTTAACTGCTCTTAAAATCTTTTTAAAATCTTTTTAAAAATCTACTTTTAAAAATCTGGTCTGAACTTCCAACTCAACTATTTATACTCTGATCTCTGGATTGATTAAGCAGCACTGCCCACTGTGTCTGATTTGTTGCACAGCTTTCATTTAAGCCCGAGTCTTTTCTCTTCTTAAGGACGGGACATTACTTTTAGCAGGACAGATAAGAAATCATAAGGATAAGTCATGTGTTCCAATTTGATAAGACTGCCTCAAGCGATTATTCCACTTTATACAACATTGTTCCAAAAATTAAAAATGTAATATTTTTAATAAATGCCAGCTTTAAATAAATATGGGAGACATATTTATATCATAATCTCAAATTATAAAATCAATAATGGTTTATCTTTATTATTTTTTTTCTCTTAATTATAGAAAATAATGATTTTCTTTCCGAGATTGATGGATCTTAATAAAAAAAGGTTTGTACCTTTTTTTAATTGCAGATTTAAATGTATTTGTTGTCTTTTTTCTTTTTAATTTGACCAAATTATCTTTCTTTTTTCATTGTTGTCAATTTTCATGATTCCTTTGTTTCTTTAAATTTTTAGTTTTCATTAACCATTATTGTCTTTTCTTTTCCTTTTTAACAACAAATCATGCTAGTCTTTTTAAATGGGGGGGGGATTTTTTTAATATATACGTGGAACAGTATATCTATTTCAATATAAAATTATTGCTGATTTATAATATTTTATTTTATATTATATTGTGATTCATTTTTTAAAATATTAAATTAATTTTAGTATTTTTTTAATTTTTAAGATTTTATTTGAAATATTTTTTAACATATTTAAAAAAGTTTTTAAATATGACTTAAATAAATTGTTTTAATTTTTGATTATCTAGCTATCAAATTTTTTTCCCCCCATGTGTCATAGCATCAGCTAGGAAGTGAACCCACTAACCCGGGACAACTGCTTGTAAAGCAGCTGTCACTGACCTCTCGACCACCAATGCTTGACATCTAGCTATCAAATTGTAATTAGTTGTTGTGGGTACTCATATATTTGTAAATGAAATCAAAAATGTGGATAATATCTGAATAATTTAAAGTAATTGTTAAAGTGCTATTAAAAATAATAATAATAAATGTTTCAAATAAAAATTTAATAGGAAGTTAAAAGAATAACAAAATGGTTGTTGTTGTTGTTGTTATTATTATTATTATTATTATTATTATTATTATTATTATTATTATTATTATTATTATTATTATTATTATTATTATTATTATTATTATTATTATTATTATTATTATTGTTGTTGTTGTTGTTATTGTTTTAAAATAAATTTATTAAATATAGTAACATAGTAATATACAGTTAAACTTTATAAAAAATTACATAGCTTTCAGAATGAAACTTGAAAAGGTTATTATCGTTATTGTTGTTGTTGTTATTATTATTATTACTTCTATGAAAATATTCAATTAATATTGATGAACAGAATGTTAATTGTTGTAATAATTATTGTACAATAATTTACTAAAAAATTAATATTGCTATAACATTGAATGTATGCATACATGTTTTTCTTTGTATTAAGTTATTTATACTAAGACTTCCTACCACAGTTCATGTTTCTAATGTGTCTATAAATTCAATGTAGCTTCAACAAATTTCATGAATAAATATTTTTTTCTTAATAAAAAAAAGATATCATACTAAGACAGGTTAAGTTAACTAAGCAATGAAAGTGTAAATCCAGGTAAAATTCCACTTTGATTTGATGTCTTCATAACATGTGTCTATTCAAATTTAATATAGAGTAATAAAGGCAGTGAACATTGTAACCAAGCATATTGTCTGAATAACTGGATGGAAGTAAAATAGTTTTGTTTTAAGTGAAAACCTTAAATAACTTTCTTAAGCTATATACAGTATGTACAATAGTTTATACAAATAAATATTTTTAAATAACAAATATATATTGTAATGGCATATAAACTCATGGGCTAAACCTGGGATGATGGCACTCAACATCATCAACCTCAAGTCAATACAAATTTAAACATATAAATATATAATGAATATAAGGAGCATGAGAGATCAGCACAGAACTAACTATAAGTTCATCAGCATTAAACAAATGTAATAATCATTCATCATCATGAATAATCAACAAAAAAATTTATCAACAGTCAACCATGTCACTGAATTTGAAATAGATCTACTGCAGATCAGGCAAATTATTTAGCTGTTTCTAGCTTAGGGCAGATTATTTAAACAATGAATTGGATGCACAAACTTAAGGGTTAATCCATAAGAATATAACACTTAAAAATGATGCTGGGATACAAAAACATATTGATCATCATCAATGCTTTGGCCACTTCATATCATTAATATACTGGCTAATTATAAACTTAATTTCTAAATAAATGATTAAAATGAAATATACTGCATGGACTTTTAAGAATGTCTCATTTATCCCATTCATTGCTACAGAAGTAATGAAATCACCATCAACTGGATGTTCATAAATACTAAATATAAATCCCTTTTTAAATAACAGACTGCTACGCATGAATTTAGCTCAGAGAGCAAAAGTTCTAGAAATGTTACTGTGATCATGAGATATAATCCTAACTTATAATGTTTATAATACTTTAGGGTTAAATAAATTCAGTGGAATAACTTTAACAATAAAATATAAATTTATTAATAACAACTGAAATGAAATTCAGGTCGGTAGAATATGGCTATACATAAAAATAAAGTCTTCTGATCTTTGATTAATACAAAAAAGAAATTCACTATTACATTGTAATTTACATATGTGTCCCAAGTAAGTTTACATTAAACACTTATAATATATTAGAACATAGACATGCCTGTATCATATAAAATGAACATATTTGAATTGACTTATAATAAAAAAAAGCTATCACATTTTAATGATACATAAATAATGACTGTTTTCACAGATGTATGGTGGTACCCATGGAAAGATGTGTGCACACAGATATTTATATCATATGATGGTTTAATTTGTCAAAATAATAAACTTATTAAAAACATATTTTTCACAATTAATTCCATGTTGAAAATATACATAAAATTTACATGTATGTGTGCATATATATAAAAAAAGTATGAATTAAATTAAAGCTATTAATTTGCCACTTTTTATGGTAAGTAAAAAAATTTTATAAAAAAAGAAAACAAATATCATTTAGAAAGAACTACATAATATTTTATTAATTCTGATTTTGAAATTAAAACAAGCATATTTTTATATTATAATTGATATAATGGTAATTATAAAATTCCACTATCTATTTTGATTAGATTAATTTTTTAAATTAAAACTTGTATAACATATGACAAATATCCTACAAAAAATTGTTTTGAAAACATTAAAGTAAATTGAAAAGAGTCAATTAAATTTTTCCAATCAAGATAGGGAAAAACTTGCTTTCAATTAGTTTTTTAATTCTACCCTGACGATAAAAATGTTGTGAAAAAAAGATTAGTGGAGGCAACTTACAGATTTACAGATTATAACAAGATTGCTAATATCATGATGTGATAACTGAAAGCAAAAATTGCAAATCTGCTGCTGCCAGGGTTATGATAGTAGACTTTGGATTCACATAGAAGTAAATAGCCTCATTTTCTGTGTTCCATAGCTCATAATGGATACTAGATGGCTAGCTTTCCTGAAGTCCATCAAATGATAGACTAAATTGAATTCAACAGTTACACACATTACACTTTTCCTGAAAATGATAATAAGCCAGTCTATGGTTTTAGAATGGATAAGCTTACCCAGAGAGTTCATCATCTTGCTGAAGTAGTTTATATCTGTACTATTTTATCTATATGCAGAGCTCATATAAGGGTAATGCATTATATATATATATATATATATATATATATATATATATATATATATATATATATATATATATATATATATATATATATATATATATAAAGTATAGCTGCTAAATTGAAAGTGTTATATATATTGAGAACAATATTATTTTAAATAATTTATTGAAAATGATAGTTAAAATCTCTAGTTTAAAAGTAGAACAAGTTAATAATTTTTGTTTGAATTAAAAATCTAAAAACAAAGAATTGATTCATAAATGATTTTATTTTAAAGAAAAATAAACTCCAAAAATTATTCTAGATTATAAAATAAACAAAAACATAACTGGAGGATAATTATCAACTGGATATCCATAAATACATGAATATAACCCCTTTATATAGCAGACTGTTATGCATCAATCTAGCTCAAAGAGCAAAAACTCTATAACTGTTACTGAGATCAACAGATATAATATAACATATAATAATTTATAACATTTTAGGATTAAATAAATTCACTGGAATATATTTATCAATGAAATATCAATTTATTAAATCTAAAAAAAAATCCACTATACATTGCAATTTACAAATATGTTTCAATAGGTTTATAGAAAATGCACGCACACACACATATATATATATATGTGTGTGTGTGTGGTATAATAATTTATGAATATAGTTGTTATAAACCTATAAATAAAACTCATTATTTATAATATATAATTATGAGTGATTTTAACATATATGTGACTACATGACACTAATCTATATAAGCACATAGACATGCTGTAGCATATGGAAATTGTCTATGTGCTTATGTAGATTAGTGTCATGTAGACACATATACGTTAAAATCACTCATAATTATATATTATAAAAATGAGTTTCATTTATAGGTTTATGACAATTCAAATATATTCATAAATTATTATACCACACATCTGTGTGCTTATATATACATATATGAAAAGAAAGTTACTGTTAACACTAACTGAAATAATTATAGAAAATATACAAACCATCATACAATTACAAAAATCCAGTAACACCCTCTGTTTAAAGATCTATATCTCAATTATTATTGAGATATACATCTTTAAACAGAGGGCGTTACTGGATATTTGTAATTGTATGATGGTTTGTATATTTTATATATATATATGGGTTTTCTGTAAACCTATTGAACCTTGTTTGTAAATTACAATGTAATAGTGGATTTCTTTTTCTATTAATCAAAATCAGAAGGCTTAATTTATATGTATAGCTATATTCTTCAGAACCTTAATTTCATTTTTAATTGTTATTAATAAATTGATATTTTATTGTTAAGGCTATTCCAGTGAATTTATTTAATCCTAAAATATTATAAATTATTGCTATATTATATCTCTTGATTATAGTAACACTTATAGAGCTTTTGCTCTCTGAGCTAGATTGATGCATTACAGTCTGTTATATAAAGGGGTTTATATTCAGTGTTTATGGACATCCAGTTGATGATAATCCTGGATTAGTGCAGAGGATATCCTTCAAAGTTCATACAGTACAATTTATTTAATTTAGTATTTATTAAAAATTAAGTTTATACTTGGACAATACATTAATTATACTAAGTGTCCAAAGAATTGATGATGATCAGAATGTTTTAGTAACTCAGCACTATTTCATTTATTGTTGTCATTGAAGGAGTAGCAGGTAAGTATGTGCATTCAAATTATTATCTAATCCCAAGCTGGAAAGGGCTAAATAATTAGCCTGGTCTATAGTGGGCCTATTTCAAATAATCACATGATTGATTCTTGATTTATTTATATTGTTATCATTCATGATGATGAATAATTACTTTTGTGTAATTCTAGTGAACTTATAGTTAATATAGTTCATTGTGTGTTGACCTCTTATGTTCATTCATCATGATATTTAATTTTAAATTTTGTATTGACTTGGGGTTGATGATGATGAGTTCCATTATCCCATATTAACACCATAGAGTTTGTACTGTTACAACATAGAATGACCTCTCAAGGGATGCCATAGTAAACTTTTACTGGTGAGGATCTTAAACTATAAACATCTATTCAGCCAAATACCATTAGTAATAGATATTTTAATATCACTAGGTCACAAAGAACAGATTCATTATAAGAACCAATGAATAAAAGCAGACAACCACATAACAGTAAACAAATGCTAGAGATTTATCTAACAAGCAAGCAAAATAAATCTATTAACAATTCAGTTGTAATGCATAAATTGCCAACATATGTTGGCATATACTTCATTGGTTGATATCAGGTAGCCCATTGAATATTAACAATAACAAAAACATATTAAATTGAGTATCATCTCTGAAGACTATTGTTTAATAATTATGTCATTTACCTGATTCTGTTGATATATGCTATCTATGTCAAAATGTATGCAGCAACACATTTTACTTTTAACTTAAAAATAGGCAATAATAAAATGGACCAAGTTAAATTCAAATACTCACAATGCAATGTCAATTACAGTAATCAGCCTTATATAATATGCATTCACTTCTACCCCACATAAAAGTATAAAGTAATGGATTTTTATCAATAAAAAGTAAAATTAAAATCACCATGCAAGTGATTACATATAAATTAAACCTCAAACCCAGGAAGATTATAGCCGCAGAAAGATATGTCGCTAAACCCAGAATAAAGTCAAAATCATCCATATGTGATTATATGCAAAATCAAATTCAAGTTGAAAATTAGATATCTCCTGGTGGTGTAGTGAATTTTTAGCTACATATATGCATAAACATATTGTAACCAAGAAAATATAGAATTAAAATAGCAACCATATAATAATAATTAGCTAATCGGAACAAGCCTTAAAAACATATACACAATCTGGCAATACTAATAAACATGGCTTAGCTCATGTGCACATATGCTACAATAAAAAGTAAATAAGAATAATAAGCTTTAATAATAGAAATTCAATAATACAGCAAATTAATGGGTAGGAGAATTCTCATCTTAATATTTAAAGCATATGGCACAAAAAAGGGTCAGGTTACTTTAAATCTTCTTCACCAACACATCCTCAAAATATCACTACATCTTATAATCATTATGATGGTCTTTAGAAAATGATCAGATTGAACATCAGGTTTATTTTTCTTAAATCAACACAGGTCTTGTTTTATATTTTGCCACAAAAATCTTTTTTTAAAATAATGATTCGTTCTTAACTGTAACAATTCATACTTACATAATCTTAGGAATAAAATATATATCAGGATTCTTATATGATGAATATTTCTTATAATTTATAATTTTGATCTTCCCTTTAATTTTTGAATACTAACAAAAAATATGGTCCTAGTAAAGAAACAATAGCAATAAGACATATTCTTACCTTGAAGATAACATCTTATTAAATTACAATTATAAATTTATAATTTAAATTAAACATGAAAAACTCTTCATTTTAAAATAATGATAATATATTAGAATGACATTTATATCATGGGTAGGTAAGTGATTTTATGGTTACCCAAAATAGCACACACAATAGGTTTGCTTTTAATCTTCTTTGAAAGTAAAACCAAGTAATCATATCAACTTAAATTGATGAGGAATTAAATCAAGTGTTCTTCCAAGTAAAGCAAAGTGACCGTATACCAAATAGATAAATAATTATAATTATAATAACCTTTTTGTTGGTGTTGTTTTAACATCAGATATGCAATTTAAATAAAGTGACTGTCATGTCAAATTTTTTGTATTCATGTACACCCAATGCATAATAAACAAATACAATTGGTAAATATTACTATTATTAGATTTCTGATAAAGTGCAGATGATAAAATACAAGACAAATTAATAATAAAAATAACCTTTATTAACATTAAAAACATTCAAAAGACAAATACCAAGCTGTCTTACAAAGTTATCAAAATGATTCCTCAAAAACAAAATTAAAAAAATAATATGAAGGAAAATTACATATTATAGTTTTTAAAAATAATAGCACTAATTTTTAACAAAATGTTTTTATGTCTTTGATACCTTTAGTATATTATCTCATTTAACATACTCAATTACTATTAGAATTAGAAAGTCCCTAGGTAAAAATAGTCACTACTTAAAAAAAAATATAAACTTATCAATCCTTATTTCATGATGTATGCTGGAGAAGATGTATACTATTTTATGTAACCACATATACAATTTTAAAATTTTAATATTAAACATTTCTCAGATTTAACATCTTGAGGCATAAGCTACTTATAACTAAAAGACCTACACATCAAAACAAATAAAACTCAAATAAAGTAAGAATGTGACTGAAGATAAGAGATGCATTCTCCAGTATTTTCAAAATATCAATTACCAGGATAAAGTCACTGTAGTACACTAACACATGGCTTTATATAAAAGATATTTTTAAGAAAATCTACAATAATAAATATAAAAGCAAAGGCAATATACAATGATGGTATGAACCCGAATAAGTGCCTACATATAAAGGCATTATGAAACTTAAATCTTGTTACTCATCAGAAAAAATAATGAACCATCAGAAAAAGAGGAATTTGTCTAAATAAACCACTGTGAGCTTAATATCACAAAACATAATATAATTCAGTGGCAATAAAACAATCCAAGAAGGAGTCAATGCTACTATTTCTTTAATTTCACTGACATGATATAAACTATAAAAGAGAGACTATGCCACTATTTTATAAATAACTCATTGGCAAGATATAACTAACTGTAAGAGAGAGATTATGCCACTATCTCTTAAATAATTCATTGACAAGTTATAACTAACTGTAAGAGAAAAACTATGTTCTATTTCTTTAAACAATAACTATAATTAAGTGATGTCTAAAATTGATAATACAATAAACAGAGCTAAATATAGCTAAATATAAAATTGTGGTATAATAATTAAACAATAAAAAATATGCATAATCTTCTGACTCTTCCAGCATTTAAACACATTCAACATAAAAAATAGCATCATAAAGGGACAAATATAATGTATTTAAAAATATTGCTGTAGCAATATTCTGAGAACTTATCACAAAATACCTGCTAATTAATCCATAAAGAATTATATAAAATAAAATACATAGAAATAACTAAATAGCATTTACAATACAATAAATATTTAGAATTAATAATTATACTCATTACTATAAATAAAAAAAAGTCCTTTATTTTAATTCACCATTGTGCTGGATTCAGTCAATAAAAGAACTCATGTATATTCTACTGACTTTCCTGGATATTAAAATAATATAACTTACATTAATATAAACAGCAATTCACAAAATATGAGGAGGCAAATATTTAATTTACTAACAAATAAATATAGCTATTCAGACTTGAAGGTGGTAAATTTAATTACCAGACCAAATATGATGCACATTGAACATTTCATATAGAATATTAAATAAATAACTTAGCTTTTTTTTTTCAAAAGCATACTTTATAATTTATTGATAATTAAAATGAAGAGCAAATATTCTGCAAAACCCAGCATGATCTGTTTAAGAGCAATTTTTTAAATCAATATCTCTGAAACATAACAATAAATAACAATGAAATTCATAAAAATGAATACATTTAAGAAACTTTGGCCAACATGTTGAGAAATATATTTCCTTCTTTAAATTTTAATGTAGACACAATAAAGTCCTTTTTATATCATTGCCATTTGTAATACCAGTCATTGAAAGACATTAATTTTGTAAAAAAATTAGCAATTAATAAATAAATATCACTTCTTTAAATAAAGCATTTGAAAATAATAAGATTTAAATCCAAGTCATTTATTAGTAATACATCCTTTAATAGATTCATAAAGTTAAAGTTAAGTTTTATCTCTAGTGAAATATAGATTTTTTTCTAAGCAGCAGATATTACATCATAGAATTCAGCAACATGTGTTATAGGTAAAACTAATGCATAATAAAGTCTAATTATTCCATTATTTTCTCATCAATAAATATAAGTTTTAAAATATAGCATTTATAAAATTATTTTATTGCTCCAAAAGTTTCTGCAATTTTTGGAATGAATAGACTTTTTCAATTAATTAAAATGAAATTACTTCAAAAAGAAAATTCTTTTGCAACATTATAAAGATTGACCATATTTTACATATAAAAGATGCACAAAAATGTTCTTTAAAAATATTTAGAATCTTAAATTTTTTTATAAATAACTTAAATTTATTCATGTACCTTAGAAACTATCCTTTTGCAATAAATGTAGAATAAAGTTTTTTACAAAGCAGAGATAAGAATAATAGTTTTAACAAATTTCACTGAAGTAATTAATTCCTGATAAATGATTTAATTTCTAAAGTATTTATTACTGATGTCACCATAAGGCAATTTCTCTTGAACATTTTCAAACTGTTGAGAAGTTTTATGGTTGTAGAATAGCCTGGACAAATATTACTTCTAACAATGCATAGCATTAACTTATAAAATAAAATTAGAAAAAAACATTACAACTCACAAGAGATAAAGATAAGTGTGAAGATAATTAGTGTGGGGATAGAATAGATGCATGTGTGATTCTCTTGACTTTTGACTTTTATACAGCAAGTCATGTTATTGATTTTGATTGATGTAATTGACAACTAAGATGCACCCCAATTAACCTTACTAGTCAAAAGTCAAACATTTTTAGTAATCAGTGGAAAATTTCTAGAAGTAGATTTTATTAAAATAAATTTAGAACATTTTGGAGACAATGTCTAGATTGAAAATATAAACAATCAATTAATTACTAATTATTTCATTTTTAAGTAATGTTTTTAAACAAGTTATTTAATAAATTGGAATATATTATGATAAATAAAAAAAATATTGAATTCTTTAATTACATAACAGATTGGCATTTCATCAAAGAATATTTATTTTAAACATATTTTTATTGGTAAAGCCTCAAAACATATTATTTTAATATTTTAAAATAAATACAATTTTAAACATTAGCAATTAATAAATAACTTTGAGGATTAAGCTTTAACCAGAAAGCATTTTTTAAAAAAATCTGGCCAGCTTCACACATGTACAATACACTCACATTCCATTATTGATTTCTTTATTTAATAAAACTAACTTAAATATAAGTTAATTATCAGTTTAGATTACAATTTTTTAACTAGTTAATCTTTAGATTTCCATAATTAAAATTAGATTGATATTCTATTACATTAAATAACACTCTTTATTGACAGCAATTTAAATATTTTAAAACTTACTTTAAAGTTTAGTACTCATTTTAATTTCTTCCCTAATATTTAAATTTAATAAAATATAATAGCCAAACCAAAATAATTTCTGCTTTAATACTCTTAAATTTAATTCATTAACATTTTAAATCATTACTAAAATTATAACTGAGAATTTAAAATTATATAAATTATTTATTAGATTTAGACTTTATAAAATTACACTTAAAGATTACTTTTAAGCTATGAATATCATAATAATTATTCTAAAAGTGGCTAATCAGTCAAGCATTGGTGGTCCCGAGGTCAGCACTGCAGCCTTACAAGCAGTAGTCCCAGGTTAGCGGGTTCACTTCCCAGCTGATGCTATGACACATGAAAAAAAAGTGGCTAATCAGTTGCAAAAACATTTAGTTATTATTTAGCAACAAAGTTTACTCATTAAAAAATTTAACTATTATATATATCATAAAACTTGACATACAGCTTTAATATAAAAGCTGAGAGTCACAATATATATTCTAATCTTTAATTTCAGATGCATATGTGATACAAACTAAATCCACCTGCTTCAAAATTCTAAGTAAATTGAAATCAGCCTATTAACCTAGATATGTATATGCATGTAATAGCATCTGCCAAACATACTCTTATTTTCATTAATTTATAAATACATTCCCAAATGATTTTGGAACAACTTCAGAGACGTAACTTTTGTAAAAACTAAATCTATGTAAAAGTAAATTATTTTTTTAATATTCTATTAAAAACAAATTAATTCTGTAAAAAAAAAAATAGATTTAATATTTCCTTAAACTAAATCTTGATTATTTAAAACTACCTTTGTAACTTGAAATTCTAGAGAAATATTAATTGACCCCAATTCATCTTTTATTTTACCAATAACTGAACTCCCTATAACTTTCTCCTTATTACTGTTCAATAGCACTTATACATTTTATCACTCTTAAATATTCAGGCGCATACCTCATATATATATATATATGTTATATATTATATATATACCTCATATATATATATATATGTTGGAGCTTTGGTTAAATTAAATTGCAAAGCCTATTAATATGTGATGTATCTGAATTAAGTTCAGGCCCATATGATTACTTCAGTTGGACTGCTAAATTTAAACACATGTAGATGTCTGAAAATTCCAGATTTTCTTAAGAGTTAACTATTAGATAAATGCTTAGCTTGAGTTGGTATTTTGAATCTGGTGTCCTAGCTCCTCACTGAAGAGAACCATAGCTCAAAACTGGCCTGGGGATGGGGACAATCCTAGATAAAGATTTTGAATGCATTCTCTTGTAGCATTTATCATAGAAAAAGCTTGTTTAGGGATATTAGCATGCTATTTATTTCACATATTTGTAAATGCAAGCTATATAACTCATATGATATATATGACTTGATTATATATATATATGTATGTATAATTTGATATATATATATATATGTATACATATATATATATCAAATTTTACAAAAACTAAAGTATTATAAAATATGAATAAAATGCAAAGATTTAACATTGGATAAGAAATTTGATAAAATATATATACAAAATATATAAGTTAAATTAGAAATTAATTAATATAGATAAGTATTACTGACTTGTGGTCACTAGAGTCTCTTTAAATTTATTAAATGGTTACTATTCATATTAGTAAATGGCAGAGAAGAGTTTATTTGAAATATGAATCGAAGATTAAATTTAAGCATGCACATTTTAATTTCAGACAGGATGTAGAAAACTTCTTTCGTAGTTCACAAGTAAAAAATACTGTTGATAGTTTTATAAATATTTAGTAAAAATCAGATTTTCACATTCAGGGTAAAGTTTATCTTGAACTTGGTTAACTTACACTGTTGAGATGTGCGTGTGTGTGTGTGTGATAACTGTGATGTTGTATATATATATGTAGCAGGTTGGCACTAGGTTGGAGTTAGTTGCACACATATATTTAGATATCCTGGTGATGAGGATCCCTACACAGAAAAAAGTTATTTAGTGGGTTAGCAATACATAATAATTGCTTTTAATGTTTGAAAATGTTTCTTGAAATACATGGTAACAACAATGATGATCTTAGTAAATGGTAAGCAGACTCAGCAAGGAAAGACTAAAATTTATTTCTGGGACTGGCTATTTATATCTCTTCCTCGTTTGTGAAACATATTTTTTAAATATAATTAAAAAAGCAAGCAAATATTTGTAATCAAATGAATATTTACAAATTCCTTAGAAAGCAAAAAAAAAACAACATGTTTACTTGCATGACGACAAGTTATCTTAAAAATTATATTTAATTAATATTTTAAGATATTTGCAAAACATAAAAAAAAAAAAAAAGAAATTTACCTTACTATTGTGATAAACTATTTTATATCAAAATTTTCTTAATTAATCTGATATTTTGGTTATAACTAATTCAATTTTATTTTAAATAATTTTATTTCTATAGCATAAATTTTAAACTTTATTTAGCTGAAATAAATTAGATTTAGTTATTTTTAAAAACAAAATAAATAAAAAACTATTTCTTTTTATATTTGAACATTGTCTATATGAGCATGCGCCTTTAATATATAGAATGATAAAATCTAAGTTTAATTTATAAAATCAAAATCCAAACCATGATTGCCAACTACTTTTATTTTTTTAATTATAAATGGTGATAGTTAATCTTTCTCAATACATATTCAAGTAATGTTAGTATAACAAACCCAGGAAGAAATATAAACAGCAGCATAATTTATAAAAACAACATTATTAGAAGTCAGACACTAATAATTACAAAATATAACAACTTATATTAGAAACTTGTACATCAAGTCAATTTAGAATGAGAATGTAGACCTTATTATAAGATTTTAAACATCACATATAAAATTAACTTAATCAAGATAATTTCAGTTTTAAAACTGTGATGACTTAAGTAGATTTGGATTTATGTTTAACAAATGAAAAATAATATTAATATAGTTAAAGATTTATTTTATAAAGTACAAATTAAAAATTAGCATATTTTAAATATAGTATTTGTTTGAACGTATATATAGGGAATTTGAACTCAGATTTTCAAGCATCCTTCAACTATTCACTCTATCTTATACTACTGATAAACATGACCACATGCATGTAGAAAATATAAATAATCACCAATATGCATATTTCATGCTAAAACAGCACCCATCAGTTGGTTCAGATTATCATCTCCCACACATTTATATAATCAATGCTCAGTTTATATTAAGATAGCAAATTTTCATACTTTAATGGACAGGCTTCAATCCATTCTAACCTCCAACTCTACAATGCCTGTATTCACAAATGTTTGAAAGTATGTAAATATGCAAAGTTACATGAAAATAACAATTTTAAAAAGTAAATAGTCAAAGCAAATTTAAATAAATATATTTATTTTGAATACTTGTAATGAAATTAATCCAGTTTGGGTTTTACTTCCTACTCCAGCTAGAAAATTTGAATAATTTTTAAATCACTAATATTGAATGACAAATGGGATCAGCTATTGTTCAACTACTCCTAGTTGGAAAGGTCAAACACATGACATACTTTAAATTTGAATTCTAGGTCATTAGATTTAGCAAGCTAATTCATTAGTCACTATATCATAAAACCATCACAATTTTAAATATTAAAAAAATATATAAATCTTTTACCCTTTTAATGATCACAGTTCTATCTTATGTGGTTTACATAGTGGTTTAATGGCAGATTAAAGACCTAAAGTTCTATTTATATATTGGACTATTTGCATCATCTAATATTAAGTATTGAATGTCTTTAGAAAAATTTAACTTTATTTAAATTGTTTTATTACATTTAACTGTTAGTAATAGCACACACAATGTCTCAAAAGGTATTAGTGTCCTCTTTTCTTCAGGTGTTGCTGACCTGATCAGTAATGGTACCAGCATGGGAATCGAACCTGGACTGTTAGATTTCTTGAATATGCTCCAACCAACTCAGACATCCCACCTAATTAGAGTGTTATCTTAAAATTCAATATTCAAGAATCTAAGGAGTCTAGGTTCAATTTCTATGCTAGTACTGCCACTGGTCTGGTCAGCAACACCTGAAGAAGAAGAGAATAATACCCCTCAAAACGTTGTGTATCCTGTGTGCTATTATTGACAGATGAATGTAATTGAAAAATTTAAACAAAGTTAAATTTTTCCAAGGACATTTAATACTTAATATTAGATGATAGAAATAGTCCAATATACAACTAAAATACCATCATCACAAATCTTCAGGAAAACACTAAAGGTCCAAATAATTAAAAAGTACTAATTGGATAGGTTTTTTTAAAGTCAATTAAATATTTTATTGATTGAACAATATATAACTTTTTAAATATCTAATCATTTCATTATTCTGAATTATAGCTGAATAATATCTTCTGTTATTTAGGAGTTTAATAATTTTTTTACTATTTTTTTAGTGTCGTTTTATTAATATATGCGCAAGTGTGTGTTTTTTAAAAAATATTTATAGATATTACAGTATTACATAATCTTTTCATATTCTAAATAATAGTAAGTAAAGTGTTGAGAAGACATAACACTGCTATCGAACTTATGCAAGAAACAAAAGTTTAATACTAAATTTGGGTAATCGAGTTGAAATAAAATCATTAATTTTAGCATCGTAATTATGAGATGATTGAAGCACATCAACTATAAGATATAAAACAGCGATTCAATCATTTCAAGCGGCTGGGAGGAGCTTTTTTTTACGTCTTCGTTGTCTATTGCCATAGCAACCTTTCACTGGACTATTTTTTTTTCTCAGTAACTTTTCTACAATACGTAACATTTAAGACAATCACTCATTTTTTAAACGATAAAAATATACTTTATAAAAAAATTTTAACCATCAAACTGATCTGACCTCGAACAATTTAAAGTAAATGACACTTACAGTACATCATCTTAATTTTTTAAATATTGGGCATTAACTTAATAAAAATTTATTGACGAAAACGTTTTATCAATTTAATAAGATTTGATTAAAAAAAGTAAAAGGAAAAAAAATTCCAACTGAAACAAGCAATTTAATTTATACATATTTAAAAAAAAATATATTTACAAGGTCGATTACGTCTAACTATATTTAAATTATAGAAGTTTATAAAGAATCATTTATTAATAACAAACTTGAAATAATTGAAAGTATAAAATTTTTATATGATCGTATTTAAATCAATTCAATTATAAATCAAATCAAGCTGGGCATTAGATTGATGAATCATAAGTTATTAATTTTGAAAATGTATTTGATCGTTTTGGAAATTTTGATAAAAATATTTTTTAAAACATAAAAAAAAAATTGAGTCTACTGAGATTTATAAAAAATTCTATTTTAAGAAAAAAAATTTATGTAACTATTTTTTTAAAAAAAAAAAATAGGTACACACTTACATAAATGTTTTTATATTTTTTAATACAAATAATTTAAAGCGCATCTAACGTTTAGTAAGCTGCCATCTACAGGAAGTATTATATATTATTACAAACATTAAATTCAGTCCCTATAACCTACTAAATTGAACCTTGATTATGATGAATAACATTGTTTTGAAAGAATAGAAGAAAAGGCAATTTTTATTTTCAGCTTTGAATAAATTTTAAACAAAATATTTTTATCAAGTATTATTTTATATATTGATAGTCTATGATATATATAAAGATAAATATTATTGCAAATTACATTTTCTAAGTATCTAATCCATTTGACTCAATGATTAACAATGAAGCAGTCTATTATAAATGATAATATTGTAGGAAACTCTCAAATTATATTTTTGAGATTATGAGATTTTTTTTTTTTGATTTTATAATAGAATTTAAAATTATAAATTTATTTAATGCACATTGATTACGTAAGTAATATTTACCAAGGCAATAAACCTGAAGCATGTGCGGTTGAAAATGCGAAGGTAGGGGACCTCTACAGGTCTTAACCACAAGCTTACGCCTTGGAAGAAAATAGAGTTCGAAGTAATTTTACCATATCTGTAAGATTTGGCCTTATTCTGGATACTGAAATTTAGAAGCGAACGGTATTAAATATTTATTTTAAATATATGCATGCATTAAAAATATATACCACTAACATCATCATTTATAATTATTATTAATTTACTGCAAGATGAAGATCTTTCCAAGTTTAATCCAATTTCTCTGACCTACAGTTTCACATCACTGCTTCAAACCAACAAACTTTTTTTATTTCATCATACATGTGGCTTTTTTCTAGATCTTTTACAATATTTTAAACTTCACTTTAAAACTAATGACTGCCCATATATTATTATGTTTTCTAGAAATATATTCTATCCAGTTTTATTTCAGTCTTTTAATTCTTTCAGTAATGTAATGACACCTTTTTGTTCTTTATATGACACCTTCTTGTTACTACCAACATATATTTCTCCATACTTTATTGAATATTAAGAACTAGTAAAATATATCTACTAAAAGTTTTTCATTTCAAAGAAAAACACACAATTTGTAACACACCCTATGTATAATTAATTGTAGCATTTCTGATTTAAACCCCATAATACCCGGGTATTCACTTATAAAAATATATTATTATTGGCCTCTTTCATTGCACATGCATTTTTTAGGATAACCTTCATTTACCAAGTAATCTATAGCTTAAAATATCTACATCTATAGGAGAATTTTAATGATTTTGGAGCACTGTGCTAAGATGTAACTGTAGTGAAATATAACATGGTTAATATATTTATTAAACGGATTAAAAATATGGTAAACTAAAATATATTTAATAATAACCATTATGTACCAATGAGCACTAAAATATAATTTTAGATGCCAAATATTCTAAATAGAAAGTTTATCACTAAATATCTTATTATCAGGGATCATCATCTTTTTAGATTACTACCATTTCCCCTGCATTTTCCAATGAACGGCATGCTTTCTCAGGGTTAGTGGATATTAATGGCACATAGTTGGAATGAGTTAATAAATATTTAATTAACAATTTATTTACAATAAATAAAATAGGAACTCATTAATATTTGCAACTACCACAATATAAATTCAAAAAATAAATTTATAAGAAAAAATACAAAAATATTGAATCAAATAAACATAAACATTATATGTATGGCTTTTTAGTTAATAGAAAGAAAGACCTAATCAGCTAATAAAATGTTTTAAACCATGATAGAGTGTAAGCTTACACTATTTGTAACATCTTTATTGATAACCTTTATCAATTTAGTTCTGATTGTGATAATAGACAATGTAGATGAGACCCTCTATAGAGAGATATAAAGTTGGTATTATGATAGCAAAGATTTCTCTAAGGAAAGCAATGTTCCAGGATGTAATATCAATGTTTAACCACTAAACATCACATGATCACTATCTCATACTAGCACAATAATTGTTATTAAACAATTCAAAACAAAACAACACTCTCCATTAGTAGTGCCATCTTGTGCAGTGCTCTCAGATCCAAGGCTCCTCACTGATGAAGGCCACAAGCCAGAAACTAGTCTGGGGATATTGGATGAGTAGGCATTAGATAGGGATTTTATGCACAAGCCTTCTGGCATCCATTGATTGCTCTTGTTAGCACAAGATGGCACTACTATATGGAGAGTGTTGCTTTGTTTTGAATTGTTTAATATCAATGTTTGTCTGAATATAAATGCATGATTCCTTATCTTTTGACTGGTATGGTTTTGATTTTCTAGCCACTCATGATAAATGTTGCCACATGGAATATTGAAAAATTAGCTAAACAAAACACTTCTAAGAGCGATTGCTACTTCAGCATTGACGTTTCCTCCTTTCTTCACTGAATCAATCTGCACCGTTTTCTTCTCAAGTTAAATCTAGATTACTATAATTTTTCTACTTGGACTAATTTATATCTCGTGTTTTCACAATATGTTTTTAACACCTAACACATAATCAAGATTTATTTAATCAAGATGTTTATGAGAAAAAAAAACATCTTTATCAAGATCTGACTGCTAGATTTAATATATTGTTTACAAAAACATGATTTTTTAAAAATATTTTTACATTGTATGATTATATCGTGAAGCAGTCAATCTTAGCTTAAGATTGAGCTTCATAGTTCCATCTACTAACCTATGTTTAAGCCCTATATCCCATCCCGCTCCTTTTGTCGTGTATGTATATTTTATGTATACATTTGAGATGCGCACCTACAGTATAAAATTTTAACTTTTAAATTAACATTTTTTTTATTATTAATTTTATGATTATTAATTCTTTTTATTAAAATACATAGGTGTGGCTCAAATATATATATTGTGACCCTCTGAATGGGCATGAGCAAGCAAATCGTAGTATATCAATAGGGTAACCGTATTGTATTATTAAAAAAAAAAAGAAAAAAAAAGAACTGGAAATTGTTTAAAGCTTTAGATGTTGATTGATTATGCATTTTGATTGACCATTTTATAAGCATTTGTTATTATTATTATGGTTAATGAAATATTTAGTGTAAGAAAGAGGGGTTATTTGTTATAGGAATTAGTATTTTGTCAGGAGGATGCAAGGTTATTTTATTTAGTGTCTAATATTTGTTTGAATGGTTTCCTGATCTATTATTCATTGACACCCATCCATGTTCAGATATTGATTAGTGAAACATGTTTAACCTATAGCCAGATTAGTTGTATTTAGTCAAGATAATTTAATATTTATATTACAGTATATGTGCACAAGTGTATATCTATATTATGTTTCATTTCATTTTCATCTTTTAATAACAGCAGACAATAGTACATTTACAATAAAAACATTTAAATTGCAGTAATTTATCTTTAATAATTTAACAAATATATATTGTTTTTTTCCAATGATTAATGAATATTTGGATCAGTGGAGTATTTTACAAATTAAATAAATTATTAATCATTTTTGTTAACAGTTAATTAATATTCATTTATTTCAAGTTTGTAAAAAGTTATTTTTTTTTATTGTTACTTTTTTTGATTCAATTGTGAAGGTCAAATTTTTTTTTTAGAAAAGATTTCTTGCATAGTAAATTAGCTTCAGTGCAAAAGGTGGAGTTAACCTTTTGGAGGGAAGATGACCTTTTGATGGAGGGAAGAGATATCTATTTAACAAATAATCTTTATTAAAAATTGCTCATTATTGACATAATTGCAGCCAGTATATTATTCTTCTCTGCTATAACAAGTATATATCTCTTCCAGGAGTCAAATTAATTTTTTAAAAAAAAAAAGCTTTAAAGTAAACTTCAAGAAAAGTCATAGGAAATTCTAGTATGGAAAAAGTCTTCAACTAGAATGTCAGGCTAGAATATAAGAAGGTATATCAGTTTTTCATTTCTTTACCTAATTTTTAAACATTTGAATTAACCACCTCATACTTATTACTATTTTAAAATGTATATCTATAATATTAAGCTTGCGTTACCTTATTTATTTACTATTGAGAAGGAAGTTAGAGTGTGTGAACTTTATAATCATCTAACTAATCTACATGAATTTTATAATACCTTTTGGAAATGTGTGCAGAACATTTTTGGAGGATTTATTTTGACTTCTCATTTCATTTTCTATCTTACTTCCACAAAAGTTAAACTAAAATTAAAGGATATGTGTATTTTAAAATAACATGCTATATTTAAATTCATTATGGAAAAATGACTTTATTTTTTTTTTGTTTTGTATTTTTAAAATAATATGTGCTTTATGAAAGAAAGTAAAAAATATGAATTACCCTGAATAATTAAAAGATACTACTTATTAAATATGTACTTAAATTGGATGGAAGGATGGTAATGTGGTATATTTCTGTTCTCTTCGACATGGATGCATTATAAAATAAATTATTATTAATTGTGGAATTACCAATGTATTATGACATATTAATTTGCAATGTTTAAAAATAACTATATGTATGCTAGCTTATAAAATGTTGGAAAAACAAATGCTATTTAAGAAATTTATTAAGAAAAATTGCTTATTTAATTTAAAAACCACTACAGAGTGAATTAAATAATTGTTCTACAACTGTAGCTGAAATGTCTTTCGTATTACTGTCAATATAAAGGTTCGTTTCTTACGTATGATGTAGTAAACACAATTAGCTATGCTAAGAACATTGGAGATACTAGATCAAATTTAAATTATGATTTTTTTTTTTCTTGTCCTACAGAAATTTATTTTATGTTTCTTATTCTTTATAAACATGAACTCAGTTTGGAATCTATCTCCGTATCGTTTAATCAACTTGGAGAAGGACTTTGCAAGTGAACTTTTATTTTAAGTCAAAGAACAAATGACTTTTGTTTTTTTATTTTTTTTATTACTTGTCATCATCAATGTATATGATAGACAGATAGGCATATTTATTATTGTTTTGCTTATAATTTTGTGCTATTATAAACTTCTAGATCATCTCGGAATGCGTATTCACAAATTGTGGATATGCGGGTAAAATTGATTTTATTCAATTATGCTTTGTTTTATTTTACAAAGGTAAAAAAATTTTTTTTTTTATTATATGGTTAAAGAAAGGTGTATATTTTATCGTATATTTTTCTTTATCTCAAAGTGAGAATTTTGGCTTCAAAGTAGCGAGTGTCTGATAGAAATATTCTGCCAGAAGTAGCAAAGAAATCTCATTTGTAATATTTATGTCTATTTAAACTTTAAAATAATTTAAAGTTTATTCTGAATTAAAAGTTATATTTTAAGGTATCATTTAATTACCATATTATTTGCATAGTATATAACTTAGAAATTTTCTTATATTCTTATTTATGCATGTGTGTGTCTATTTTGTGCAATTATTATATTTACTTGGTAAAAGTTCAGTTTATAAATATTTTCACCGTATAAATTTCAGATGTTGTCATATTCTAAAGAATTGAAAGGATTAGTAGGTTATCTGTATGTATTTATCTGCCAGTGTATATATAATGATAGATATGTAGAAGAGCTTTGGGAATGGAAATTACTCTGGATGCGTTCTATATTTGTAGGGATAGGAGATTTTGCCTATGTAGTATATTTTAATAATTTTCCATGAGTAGAGCCTATTTTATATTGTATGCATATTATGAAGTGATAGTTTTGAAGTTGAGTGATGTTTTTCTTATGGTCCTGGTGATGAGGAAAAGTCCCACACCAGTAGTATATTTCAGAATTAGATGAATTATTGTTGAAGTATGAAATGATATTTAGGAAGTTGAGTGATGTTTTTCTTATAGTCCTGGTGATGAGGAAAAGTCCCACACCAATAGTGTATTTCAGAATTAGATGAGTTCTTGTCAAAGTGTTCAGCAAAGAGTTTATTTGCTCCTCATGTGAATTTCCCTTGGAACGTTTAGTTTATATAATCGTGAAAATATAGTTCTGTGTTATTTAATATGTGGCCAGATAAATAGTTAAATTAAATTCTTGATATAATATTAGTGCCTTATTTTGTTGGTTGATTTATGACATTGTCCAAAATGAAATAATTGTTTAACCCTTAAACCCCTAATTTTATTTTTGGTTGTTTGGGGAAAAAAAACAAATTTTTTTAATTCCCCCACCCAAAAAAAAAAAAAAACCATTTTTTTAAAAAATTTCCCTATAAAATTTAAATCATCCCAAAACTTTTTAAAAAATATATTACTAATTTTTTAGGTTATGAAAGAAAAAAAAAATTACTATATTAAATAAATATTTTTTTATATAAAATAAAATAAATCAATTAAATAAAAAAAAAAATAAAAAAAAAAAAAAAAAAAAAACGCCTACTCCTCTTTTTTTTTTAATAAAAAAAAAAATTTTTTTAATTTTAATTTATAAAAATTTTAAAATTTTTAAAAAATTTTTTTTTTATTTAAAATTTTATATTTTTTTTATAAAAAAAATTTTTTGAATTAATATTTCCTCAATAACTTGATAATGTGTAGAAAAGATTGTTTTCTATTATTGTTGCTTAAGATATGACACACACACGTAATATAAACAATTATTGTTGCTTAAGATATGACACACACACGTAATATAAACAATGTTGCAGATATAAAAGTATAGAGTTATTGAAATTAAAATGGAAAATAAACACTTTAAAACACATTATAGTCATTTAACATAAAGTTATAAATCATCAAATCACTAGAATGAATATGATTTTAGTGCTATGCATGAAAGGTGTATGTATTTAGATAGTTATTTAATTAAGTTAGCGAGAGCTGCTTTATTGATAGCCAAAGGTACAAATTTGCTTTATTTCAATAATTGATAGTAAATCCTCTCAAAATATTTATTGTACCAATAATATGATATATTATTTAGTTAATGTTATGTTTAGATGAAATGCTTAAGCAAAGCAGGTATTCAAAGTCAGAATATTCAAGTTTTGTTTGTTAATTTTGCTTTCAAAAAGGTATGAATAATAAATAATGTAATATAATAGGGATAATCCCAGACTGATGTCCAAAGATTTATTTGAGAATTAAAATTATTAAGACAAGTAGTCTTATTGTAAAATAATTATGCTAAATTAGATTTCAGTGTAATAAATGATTTATTTATTTATTAAAAAAAAAAAATGTGTCTTGAGTTATTCTTGTATAAATTCATGTACTAATTTCCACATCTCCACATTTCATACATCCATTATAAAAATATATTGTTTTATAGCTATGATATTAAATATGCTGGTATCTGATAATATTGTTTCCTCAATCCAAACATTATAAGAAACCTTGCCACTTGATAAACGTATGAGAGGGGTTGCCTAGTTAATGTAATGGTTAGATAGTGATGTGAGATTAAAATATACCCTATTTCTGTTGTTATCTTATTGCTAAACACAGTAAAACATTTAGTCAATTTATCTCACTACATTTTATTATAAGTTAGAATTATAAATTCTGGGCCAATGTATTTTCTTTAATTCAACTGTGTGGTTTTTTTTAAAATTTCCTGAGATCTTATTGCATATTCCTTGATCGGCATTAAGGTAGCTGTTTAGATGATGATGTGCCAAGTCATAGAATTGTTTAGTGATATAATTATGTCAAGCTGATATATGTTATACTTGGATGATGGAAGAAATTAAGTTGAAAGGATATTTTAATAGTCTTTACAAATAAACATTGTTATTCTTTATCACGCAGTTAATTAACAAAAGGATTTATATTTTATTTAATGTTTTATAATATCTTTTCCTTCATTTATTTATAATTATATATTTTATGAACTTCCTGTAACCTCCAACTGAGCTGATCTGAATGTAGACATAGGTAAAGAGTCTCAGTAGTAATTTTATATTAGATATGTTGTTATATTGTTCTATTCATTAATAGAACTGGCACCCTGGGCATTTACTCATATAAGGTATATGAACGGTGTTGTGAGCATGGGTTACAATATATATATATATATATATATAGGAGCAAAATACTAACAAAATATTGATTTTTTTTTTGTAAATATTTCATTATATGTCATTTGTACAACTTTTTCTTTTTAAAGTATTTTTTCTTTTAAACTGTATATTTTGTAAAATCCAATATGGAAGATTCTACAGTTGATTGTCTAAAAATAATTAAAGGGTTGGAAACACTATTGTTTTAATCTGGGGAAGGTATTTTAATTAAAGTTTTTACTTAAAATGGGGATTAAGATTAAAGATTTTCTTTTATAAACATTTTGTCAAATTTCTTTCTAATCTGGAAATAGATTTGAATTTATTTTTGGATGTTATCTTACTGTTGCATCTTCAAAAACAATCGATAAAAGAAAAGTAAGAATTTTTAGATCAGAGATTAGATTGTAAAGCTAAAACTAAGTGATTAAAAAGCATTCCAAAAACACCTGGGCAAAAGTATAAAATGGCTGAATTTTTAGACAGATTAGAAGAGCTACTATTGAGAGAACTGATTTTAAAGATATTACACATCGCTTGAAACTTAAAATGATGTAGTAATAAATCCACCACCCTTCTCGGCCCTGTGGGGTCATCATCTGCCACTGCCATAATATCATGCTCCCTTAGAATGAAGTAAAAGCCCGACCTAAAACTTTAATATGCTAAGTAGAAGCTTGCTGTCACCAAGAAGAATTCATTTGGATCCTCAATTTGCCATGCATGAGCCATACTTTGAAAATAGACTTATTAAATTTGTGCAAGGTAACTTTTATGCTACTATTTGAAAATGAATCTAGCCTCACTAATCTCAAATCCTGCTATCAAGATTTCTAATGTATTGTTCAATTTTCTATCTTTTAAATTAATATGTAAATGTAATTTGTCCTTAAATGATTTTTGCTCTTAAATGATTTTATAAATCTAATTTTCTCTCATATGCTCTAACTTTCTTTAATTTTGGTGCAGTCATTTATTTATAGTTATTTATCACTTAATTTTATATGTCTATTTTAGTTATTATTAATGTGCCAATTTCAAACAATCTGATGAGTTGAATTTCTAAAATCTTTTCTTTTTTTAAGTAAACCTTCATGAATTAAGGTTTTTAACATCCATTTAAAACAACACATTATTAATTAATACACTCACCAGATTGTTTTATGAGTCAACATTTTATTTATGTTTTAGTATAAAAAAATATATTTGTTTAACTCTGGATTTTCTACCCAGGGTGAATCCAGAACTTTGGCTAATTAATGCTTTGAAATTTTAAAATATTATTTATTCATTTCTGAAAAGGTGACCGATTATTTGTTTTCTATATAACTGCTAGTTATTTTTTTTCTATACTCTTAAAATAGTATATGCTTAAAATATCAAATACAGTATTTATATATTCCAGTTATTGTAAAATCAATGAAGGTGGGATTGATTTATTTAAAATAGCAGAAAAAGGGATGGGGGAAATCTTAATGTTTCTTTTACTAAATAAAATCTTAACATATTAGAGAAATCCCTCTATATATATTATAGCGGCATAGCATATTATTTATACAAATTATGGCATTCAAACTAGGGTCATTTATTTTTAAAGCAGTAAAACTTTTTCAATGTCATTAGTGACATTTATCATTACTGCGTTACTGACATTCGGCCTATCTTTGTGATTATATATATATATGTGCTTCTTAATCTGGGGGTTATGACAAATTCGAACCCATAGATTTCTTCTCAAGTCTTGTCCTGAGGATAGTTGAAACTACCCAGGACCATTTATGTCATATAAAAGGGCCTCTGGCAGTGATCCCTAAGTCTGGCATGCTATGCCCATCCACATTTATTTTGTATAAAATGCCTCTGGCGGTGATCCCGTAAGTTTGGCACATGCTATGCATATTCACTTCTTCGTATCAAAGGCCTGTACATCAGTGATAACCATGGCATGCCCATCCACTTTATTCTCATCCAGAAGCATGACCTTTTCCTCTTAGTTATTTTTAGGCTATTATGTCAGCACCACAAACTTCTTCATATTATTATTTCTTTTGCTTCATGACCCAGTTTTAATGCTCTAATATTAAAATTGCGCTCTGCTCAAAATATATATAAATGCCAACTATTACTAGTTTTATTAATTAAATTTATTTCAGTCTTATGCAATCCCACAGTCGTAACTTATTTCTGTATTTAAGAGAATCTATATGCCTTGGGGAAAAATAAGGCGTTCTTCTTACCAGCGCTAATTAACAGAATTTTCATTAAGTATTTTTGTCATATAATCAAATATGTTTTCAAATGTATTTTATTTATTTTCACGACCATAATGGCATGAAAATAGTTTATATTATATCTGTAATGAATCCCAGAATGCTCCCGTAGTAATATGTTAGTCACCCTGTTTCAAAACCGTATATAAAAGCGTTAATAGCAATATTATGTAATTCTTTCTAATAATCGATTGGCATCTTAATATTGGACCCACCAAAGATGTGTGCTTATTTATAATATATTATTTAGCTAATAAAGAGCATATGAGAAATAATAGCATGAATGACAATATATAATTATCTATCGTTTGGTAGACCGCTTGCTCATTCACGCACATACTAATGTACTTAATTTATAAATGTATGTAAATAATTTGTCATTACATTAAACTATATTTTTATTGTCTAACTTATTTGAGTAGGTTGAATTCCTTTTTCTCCACTTCCACACATACAGCTGCATGTGTACATATTTTAGTTTAGTCATAGTTAATAGAGGTCTCATTGTTTTGCTCAGCTTTGCTAGTCAGCCGGGTTAAAATTAATTCTCATGTGCCACCACTATTATGTTATTCATTAGGTGTTTGATCTGGGGCTTAGAGAGTGGTTTCGAATTCAGGCTGGTCCCTGACCTAAATCTTGGGCTTGACTGGGTTTGAAGTACATTTTGTGAGTTCCAACTCATGTCATATGGATAAACATGTTTTGACCAATACAATTGTAAATGACTATATATGACAAAAAAAATCAAGTCAGATGTCACATGACTTAACTTAATAAGCTTGTACTTACAAAATGTTATCTATATATAAATATTTTTTATTACAGAACTAGGAAGAAGAAAAAAAGAAAATCATGCTAGAACATGTTTTATAATTTGTATTAACATATTCAGCTTTGACACTTAAATAAGAAAATGAAAATTATTTCTTTATATCTCCATCCAGTAGACAAATTTAAAAAGTTAGTAAATATAGTACTTTTTTTATTAATTAAACTACACAATCCATTTGCATGCAGTAAAATTAATTTAAATTAACTAATTTGTCTTTCTTTCCTTACGTTATATTAGTTATCATTATATTATTTTTAATTTTACATTACTATTTTTTTTATAAAATATTTCATAGTATTATTAACTTAATGTTTTACTCTATCTAATTAAGTTATGGATATATCTAATATGTGTTGCTACACACATGACAATTTACAAATTTATCAGTCAACATACCAGAGTACTTTATTAAGCTTTTTTAATCAATCTTATAATACAAGAATCTTGGCCTCAGTGTGGCCTTTGAGCATTCCATCATCAGATTTTCAATTGGATTGCCGGTTGAAGAATTAGAGTGTGGAGTAAATTGAAGCCTGTATGAGGATTGGCTATCTTAATATATATCTGAGCACTTATAGCATATATGTGTAGAGATGGTAATCTGGATTAACTGATGTTTGCTGGTTTAGCATGAAATACGTATATTGGTGATTGTTTATCTATTCAACATATATGTGTTCAAATGTATCAGTGTTATGAGATAGAGTGGAGAGTGGTGGGTCGTGTGAAAGTCTCTGCTCATATACCCTATATATTACTTATAATACAAACTAATTTAAGCTGCAATTGACTTTGTTTTATGATTATATATATATATATATATATAATATATATCATATATATATATATATATATATATATATATATATATATATATATATATATATATATATTGCAACTCATTTCTGTTGTGTAATCATTTTGATTCCTTCGTATTTATTTCAGGTTAGCTATTTTTAAGAAAGAAATTCTTAATATGCTACAACTTTCATGTCTCTCTTTTTTTATTTCTGTATCCATAAAATAACTATAGCACATGAATCTTTAAATAATTTTTCAACTTCAAAATAAAATTTTTCTATAGTATTTTTAATTGTCTCTGATCAAAAAGTACATAAAATTTATATTTTTAATTGCAATGAGATCATTTTACTGCATTTTATGCTTCTATTAAATTAAATAATTGATTTGACCACTTTATTTTATATTTTTCAATGTGCACAATGTTGTACTTTCAAATTGTTTTATATAAAACGAATGTGAATCTAATTGTGTTTTCATTATTTGTATCAACTCTGAAAGTTAGACAATGTTTTATTTAATGTTAGACAGTTTTTTGATCTGATTACTGAAGAGAAACCACAATTCTGAGAAGTTTAGTGTGTTTTAAAGATCTTTATACTTCAGTGCATCTATAACAATAAAAATGATGGTGATATTAACTTTTTTCAAATCAATTATTTTTAATTTTTTTTTTAACTTTACAAAGACAATGTCTAATATAATACAATATTTTTTATTAAGAATATTACATTTTATATACAGAAAACTTTACACTCAAACCAAATAAAATAAGATAAATTTAAACATAGCTTTAGTGCATCCAAGTATTAAAAAAAGGTATAAAAAGATCTATGATACTCTTAGGTCTTGGATTTTAAAAATTATGAAATGGCATTTGAGCCTATGGGCATTTTGCTTATAGTGATTTAAGATTTAAAATTTTATAGCAGTGATTTAGATTACATGGTGATATTAAAAAGATCAACATTTATAAAAATTATATATCATATAATACACCATATTTATGTTAATTGACACTCTGTCCAGCACTCATCATCAGAGTGTTTTTTAAAAGGTGTGATAATGACTTCTGGACAGTTGAAACTGTAGGCAAGAGGAGATAAAATAAATCATATGTTATAATGCATTGTAGAGTGTCAATTAAGGTGTATATGGGGTATTGTATTATACATAATTCAGCAAAGCAAATAAGAAGGAAAAGTGGAAGGAAATTTTAATAAAATTATATAATAATGTGATTATATTCTTTAAAATCTTTTATATTTTGTGGATTAGAAAGTGAAGATATAAAAATAAATGGAAATTATTTATATCAGAAATACAGAATCATTGTTGAATTATGGTTTCGTATTACTCCTTACAAAACTGACCACAATTCTATAACAATACTTTCACAATATGTCAAAATAAATTATTTTTAAAGAAAATTCATATAAATTTTATATAACTAATTATTATGCTCATATAATCATGTATTAAGAAGTGCGCCATATAGAAAATCATAAAACCCACATGCACTTCCTAGATCACATATTGTTTAAATCGTATAAGTTTTGTACAGTAGGTGAATGATTTTGTAAATAATATTTCTGAACTTTCAAGAATATTAGACATATTATCAGATGAAAACTAAACAGGGCAAAATATAAATGCTAATAAAATTAGAATAATAATGCTTTTTCCACATAAACAGCAATTAAAGATGACTAATAATGAATTTTAAGAGATGGTCTTGCATTGGTGGTCGAGAGGTCAGCGTGACTGCTTTGTAAAGAGGCAGTTGCCCAGGTTGCGGGTTCGCATCCCGGCTGATGTTATAACACTTAAAAAAAAACAGTCACAAATACTTTTAATTAGAGTATTAAAACAATTGAAAACATAATGGATCACATTAGTTACAGATTTAAACTTGGAAAAGAGTTATTTTGATAGAAATATCTTATTGTTAAATGAAAATGTATGCCTATGTGTTTTTAAAATCATTTTGATTTATTTCAATTGCCAAATGTTGGATTCTAATGCTCAGGTTTTATGGATTATGGCTCTAATGTTTCATTTTTGTGCTATAATTATATTGAAATGCCTGGATAACAAACAGTTTAATTATGCTTTGATTTAATTGTTTGTAGGTCTTCCAGTATAAGATCTTTTGTATAAAAGTGTGATTTGAACTTTGAATGTGGTAGCCAATTTATGATATCAATAGTTGAATCCATGAGCATTTACTAGGTGGAGGATGGTCAAAGGGAACAATGGGGATGATGTTTTCTAAATTAGGGTAGAATATGCTGAGTCTGTATAATGTGTTGAAGGCTTTTTGGTATTAAAATGTGTCAATGGAGTGCCAGAACATCCCATTGTGGGTAGTTGGTTTTTGCATGTTCCAAATTCTGGCACTGGAATATTGAACCCAAGTTCCTTGATTTTATTATCAAATTAAACATAGAAGCTCTCCCTACTAATCACTTTCTTGCTTATAGAAGAAGATGCTCTAACACAGACCCTGACTGTCAGCTTTACCTTAAAGGTGAAGAGACCACAATTCATGCCTTATTTCAATGTGAAAGACTGAAAATTCTCAGAAACTTTATCACATCCATTTCTAAAGCCAATGGTCATTGGATGCATATCTAAGTGGAAAGTATAGGGAGAGGCTTTTTCCCCTCAATAAGGATTACAACATTCCTCTTGTATAGTATTTGATTGATGAGATGTAAACTGACATTTGATCAATCAATAGAAAACCCTACTAATTTATTCCTAAATATTAACAGGAGAATGAAACAGAGAGACAAGGCCCTGGCTCCTCCTGACATTCATGTGGCAACATGGAACCTGTTCATATTACCCACTGGCTGCAAACCTTGGACAGAGAACACTCTCCAGACTGTAACTAGATCTTTCCCATATGATCAAACCTTATGTTAATCACTATTATGTTTCACTGTTGTAACCACAAGCTTTAATAAAGTTCTTTGTTTAAAAAAAAACAGTTTAATTATTTATTAATATATGTGCTTTGTAAGTTTTTAAATAAAGATCTGAGGCATAACTGTTGAACAGAAAAGCAACACAGAAATTTCAGATTTCACAATAAAGTATGATGAGATACATACATGTTGGGAATAAGAAGAGGGGATCTAATACTAAGGATTTGGTCCAAGGAGAAAAACAAATAACATTAAACATTAATAAAAGAATTAAGTGGTTAAAATGTAGCTTAGCTAAGTATGTTAATACAAATGATAGATAAACAAAGTTATAAATGGAACTCAAGATACTGTGAAAGACCTAGAAAAAGACCACATTTAAAATGAATGAATGAAAGAAGAAAATTTGCTGGAACATTGGGAATAAGAAAAAAATTTGGATTAAGAAATTTTAAAAATGAAAAGATGTTCATCCTGCAATGTATTAATAATAGTATCTGTATGAAAAAATTATGACTTAATGATAACTCAAATATTCTTAATATTCTCTGCCGAAAGGCATCAACTCTTACTTTGGATAACTGTATTACAGACTTCTGTATGTGAGGCCTTATCTGTCAGATTAAATTATGTTAGAAAATATGTATTTACAAAACACATTCATTAAGTCATCCAACTTTCAAAAATTCTAATTTGTGTTCTAGTTAACAAGTATTAGGCATGTGAGAATAAAAACTATAAATATATTATTGATCTTAAACTCAAATTTATTCTACCAATATGTTAACTGATGCATGTTTATGAATAATTTCTTCATTAATGAATAATATTTCTGTAGTGCAATTTTCACTACACCATTCTTGCACAAGGTATGGATTGTTTTCTATCCACTTTTAAGACCTTTTAGGGGAAATGTAATCAAAAGCATGTGACCAAAAACATATGAAAAAGAACTATGATCCTGAAGATGCACATTACATGCTGGAACAGCACTCATCACTTGACCCCAACACTCATCACTTGATCCAGACCACAATCTCTCACATACATCTTTGTCATTGTTCACTATATATCTAGACAGCAGTTTACTATAGTTTATTTAATAAGTGACAAATGTGATGCCTTTACAACTTTGATACAATTCATTTAATGAAGTATATTAATATTTTTATTAGTCATTCATTAGACTAGATTATCCAATAATGAATATTTCTGTAGTATAATTTTCACTACACCACTTTCACATAATGTAAAGACTGATTTCTATTCACTTTTAAGACCTTGTGGAAGGATATAATCATAAACATCTGACCAAAAATATGTGAAAAAATTCTGTGATCCCTAAAATATATTGAACAATGATAAAGATATGTGAAAGAGATTGTGGTCTGGGCCAATTGATAAGTTCTGGTTCAGCATAAAATGTACATCTTGGGAATCATAGAGCTTTTTCACATATCTTTGATCATATGTTTATGATTACTTCTCTCCATAAGATCTTAAAAGTGGACAGAAACTAGTTCCTATCTTGCACGAGAAAGATATATTGAAAATTGCACTATAGAAATATTACTCATTATTGGATAATCTAGTCTAATGAATGACTAAAAAAATATTTATTTCTTTATGTTTTTTTTTATATGTCAAAGCGAATTCCGGTCCAGCTGCTTGGAAGGCAGCTATGCTAACTGCTAGGCCACCAACGCTTGACTATTTCTTGATGTTTGTTTGCCATGTGAATAATTATGTAATAATAATAGCTGCAAAAAGAACTTATGGAGATGACATTAGAAATTTGTTGGTTTTTTTTTTCAGTTTTTTTAAAGCCTCAAACAGTAGTCAAAGATCAAAAGAGTCTTTTTTGACCAATATATGATTTTCAATTTAAGCTTTAAAAATATTCATCTTTTCTTTCTGTTTGCTTTTTTGTAATGGCTTCATTGCAGTAAATGTAAATAATAATTATCAAGGCGTGAATTTGGAAATAATTAAATATATTGCATGTTATTACTTATATATATATATATATATATATATATATATATGTATAATCGGGGAAAAAATTAAATCAGTTGTCACATGACCTAATTATAAGCTTGTATTTACAAATGTTATGTATAGAGCTCACAAAATAAGCTCTAACAAGCTTTGCAACTCACTGACGATCCCAGAAGCAGAAACCAGTCTGGGGTTGAGGATATTCTGCAAAGCTTGTTAAGAGCTTATTTTGCTAGCTCTATATGTAACATATATATATATGAAATAAAACAGGCAAAACTTTCTATACATATTACCACTCAGTGCAAGCTAGAGTAATCAATGGATGCCAGAAGGATTGTGCATAAAATCCCCATCTAGTGCCTACTCATGGCTTGTGGCCTTTGGCAGTGAGGAGCATTGGATCTGAGAGCACCACACCTAGAAACTAATGTGGGGATATTGGATGAGTATGCACTAGATGGAAATTTTATGTACAAGCCTTCTGGCATTCATTGATTACTCTGTCTTGCATTGGTGGCAATATGTATAGAGAGTTTTGCCTGTTTTAATAACAGTTATAAGCAAGCATAAAAAATGGTGATCACATTTATATACTAAATGGTTTTACTTATATTTTTATTTATTATTACTTATATAATATATTGAAAAAAATATCATTCTAATTAACGTTTTAAGTTTTTTGCTTTAAAATAATGCTAATTAATTATTATCATTATTTTTTATTATAAAATATTTATTACTTAATTGGAAGACGTCATTTATTATTAATACATTTTTTGTTACGTTGCTATATATTGTATAAATATTTTATTAGCCTTTAATTTAATTTTTTATTTATTCTTTCTAATAACTTAAAAAAAACAAAACTTTTACAGTATATTATTATCTATTGTTAGGCAACACAGTATATACCGATTAAATAATGCTGAAAAATAGGAATTCATGGGTTATTTTTAAGTGCAATACATTTTTTTTAGTGGTAAGAATGCTTAGATACATTTGTAGATTTTCATGAAATTGTTACTATTTTTACAAGTACTAAATAATTTTAGAATGAGTGATAAAGAATAAGTGTAAAGTTAAAATGATTGTCATAAAAACAATTATTAGCATAATTAATAGTAATACTTAAAACATTAAATAAATAAAAAAAAGAAAATAAATAGCATTAATATGTATATACTATAATCATACAAAATACTTCTTCAAAGATCTTTCATTAAAACTGTATGCAATTATAAATAAACTTAAATCAAAATATATAAAATGCGCTAACGCGCACATTAGAACAAAAATAAATAAATAATACTTTCACTTAGTATTTAATTTCTAACGCGAATTTAGATTCTTAAATTCAGAGCAGATTTGGAGTAAAACATTTTATCATTGGATTCCCTCTTTTCTTCATAGCGTAAGCTTGTGTTTAAGACCTGTAGAGGTCCCTACCTTCGAATTTTTCAGACGCTTATTCCTAAGTAAATATTACTTAAAATTAGATATATAATTATTTTTCAAAATATATTAAATGGAAATAAGATCAGAAAGTAGTATTGATGTAACAGTAAAATATAAAAAAGTTTTCATTCCAAATATATCATAATCAGCCAAACACCTGCATGTATGACGGACATCTACCATCAGAAGTCACGACTAGATTTATCATGTAGAATTTCTTAGTCCTATTTATAATTGTTTTAAATTAAGTTGCTGATATTTATATAGAAAAATTAACATTTACTGGTAAGTACATTCATATAAAACCCTCAACTACCACTAGAAATTTAATCTATATCCTCTAGATCAGGGGTAGTCAACCTTTTTATACATACCGCCCACTTTTGTATCTCTGTTAGTAGTAAAATTTTCTAACCGCCCACCAGTTCCACAGTAATGGTGATTTATAAAGTAGGGAAGTAACTTTACTTTATAAAATTTATAAAGCAGAGTTACAGCAATCTACAACATATAAATCTTTATGAAATTTTTTTAAGAAGTCAATTAAATTAAAAAGAAAGTGCTTCAGTGTCGGACAAATCCCCTACCGCTCACCATGAACTCTAAAACGCTCACTAGTGGGTGGTATGGAACAGGTTGACTACTAATGCTCTAGATAGTGAATAACTAAATATCTCTTGAAATATACACTTGACCGTAACACATTAGAATACTACATCAACAATGATTAATAAAAAGTGACCACACCAAAATAAACAAATAAACATTTATTATAAGTCATTAACGTTATATGATAATATTCATTATAAATATGCTCAGTTTTTGTGTTCTTTAATTAACGTAGATAATTTTAAAAGTATTCAATTTATTTATAATATGAAATTACATCAATGGATCATTCTAAAACCTTATAATCGTGTATGCACTTATATATAATGTTTCCCAATATCTTTCTGAATATTATCACAGATCAAATTTAAATAGTCAGTCAATTGTATTAATAATGTTATTCAAAAATCAATTGGATTTGCATATATAAGGCACATATATTGCTTCAGAACTTATTATTTTAACAAGTAACACTAAACATCCAATCAAGCATTTACAATAAGCGTTTGTATGAATATTAACCACATATTAAGTTTGGACGTAGTTAAAATACATCTAAAATATATAGATATAGGAAGAACTACAAAATATATTAAAATTTACTTTAAAATTAAGACTACATGTCTAGCATTGGTGATCGAGAGGTCAGCGACAGCTGCTTTACAAGCAGTTGTCCCGGGTTGGTGGGTTCACTTCCCAGCTGATGCAATGACACATGAGGAAAAAATTAAGACTGCATGAATGAATCATCAATAAAATATAGGTGTGCTTTAAAATGTGTCTGTAAAAATAAGACGCATTAACTTTTGAAAATACTGTAAAAACATATAACTATGAATATATTTTCTTTACTATATAAGTGCATCTTTTAATCAACAAGTCAAGTTTAAGCAAATCACAATTGCAAAGACACTTTCCAGTATCAGTTTCAACAGGTTTCCAACGAACCTATTAATCCTCTACCCCCTCCCCCCCATCTCCTTCCTTTAATATTGCCCTAACGAAATATTTAAAATCAGATAGATGCCAATTTATGCTTTATCCAATTTTACACAAACAAACCTATCTTTCAACCACTAATAATTTAAGTAATTATAAATAGAACAATTTCTTTTAGCCCAACTGTTGATTCTAATTAAATATTTTAAAATAAATAATTAGTTATGGAGGTTTGTTCTCACAACTTATTCTCACATTTCAAGATCTTAAAATTAATTTAATAATATACTGCAATTTATATCATTATATATAATTTACACAATAATTGACAATTCAAAATGAATTTTAAAAAAATTAATCTAAAAATAGATGGCTAAAAAAGGAGAGAGAAAAATTTATTTTAGAATTTAAATAAAGTTCGTAAAATGTTTGCGAATTAAATATTTTTTTAACATAAATAATGGCGATATTTATACATGAAATAATAAGACATCCCATAAAAGTAAGCCCTAATGTGTCTTTTAAAGCAAAAATTTATATATCACCTGGTCTTATTTTTGGGGGAACACAGTATATATTATGTGTGTGTTCATAAATGAACAGAATATGAGTATGAAAACAATATTCTTAAAATATATGTTATAACTTAAAATTGATACACTCACACTTAAAAATATTAATTTCACATTTAATAATAATTACTGAAATACAAAATAACATTAATGCTCTTTTTGATTCTGAGCATCATCATTGTCAATCATCAATCCACTGCAGGATAAAGGTCTCTCCAAGTTCAATTCATCTTCTCCGATCTTTAGCTTCTCTTCTTCACATCACCCCTGCATATTTTTTTTTATTTCACCCACCCATCTCATATGTGGGTTCTTTCTGGGTCTTTCCAGTTTAAGATTTTAATTGTGCATCATCTATTATCATCTCTTCTAACAATATATCAGGCACAACTCAGTCTTTTAATTATTTCAATGGTCAGCAACACCTGTTTATTCTCTTATCTATATTGTGACAGTCAGATGATGTGTGTAGATTTAACCCAGTTCGAATACTAGGCGAAAGTACCTCAAGGCCAACCATACGCGAGATATAAATCACGAATACAATATGACCTCTGCCCATTCGCCTGTTCTCGAGGCCTGATCACAAACAAACAACACCATCTGAGCCATGCATAAATTATTTTTCAACCGGCCACAAAGCTTAGCAACAGCGGTAGAGACATGGACGGGAAATCCTAAAGAGCTAAAAGCTAAATGTGTAATGTACATAAAAAGATGTGTTGGTGTTTGCATTTTGCGTGCCTGGATCATTGAAAGTAAAAATAAAGCATTTAAGATAACTAAGAAACTCAAGTTTTTGATAATTAAATAATGTTTAATTAATGGCTTTAAAATATGAATAAGGCTTTAATGGGCCTCCGCTATTCCCCTAAATTACTGCAACAAACTAATTAGACAACAAAAAGAAAACAAGTTAATAGGTTTGCGGTAAAATTCTTTTCTTCCCAATTTTATTAAAAAAAATTCCAACTCGATCTTCTCGATAAAGTACGATAGATAATAAAAACCTTTCGCAAAGCATTTCTTATGGCTTTGCGCTAAAAACCGTGTTTAAAATTGACTTAGAACATGATATAGCTAAATCAAATATACGTGATAAGCAAATGGGCGGACAAAAAGAGGTGTTATCAAAAAGATCAAGTTGGCACACAAAAGAAACTGACTTGGATTTAATTAACAACATAAATAAAACTGGAAAGAGATTTCAAATGACAAAAAGTTAACTAGTAAATTTAACCGCAACGAAATACTAAATATTTACAATGGTTAGTAAGGAAGAATAGCGAAGGTAAAAAGGTTACATATAGCTAGATGATCCCAAAATATTATTTAAAGTTAATTCAAAAAAGTTTACATAGCAAAGACATATATTTCAATACAACAATAAAACAATATGAATCAAAAGTAGCATACGAGATAGTTTAATATAGTAGATACGATACCGTCCTTTTTCCGTGATGTTCCTACGGCATCCGTGGCTTGATCCGACCGACGATAGGTGTTTGTCCGGACAATGAAAATATGAAGTATGGCTTCCATGAAAAGTTCTCCAGGCACGGCATAGAGTTCATATGGTTATTAATTGGATGTTAAGGCATTTTTGGATGGTATTTAGGAACCTCGGCGATAGGCAAAGCTATGATTTGCCTAGCCAAGCATATCCATTTTCCTCAAAATACGGTTGGTTTTAACTGGAGCAGGTTCCAACTTCTCCATTGTTTGAAAATGACAGCTGTACAACTTTTTTTGAAGCACAAGCTAAATGTGAAGCAAAATCTGACGGATTTCTCCCAAGAGAAATCTGAATGCACTTTCCAGAAAACTTGGAAATAAAACAGCAAGAAAAATCTTAATAAATCGCCTTCACAAACAAAATCAGAATCAACTGACTCCTTCCAAAAGAAAAGTCTGAATAATCATCTCTTTTGTTCTCCCTACTATTTATACTTTCTCTGCCAGCTACCTTCCATTGTTTGTATGATCTGAGATCTTGATAAGCCCCCCCTTGCTGCTTTGTTTCAAAACAACACGATCTAAAAATAACTTCAATTTTTTACTATAACTTTCTTACTTTAAAGTTGGAATTTTATTAATTAAAAAGCAAGAAAGAAAATGCCATCTTTAATTAGACTTGAACGGCTCACTAATTAAAATATACATTCTTTCATAAATGTTTGTGGGCTTATCTCAAAATCAAATCATACTAAATATTTTAATAAAATTTGAACAACAATATATTTTTATTTTACACTAGAATAAACATTTTATTTCAGCAGAATTTTGCATTAATTCATATATATACGCTAGATGTATATATATGTTTGACTAATAGGTTATGCAATTTTTATCAACAGAACGAAATTTATTTAAAATACAATATTTAACTGTAATACACATTTAATAAGCATAATTATTTTTAACTCTAATGCAAAACCCTGCTGATATTGAACTATAAACTTAATTTAGGTCTACCATACTAATTAAGTTTATAGGAAGATGTGAAGCATGGATCGGACTTCAGATCCATTGCTTCAATATATTGCATTTTGATCTCTTCTTGTTACTCCTAACATGCATCTCTACATACTTATTTGAGTGGTCTGAAGTCTCTGTATTGCTCTTCTATTAATTGTCCAAGTCTCAGATCCATAAATAAGAACTGGTAAAGCACCTTTATTAAAAACCCTCCTTTTCAAACACATAGACATATTTCCTTTTAGTATCAAGTTATTTCTACCAAAAGCATTCCAACCAAGTTTAATTCTATGATTAATTTTATCCATTATGTTTCCATCTATGGTAATAATCTGACAAAAGTATTTGTAGTTGTTTACTTTTTCTAACTCATTGTAATCAATCTTTATTTTTATCTTTTGAGAAAATCCATTGAACATTACTTTAATCTTTTTACATTTACCTTTAGTCCTAATTTCTTACTTTCATATGATAACTCCTGCAACATTTGCTGAAGCTCTAAAGCATTATTTGCAAATACAACTACATCTTCTGCAAAATGAATTAATTAATATCCATTTACTTTTACTTTTTTACTTTCCCATTCCACAAAATACTTTTTCCAACACTCCTGTAAAATGTTTTGGAGATGTGTAGTTACCCTGTCTTGCACTCTTCTCAATGTTAACCTTCATAGTATCATTATGTAATCTAATTGTTGCTGTTGCATTTTTATAAATATTCTTTAGAATATAACAATATACTGGGTCTATACCTTGATGATCCAATGCTTTAATCAGTAAAGAAATTCTTATAGAATTAAAAGCCTTTTCATAATCCACAAATTCAAAGCATAATAGCAACTCATATTCATTTGTCCTTTCTATAACTTCTATCAATACTTGGATATAATCTATTGCACTAAAACCACGTTTAAATCCAGCATATTCTTTTGGTTGGTTCTGTAGATAAGTTGTAATTATCTTGGTAAAAAGGTTTTATAAAACTGATAAAAGGATGATAGGTCTGATCATCATTTTAAAATATTAATATTAATACTGCATTCTTCCAATTATCTTATACATCTTTATCATTTAGACATTTGGTATATAACTTTCCAAAAAATTTACTATTTTTTCACCTTCTGTTTTTAATACATCAATTATAATTCCATCATTACTTGAAGCTTTTCCTTTCTTCATAAATTTAATTGCATGGCTCACTTTTTTATTTAAAATTCTTGGCAATTCAAAAGATATAATAAATGTAGGAAGTACTTGTTCTTTATTACTATATAATTCTTGATAGATCTCTTCTACCTATTTCATGATGTCATCGCTCTTTTTCATCTTTTTTATTGCAGATATAAGTTCCTTACCAATACCAAAATATAGTTTTACACTCTTGATACCTTTATTCTCTTCTATAGTTTTCCTTTCTAGTTCACAATTATACTTTCTTATATCATTAACAACTCTTTTTCACACCATTTTTTAAAATTCAAGATATTCAATCCTTTTAATGGATTCTTTTTATTTATCTTCATATTTCTTCTTTTCTTCATAAATTCTCTAATTGGTGAATTAGTGTTTTTTTCTAACAGCTATCTTTGTTTATATTTTTAAATTATGTCAGCTATTTTCTTATTAATTTCATTCAAATCTGAATCATGTTCAAAATCTACTAATACTTGAAACCTCTTAGCAAATTCTAATTTAAATTCATTAGAATATTTCTCAATATTAGGAATATCAACTGTAAATATTATTTTTCTTAATATTTTTTGTCTCTTTAGTTTTGCATTAACACGTATCTTACATCTTACTTATTGATGATCACTTCCTGTGTTAAATTTATTAAGAACATTACAATCTTGAAATATGTATTTTTTGTCAGTCAAAATAGAATCCAATTCTGCTGTACCTTTATTTGGATGCTTTTATATCCATTTCCTTTTAACATTTTTCTCAAAAAAAGAATTCTTAATATAAAGTTTTTCTTTTTCAGCAAATTCCACTAGTCTATGTCCTCTCTCATTTCTATTACCATAACCAAAATTACCTACAGCACTTTCATCTTTCATTTATTTACCAGTTCTGGCATTAAAGTCTCCCATAACAATTTAAAAATGTTGTTTAGTCTGATCAAAAGCTTTTTGTACATCTATATAAAAACATTCTACTACTTCATCACTATAAGAACTTGTTGGAGCATGAAACTGAATTATCTGTATTTGGTTATCTGCTATTAAGTTATATAACTAATCTTGCCACTCTGTCCAATACACCATCAATCTCCACCATGTTGTTCATCCACTTTTTATTTATAATGAATTCTATTCCACTTGTACTTCTAATATTTCTGCCTTGTAGTAGAAGTACATATTCACTTTTTAAATCAATTGTCTTTTCACCTTTACTTCTAACTTTACAAAGTCTAAAAATTGTCCCATATAATTTAAGACAGGTCTTCTTACAATTCTTGCAATCTTCCTTTACTTGAAAGTAATCTGTAATTGTAAGTACCTAAATAAAAATTTGTCATCAAATAGCAGCTTGTGATATCTTGGCTGGTGACTTTACAGCCACCTGGGAATAAGGGCCATTGTTTACTTTTGTCTATCATGATTTTATACATCTATTAGAAAAAATCATTCACCCACCCATTCATTCTGCCTTATTAGACAACTGAGAAGAAAGACTTATTGTGCTTATTGATATTAAACTCAGAGGTAAAAAGCCAATAAACTCACCATGCTAGCTAATACATGTTGGGGAGCATCCCATTTATCTTCATATATTAAATAAATAATCAATAGTAATAACAGCTGCAATGACAACAATGTATAGAGTGGACATTACAAATTTGCCCTGCTTGGTTTCTTTAAGGCCTCCAAAAAGAATCAAAATATGTGCTTTCAGTCTATAGCAATCTCCTTTCTGTAGCTTTTTTAATTGTATAAGAAAAAAATTTCACTTCATTCACTACTAAATAAAAATAGATCAGTTAGAAATATATGCAACATATTTTAATCTTTGGATTGAATACATTTACCAAATTAGTGCAACAGAAACAAAAACATAGTAGGAAGTATTTATAGCACATAAAATAAATTGATAATTATTATTTTGAAAGAATGATCCATATTTTATAGTGACATATATAACAAAAATGATGCACTAAAAAGGATTGAACATCTTGAATTTTGTAAAATGGTGTGGAAAAGAGTTGAAAATGATATAAGAAAGTATAACTGTGAACTAGCAAGGAAAGCTGTAGAAGAGAATAAAAGTCTTAAGAGTGTAAAACAACATTTTAGTATTGGTAGGAAATTTATATCTGCAATAAGAAAAAAAGATGGAATTATTACTACAAAGAGAGATGACATCATGAAATGGGTAGAAGACTTTTATCTACAATTATATAGTAATAAAACACAAGTACATCCTATATCTATTACATCTTCCGAATTGCTAAGAATTTTAAATGAAGAAGTGAAACATGCAATTAAATGTATGAAGAAAGGAAAGGTTCCAGGTAATGATGGGATTTTAATCGATATCTTAAAAGAAGCAGGTGAAGAAATAGAACAATGTTTAGCCAAGTTATATACCAAATATCTAAATAATAAAGATGTACCAGATGATTGGAAGAATGCAGTATTAATATTACTATTTAAAAAAGGTGATAAAGAAGATATTAGAAATTACAGACCTATCAGCCTTTTATCAGCTTTATACAAAATTTTTACCAAAACAATTACAACTCATCTCAAACATTGGATTTCCACCAACTAAGAGAACAAGCTGGATTTAAAAGTGGCTTTAGCACAGTAGATCATATCCAAATATTGAGAGAAGTTATAGAAAGGACAAATGAATATGAGTTGCCAATATGCTTTGGATTTGTAGATTATGAAAAGGCAAGTCCTTCTATAAACATTTTTTCAGTGATTAAAGCATTGGATCATCAAGGTTTAGATACAGGATATTGTTATATTTTAAAGAATATTTATAAAAATGCAACAGCAACAATTAGGTTACATAATGATATTGGGAAAGTCAACATTGAGAAAGGTATGACAGGGTGACTCCATGTGTTTTTCTGAAGGTTTGTGATGATGGTGTTCTAGATGAATTTTTATATTGGACTATTTCCATCATTCCAAAATTTTTTACAGCAGTGCTGCAAGAAGTATTTTGTGGATTAAAATGGGAAGCTAAAGGAGTGAAAGTAAATGGAGATTATTTAAGTCATTTAGATTTTTCAGATGATGTAGTTGTTTTTGCAAATAATGCTTTAGAGCTGCAGGGAATGTTACAGGAGTTGTCAGATGGAAGTAGAAAAGTAGGGCTAAAGATAAATGCTAAAAAGAATAATGTTTAATGAATTTTCTCAAAATATAAAAATAAAGATTGATTATGATGAGTTAGAAGAAGTTAACAGTTACAAATGCCTTGGTCAGATTATTAATACAGATGGAAACATAATGGATGAAATTAATCATAGAATTAAACTTGGTTGGAATTCTTTGGGTAGAAATAACTTGATACTAAAAGGAAATAGCCAATTGGTTTGAAAAGGAAAGTCCAGTTCTTACTTATGGATCTGAGACTTGGACACCTAATAGAAGAGCAATACAGAGACTTCAGACCACTCAAGGAAGTAAGGAGAGATGCATGTTGGTAGTAACAAGAAGAGATTGAAAATGCAATATATGGGTAAGAGAACAAACAGGTGTTAGTGACCTCATTGAAAAAATTAAAAGACTAAAGTAGAATTGGTATGGACATATTTCTAGAAGATATGATAATACGTGGAGAATTGAAATCTTAAATGGGATTCCAAGAGATTGTAAAAAAAACCAGAAAAAGACCACATATGAGATGGATGGATGAAATAAGAAAGTGTGTAGGGATGATGTGGAAAAGAGAAGTGAAAGATTGCAGGAGATGGATTGGACTTGGAGAGACTTTCATCCTGCAGTGGATTGATAATGGTTGACAATGATGATGATGATATAACTTCATATTATCAATAACTATTAAGCTTTTTTAGATGTTGAAACCTTTGACCATCCATCCCACTTGGTGGCATTGTTGCTAGCCAAAACCAGGTCGAAATACTGTTTATCATGTCAAACTTCTCAACTGCTATCAGCAATTGACTCTTTTGGCTAGCGTCAATATGGCATGCAGCGTGTTTAGTGATCAATTGCTCTCACAGTTTACACTTAGCCTACTGTATCTGTTCAGGCTGCTATGTGTTGTTTACACACTTTATGAATTTTGACAATTAACAGATCACTACTGTATCATGAGAGGATGTCAGTCTGTGTATTGTTTATTTGTTAAAATATTAAAGAAAATGTAATGGCCGGTAACATTATATCGATGTGTTTTGTTGTAGGAACAATGCCATCAAGCAGGATGGAGGGTCAAATGTTTCAGAACCCTTTTTTATTCATAATTTTTTTTATCCCTTATACACTGATCTCTTGAATCATAAAATTTATAAATACACAGTTGTTAAACTATATTGAATATTAATTTTATCATAATACATCTGAAATACTTATATTTTTAAATACATAAAGGATTTTCCCTATGACAATTAACTTCAAATGTAATATATTATTATTTGTCAATATTTTAGATTAAACTCATTATAATAAAATTTTTATTCAGTTATCTTCTAATGTCTTTTATTGATATAAGAATGGCTTTAATAAATTTGTTTATTTTTTCTACAAATGACCACAAACTTATCACTTTATCCAGTTTGGCAATTTAGACTAGGTATTCAAATATAAGCAAATAACATTTTTAAATAAATGCCTAAACAATAAGCTAATTACATAAATTTAATGGAAACTAATCATCTTTATGCTTTTAATCATTTAATTTAAACATACTCCCGCATATATATTACATAATACACAAAAAATATTTTAAAAAACTTAAAAACCATTACCTCATGATCTTATTCTCTTTAGAATGAATATTTTCTATCAGTCCATTCCTTTTCCTTATTTATATATGGAAATTAGAAGTAGACAAAAAATGAGCATTTAAAGATCAAAGATGGTGAAGGAGGAGTCAGAAGAGAGTTTAAAACCTTATATAATGAGCATAAATGTATATGATGGGCATTATCATATTAGCCCCTTACTTACAAAACAAACAAAGAAGCAATGTTGTTTGTGTTGCTGTTTTATGTGGCAACAATATGAGTTTTTGTCTCTTTTAATATGGTGGTGTATTGATTACAACTATATGTTGTAAGTATAGGGGATTTGAACTCAGACTTTCAAACACCCATCAAATATTTTCACTATCTTATACAACTGATACACATGACCACACACATGTAGGTCATGTGCATAAGTTGTATGATATAGTGTAGATAGTTGGTGGGTGCTTGAAAGTCTGAGTTCAAATGCCCTATTTTTACAATTAAGCTCCAGGTTTGTGAGGAGTGACGGGTTTTCAGATATTTAGCTATATGTTGTGTGTATTTTGACAAATTACTAATTTTATCTGAATGCCAAATCCAAGTAGGAATGTTTAGAAAAAAATATTTTTGTTCACATAATAAAATTCTCATTTGTTGAATATCATTGAATCTATGTTGGATCTAAATTGTAAAAATCATATCAAACAGCTCCATCATTTGTTGGTATCAATGATCTGTTTTAGATATTCAGTTCTTTAATGTACAGGTCATTGTCTTAAAATTAATCAAAGACTAATACATTAAGAAACAACATTTATAGCATCATCATCATCATCATCATAATAACAACAACAACAACAAAAGTAATAATAATAATAATAATAATAATAATAATAATAATAATAATAATAATAATAATAATAATAATAATAATAATAATAATAATAATAATAATAATAATAATAATAATAATAATAATAATAATAATAATAATAATAATAATAATAATAATAATAATAATAATAATAATAATAATAATAATAATAATAATAATAATAATAATAAAAAAATAAAGCCAAAAATATGACTTAGAATAAATAAAGGTTTTTTTTTCACAACTCATTTCATCTACTATATCCAATCTTTTTTCAATACCAGACACACACACACACACCTTTTCTAGATCCAATCAAACTGTCAACTGTGCAAGAAAGATCTGAAATAAATACTAACTCAATTAAAAAAAGCTAATGGTTTTATTGCTAAGGAGTTCATAAGAAGTTTGAGTATCATAATTGATCCTAATATCTCCTGAACCCAAGTCGGATGCTTCTCCACTGTGCCAAAACTGTGCAGAGCACTAAAAGAATGATTTGACCAGATGAAACATTTATTTATATTTTATAATCAATTAATAGAGTAAAATTAAATAAATCTTTAACAACTATTTATATGAGCAAAACGTGCTTATGATCTTTAATGGTATTTTGGTTTTAAGCAGTAGAATCTCAAGAATGCTGAAAATATGTCATCATTATCATCATCAACCATTATCAATTCACTGCATGATGAAGGTCTCTCCAAGTTCAATCCATCTTTTCTGATTTTTAGCTTTTCTTCTCCACATCACCCCTGCACACTTTCTTATTTCATCCATCCATCTCACATGTGGTCTCTTTCTGGGTCTTTTACAATCTCTTGGAATCCAGTTTAATATTTCAATTGTCCATCTATTATCATCTCTTCTAGCAATATGTTCAGCCCAACTCCACTTCAGTCTTCTTAATTTTTTCAATGAGGTCAGTAACACCTGTTTGTTCTCTTACCCATACATTATGTTTTCGATCTCTTCTTGTTACTCCCAACATGCATCTCTCCATACTTCTTTGAGTGGTCTGAAGTCTCTGTATTGCTCTTCTATTAAGTGTCCAAGTCTCAGATCCATAAGTAAGAACTGGCAAAACACATTTATTAAAAACCTTCCTTTTCAAACACATAGGCATATTTCCTTTTAGTATCAAGTTATTTCTACCAAAAGCACTCCAACCAAGTTTAATTCTATGATTAATTTCATCTATTATGTTTCCATCTGTATTAATAGTATGACCAAGGTATTTGTAACTGTTAACTTCTTTTAATTCATCATAATCAATCATGATTTTCATATTTTGAGAAAATATGTACATTAGAGTAAATTGTGTTTTTTTATTCAGGAACTTCTCTATTTATTGAAAAGTATAATTTATTTACATTAGTTTTTTAATATTTACGTGATAGACATTAAATGTCTTGCAACATTGTGGTGATGTTTTGAGCTGATGATTTTGTAAACAACAGATGTGCACTACATTTCTTTCCATAATTTTATTTTCAAAACATATTACAATATTACAAACAATGATAGTTAAAAATGGATAATTGTACAATAGCCTATAATAAGCTAAAATAAAATTATTATTATTGCATCAATTGATAAGTATTTTGCATCACAGATGATAGTATTTATTATAATATATCTTATCAAATTTTAACTTTGTTTTATAGCAAACATATATTTTCCAACACTCGTAAATATTTTTAGTAGTGTATTGCTTAACATCAAATAGAGAAGATTGTTTGATAAATGTTTTCCTGCATTTTCAATAACATACATTTAAAGTCTGGTTGTAATTCTTTTTTGACATCATCCATTTTCAAAATATTTAAAAATAAAATATGAATTTTTCTTTAGTACAGGCTTTTTTATACCTGCACTGCAATATGTAATATATAAGGGGTTTGAACTCAAACTTTCACATAAACCTCAATTATCCATGCTATCTCATACTGCTGACACACTTGATCACACACATGTCAAAAAAATAAACAATCACCAATATCTGTATTTTGTGCTAAACCAGCACATCAATTGGTCCAGATTATCATCTCCACACATATATACAATCAATGCTCAGCTTATATTAAGATAGCCAATCATCTTCATACATTAATGAACAGGCTATATCCACTCCACCTCACAACTCTTCAGCCATTCATTTTATTGAAAATCTGATGGAATGCTCAAAGCTCACATTAGTGCCAACCTTCTCATCATATCCATGTTGACCATAAGTCACTCTGACCCCTCATGTACAGGATGTAATGCATTTACATACATATACCAGGGATGTGCAGACCTTACTGCATTATATTTTAATATATGATTTTTTTTCTACAGTACAGGATTTTTCATACCTGCACTGCAATATGTAATATATAGGGGATAATATATAAAATGTAATGTATTTATGTAAGAAATATATCTATGATACACCCATTATACATATGGGATCAGATAACTGAATTAACTTGCTTTTTTTTTCCTGAGCCTTACTAAGTCCAAAACAAATTATACCTTATTGATAAGCTTAATAATGCCCTTATTATATGTTGTCTTAGTATTATCAATGCAAAATGTATTTTAGAAATGTACTTATCATTTCTATTCATAAATACCAACTTGAACATTTTTTTTTATGGAAAACTTTCATGCATGTATACATGATGACTACTATTTATTTTAGGTGAATATTAATAATGTATTTCACTTTAAAAATGCATGCTTTTATCATGACAAGCATTTAGGGTGAAGTTTGCCTGTATATATATATATATATATATATATATATATATATATATATATAGTTGTTTATATATATATATATATATATATATATATATATATATATATAAACAACTATTATCAATCCATTGCAGGATGAAGGTCTCTCCAAGTTCAATCCATCTTCTCCACATCACCCCGGAACACTTTCTTATTTCCGCCATCCATCTCACATGCAATCTTTTTCTGTGTCTTTTCAATCTCTTGGAATTCAGTTTAAGATTTCAATTGTCCATCTATTATCATTTCTTTTAGAGATATGTCCAGCCCAACTCCACTTCAATCGTTTAATTTTTTCAATGAGGTCAGTAACAGATCTTTGTTCTCTGACCCATACATAGCATTTTCAATCTCTTCTTGTTACTCCCAACATGCATCTCTCCATACTTTTTTGAGTGGTCTGAAGTCTCTTAAGTGTCTAAGTCTCAGATCCATAAGTAAGAACTGGTAAAACACATTTGTTAAAAACCTTCCTTTTCAAACACATAGGCATATTTTCTTTTAGTATCAAGTTACCACTCCATATATATATATATATATATATATATATATATATATATATATAAGGGATTTGAATACAGACTTTCAAGCTCTCCACAGCCATCCACTCCATCTTATACAACTGATACACATGACTACGTAGATGTAAAAAGGACAAATAATCTCCAATATATGTATTTCATGCTGAACCACCACTTATCAATTGGCCCAGATCTTCATCTTCCACATATATGTAATCAGTTCTCAGTTTATATTAAGATAGCAAATCTTCAAACTTTAGCAGACAAGCTTAAATCTTCTCTGCAGTCCAATTCTTCAGCCATTTATTTCATTAAAAATTTGACGATGGAACATTCAAAGCTTTTGTTGATCCCAATATTACTGTCAGACACAGGTTGACTTTAAGTCACTATGACCCCTCACATATAGGACCTCAATCTGTTTATGTAAATAACCAAAAGAGGGATGGGCAGAATACAGAGTGAATATTATATATACAAGGCAAGAAGGTCACACTGGCTGGCACCATAATGACTATGAATTTTTATATACCACAGAGAATGAGTCTTCTTATAGACAACAAATATATACTATAGTATAAACATAAATAATAAAATATCAGGTCCTCATTATACTTACATTTTATGTTCTTATTTAATCTCAGGATTCTTACTGAAATCTAAATATTAGATTATTTTCTTTAAATATTGGGTTATTTTATCTACATGTCAGGATTTTTTTCATATTTAATACAAGATATAATTATTTTTATAAACACTTAATGGTTTTTATGCATTCGATATTTTGATATTTTTTGTAATCTTAATTCATTTTAAAAATAACTGATAATTCAAAAATAAAAAGTATTCAAATACCTGAATTCTTCAAACAACCTTTGGCTAGCAATAAAATACTCTTCAAATATTTACATGTTATTATCTTATAAAAATATAATTATATAGCTTATATAAATCTTATTGAAATATCTGAATGTATAAGCTTGTACCAGGCAAAATAAAAGAAAATAATGCAGTAGATAGAAATGATACTTTTATGCTACTAGCTACATTAGTGAGTACAATTGTAATAAAGATAAAACAATATTAATACTTATTTTAAATAAAACAGGTATTAAATGAATGATAAATAAAGTGAATAAGCAATTTTAATATGACTTATGAAATGTACTTTCATATACAATAATGTTTAATACAACTTTATTAAATTGGATTTTCTGGATAAATTGATGCGGTGTTGACGATGAAAGCGTAAACATATTTAAAGGATTAAAAGTGTTTTTTACAATATAACAATACAATAAAATAAGTTCATACAATAAGCAATAAACTTAATTACAAATTATTATTGATATAAGCATTTATAGAACTTACAATAAATTATATTACTTAAGTAAATCCTTGTAAAATCACACTAATGAAATTAACCTTATATTTAAGAAGTTGTCATTCTATTTAAAAAACTAACAAACCAGCAATTATATACACAGAATATCAAATATATGTTTATAAACAAGCTACTAAAGATGATATTTCAATTATAATAGTAGTGACATTTAAAAATCAGTGTGTAAATATAATTCCTAGGATATTGCAAATATAGTTGAATACAGCAAAAATAATTATATAGGTTTAAATTTATTACTTCACATAAGGGGTAAAAATAATAAAAGATCTTAATAGTAACAATGATCTAATATCTCTAAAAATAACTTGTAGTAGAGATTAAGCAAAACAGTTGCATAGATGGACATGCCTTAAATGTTTTCATATAATAAAATACACACTAATGACATAAAACTAAAGGCAAAGTGGATGTTAATAAATAAATGGATACCTGGTTACATGATCTGGCAGTGACAAAGCAAACAAGCTGCATTCTCTCTCTCATTGAGGGGCTTCATAAAAACAACAGTAATGGGAACCATACACATAAATGCCAAAATTGATACCTATCCACAGCAGCATATCAATTAATAAATGAACAATCCATGAAATATTAATAACATATAGAAAGCTAATTTGAAATCATACTAATACACACAAAAGATCCAAATATTTGATCTAAAGATATATGCAAATCAATACAAAATCATTATGAAGCAATATCACACTAAGAATTTTAAAAAGCTATCTAAATTTACACACTCACTTCAAAACAGTCCATACATTCACAGTTTCAACCTATATACAATTGTTTTTTCCTGTGCACATTAATACACGTAATTGTATCATGATATATATTCCAAGAACACTTAATAATTTGTAATTGAAAAACTTTTATACCTGAAAATTTACTCTTACCAAATCCCATTGTAATATGTATGTTATTACAAATATACTTTACCTAATATATAGCTTTATAATAATAAGTTAGTAATGCATAAATAATATTTATGATAATATAATAATAATAAACATAACAATTTCATAAATCAATAAATACACACTACATTTATTTTACCCCATTTAAATAAGTTTGAGATTTTGCCAGTTATTTTCATTGAATAAAATAAAAATAACCCTTTTAAGTTATAAGTCACTCTATTTTTCCATATGGAAAATTATATAGCATAGTTCTTTTATCAAATGGAGACATATCAATGAATAATATCTCAGAGCAAAAGTTTGTTGACATATTGTCCATATTTTTATTTATTTATGAAGAGGACTGAGCACAACAAATAATACAAGTAGACATTTCAATGTAAAGATACTAAACATTTCAATATTAAGACATTAGGTTATTAGGATTAAAACATGAAGCAAAGTTCAAATTATTTATTTTCTGCATGAAAATACAACACATTAACTTGATGAATAAATGATTATAAATTCCAAGATAATATCATATTTGCATTGGATAAAAACATGAGTATATAATGTTTTTTTCAAGGTATTAAAAAATAAATATGGTTAATATCTTCCTTTATTATACGAAAATTTTTTAAATGATTATATTTTGTTCAATCGTGACAATTACATGGTAAATATGGTGTGTGTATATTTTAAATGGTTTGTAATTTAATAATTATTTTGTCTATATTTAAAGTAACATTTGGAAATTGCATAAAACTTTTTCAGATTTTTATGTGAAATTTATATTTTTAATATTGTTAAAAATTAATATTTTTAGTATTGTTAGACTTAGCTTGGTGCAAATATTGTCACGTATTAGAACTGCCATGCCTTTTCACATATGTATTCAGACTGCCAATATCTTTATAAATCTTGTGATAATATCAAGTATACATAGTCTGTTTTGACAAATTTATTATTTTAAGTTTGTACAAGATTCATGTGTACAAGTTATTTGATCAGTTCACAAGATTATAAAGTCATCAGTGGATTGATATGGATGTGAAAAGGTGTAGCAGGTCTAATACGTAAGTATTTTTTTCAGTCTATATTCATCCTCCACTCCATCTCAAGCAACCAATACACATGACCACACACATGGGAAAAAGATAAATAATCCCCACTATACATATTTCATACAGAACTCATCAGTTGGTCCACATCATAATCTCCCACCCTTATATAAAATCAGTGTTCAGTTTATAGTAAAATAGCAATTCCTTAAACTTTCTGGGCTGGCTTCAATCTTTTCATTCTTCCAATTATTCAATCATTCATTTCATTGAAAAACCAATGATGGAATGCTCAATGTCTTTATATATATATATATATATATATATATATATATATATATATATATATATATATATATATATATATATATATATATATATATATATATATATATATGAATACATAATGGTCTAGTAATGTGAGGAATTAGATTGATGTTACATCTACATGAATATGACTACAATATCAAATTTAATAAGGGCTGTGAGCATTCCATCATGTTTTCTAATGAAGTGGATGATTGAATAGTTGGAGGGGTGAGAAGATTGAAGCATCTCCAGTAAAGTTTAAAAAATTGATATCTTAATATAAGCAAAGCACTGATTGTATATATATACAAGAGGTTAAGATCTGGACAACTGATGAGTGCTGGTTCTACATAAAATATCTATATTGCTGATCATTAATATTTATCACATGTATGTGGTTATGTGTATCATTTACTTAAGATGGAATAAAGAACAAATATAGACTGAAAAATCCTAAGTTCAAATCTCTCTATTTAAAAGTATTTAATATACCTTTGTGTCTTGATTTTTATTATATATGTGTTTTTAATTAAATATATTTTATAGATATACTTGTTAACTGAGAGCATGTAAATGAATATTTTACTTAACTATTAGCATATATTTAGATTAAAATTTAAATATAATGAATTCAATATAGCAACAATGATGCGCGTGCATTGTTATCTTACTTTCTTAAAAGTTTAATTTAATTTTTAACTAAATTTGGATTAAGAGAAAAATAGTATTTTACTATGAAAATAGAAAGGGGGGAATATGTTATTTCAAATGCATTACATAGTTATTTAGATGTGAGGCAATATAATTTATCATTTAAAATTTTTAAATATACATATTTTTAAATATTTAAATAATTATTATTTAGAATTATTTATAAAAATATATTCTAATTGCTCTGGAAATTAACTTCAAAACATTCAATAACACAAAAACATGTCAAAATGTCATTTTAAAAATTTGTGTGAATTTTGTTATAGTTTTTGTTTATTGAAAACATTGACATAAAATGAAGATCATAAATTTGTCTGAATTTTTTGGAAATAGTCAATCATGCTTCATTCATTCATTCATTTTCTGTAATTGGTAGCTGGTAAAACAGAAAAAAAATATTGGGGTAAAGTTAATCTTTATGCTCTTGTCTCACTATTTTCTATCTATCAATCAATTTGTTTTGCCAATAATACATGAGAAAATTCCTATCTACGACTTATCATACCTCATTGAAATTAACAACAAATTAATTTCTAACATTTAGATATAAGTTAATAAACAAAGATTTTTAAACGACTTTTCATTTTAAAAAGAAAATTTTTTGCATTCGATCTTGTTATGAATTTTTCAAATTTAAACTTAGTTAATAGAGTTCTAAATGATAATATAATTTTTTTGAAAATAACTAATTACTTGTCATGCATCTATTATTAAGACATTTAAAATAAACCTTAGCAATTTATAATAGAACTACAAGATTTGTCAAGGTTCTACATTATCTGCATGTCAATGTATCTACTGTGAAAATATAGAATACTTCACATATATATGATGATTATATATATTATTTTTTTAATTAAACCATTTTAATGAAGGAAAGTAAAATAATATTGATCCATTCATTAAAATAAAACTATTGTTTTAAAACTAACCATGCAATAAGCAGTACGATTGACATGGAAACAATCTTAAAGTTAAGTTCATAACTTAGCAATGAAACAAAGAAAATGAAATTAAAAAAATAACACTTCAATTAATAACATAGAATATGAATTTGTGAATCATAATTATAATGTATGCTACAGAAGCTCATTCTGGTATAAATACCAAATTAAATATTTATAATTTTAGTTTATCTTTTACCATTGTACTAGCAAACATGTACAATAATTTTTACCACGTTCTAATGTAGAACAATTTAAAAAAATAAATTCAACATTTTGAACGATTTATCTTAAAAAAAAGTTATTAGAAAAACAAATTCTAATATTGCTAAAATAAAAGAGTTTAATAAAATTTATTCTTTATTAAAATATATATTTCAAATTGTAAAAGTAAAATAATATATTTTTATTACCAAAATCTAAAGTATTGTTCTAAATAGAAGTATCAAAATATATAAATCTTTCAAAAGCATTTATAAACTTCAACCAAATCTAAACTAAGGAGATTGTTTATAAAATGCATCAGGGCTAAAAAATCCAATTGTAGGATAAAATACTATTGTCTATCCGAAGATAAATGTAATTGTTGATTCCTTTAAAACTGTCTAAAGTGATATATACTTCATTTATATAATTGGATTATAATTAATAATGAAATCATTTCTAAAAAAAAGATCTCAATATCATGCAAGAAGGACATTCGGGAACAATTGGACATTTAGATGGTTTTACTAGCGGATAATAATAAAGGAATAAATAACTTTTTTCTTGAAGAACATTGTTACATGAAGTATAAAAATGAATAGGACAATTGCATGAAACTTTAATACATAACATCAACTTCAATTGGATGGATGGTTGAAGAGTTGGAGTGTGGGGTGGATTGAAGCCTGTCCATTAAAGTATGAGGTTTGGCTATCTTAATACATATCTGAGCACTTATTGCATATATGTGTGGAGATGGTAATCTGGACCAAACTGATGATTGCTGGTTTAGCTTGAAATACGTATATTGGTGATTATTTATCTTTTCGACATATATGTGTTTGGGTGTATCAGTGTTATGAGATAGAGTGGAGCATGGTGGGTGGTGTGAAAGTCTGTGCTCATATACCCTATATATTACATATATATATATATATATATATATATATATAGACACAGGTATATAATAAGCCTGTGTTTCAGTGATATACATTTAATTAAATTATATGTGGTTTGAATGTAATAAAATATAACTTTTGTTTCCACATTGCATCGATGTCTCATCCTTAGTCTGTATCTTCCATCCATATACAGCTTACCGTCATCATCGTAGACTCGCCGGTTTAGTACAATTGTTAGAGCACACAATGTGGAATTGGGCGGTCCTGGAATCGATACTAGCACTCGCAGGTCTGGCGCTCGAATTTCTTACGAGCCCCTGATCAATAAGACTATAAATGTGTTTTGTTTATCATAGAAAGACATAGTATGAACTAAGCCAACATACTCTACTGGCAGGTACTATATATATATAGTTTTTTTTTCCAATTCTTCTCTCTTTGTAAGAAGTTAATTATTCATTTTTTCTATTTATAACAAATTTAAGTTCTTTATTATTTGGTGACAACTGAAACTCACTTTCGTTTTTATTTCATATAAATATCTTTTCAATTTAGTGTTAAAATATTTTATTCAAACTAGATTTTGGTGTTTTTATGATCAGTGTGACCTATTGACTTATCACGTCCAGAATCGTTGATAAAATACTAACTTCATAATGGTTAAAAATATTAATAACAATAATAAATCTTTTAAAATCAATATTTTTATATTTCATTCAAGATTTTAGCATAGCATAGGTCAATTTTTTTTTAATATTAGGATAAAGTGAAGCTTTACTCTTTTATCCACCTAAGTGTTGTTTTTATGAATCAAAGTGCTAAAAAATAATTACTTTTTTTACTAGGAGAAAAAATTTATAATCCTGCTAAACAAACTGTTTTAAGCATGGAACGAAAAAAATAACTTTAGTAGCGTTATTTATTGCATATTATAATTATCTTCTGATTTAATGTTATATTTATCCATTATAAATGCCAAATAAAAAAACTCATTATCTTGAGATGTCATAATTGCACAAGTTTGAGCTAAACATGTGAGTGAGAACCCTTTGGAAATTAAAATAAGTGTATTGCGTAATCCTTAAAATATTTTCATTTCTACTTTTGTAAACAAATATATAATAATAATAAAATTAATTTTATAGGTTTCTGTGATGATGGAGACTTAATAATTATTTATTTTTCTGTAAAGTTTAATCTTTAGATTTTTCAGTCATCTACTTTTTACCATCTCTCTACCCACTATCTTTTCCTCTTTGACTAATTTTTATATTCATTTTCATGAGCCAAACTTTTTAAACTAGACTATCACAAATTACATGTATTTTAATTGAATGGTTTTTTCTGTTAATTTATATTTAAAATGAATGTTTTAAAAATAACATACGAAAACACACTATGTACACAATCGCAGATAATGCAAACATATGTATAAATATTAAAATTATTATGAGAATTAGATAAAATAAAGGATGAATAAACTGAAAAATCCTGAATTCAAATCCTTTTAATTATATAATTTAATAATAATTAAATTTAAAATTATTTACTTATATTTTTGAGCTAATCTGATATTAATCTTCATATTTAATCAAACACTTTTGATTTCTTTTAAATTTCATTTTAAATTGGGCTAAGTTTTATATAAATAAATAATATTGCCTACTTTTTTATAATTGTAGATAGAATGACTTTAAATTTAATTTAGGGTTAAAATTTCAATGCAGAAGCTTTTTATTTCTTATTTAGAAAAACCTCTTTAAAAGCACGAAAACATGGGATGAATATCTGGGTCAGACTAAGTTTATACCATTGCAATCTACAAGAAATGTAGTCTTTTTAAATAAATTTTAGTCATTCCTAAATCCGCTTTAGGAATAAAATGATATAAAGTATGAAGTTTTATTTTAAGATGCAATTATACATTATTTTGGAAGGTGCAAACTGGGAAGAAATTTTGCAGATTATAATTGTTTACACTAAAGGAGTATAGTTTGATTACCCCAATATCTATCAGAGTAGTAAAGTTAATATTCTGATGAGTGCTGGTTCAGCATGAAATGCCTATATTGGAGATCATTTATCATATGTGTGCGATAATAATATATAATTATTCATTTTTTAAAAAGTTCCTTCTTTCTTATTAGAAGAGTGGGGTGAGAGTGAAAGATGAACTAAATAATATATATATATATCAGTTGAATGAGTTAGAGTGCATAGCTGAAGGGAGCTTGAAAGACGGTATTCAAATCCTCTATATTACATCTAAGCCCCAAGCCTATAAATTATACTTAATAAATATTATAAATTTACAATTAAAACTTAACATACACATGCATAACTAAAAACTGTTTTTAAATATTATTTAGATTAATATCAACATTGCAATAAAAGTTATAAAAATGGATGGCTGAAGAGCTGTGGGGGTGGAGTGGATTGAAGCCTGTCCATTAAAGTATGAAGATTGGCTATCTTAATATAGGCTGAGCATTGATTGTATCTATGTGTGGAGATGATAATCTGGACCAAATGACGAGTACTAGTTTAGCACAAAATACGTATATTGGTGATTGTTTATCTTTTCAACATATGTGTGATCAAGTGTGTCAGCAGTATGAGATAGTGTGGATAGTTGAGAGTCGTGTGAAAGTCTGAGTTCAAACCCCTATATATTACATATTGAAGGCAGGTGTGAAAAAGCCTGTTCTGTAGTAAAAATTTATATATTACAAATTGTAACAATAAATCTAATTGTGTAAAATAGTGATACTGAATTTAATTAATTTTATCAATTCAGAGATAAAAATAATTCAACTTTTAATATTCATATCAAGACAAAACAAAAAAATAAAAATTAATGTACAGTAATATATGGTTCAATATTCTTCTTAGTCAAACCAATAACAGATTTACTCATAGATACATACTGTTCTTTAAAAAATTAAAATATTAATAATAGTTATTATAATTCAAGCATTGATGGTCGAGAGGTCAGCGATAGCTGCTTTACAAGCAGTTGCCCCGGGTTAGCGGGTTCGCTTCCCGGCTGATGCTATGACACATGAGAAAAAAAAATGTATTATTTATTTATCTTTGTGTATCTAATAAATATTTCTGTGGTAAATTGGGAGTTATTTTACTGTAATCAATTGTGATAAATTTTATATAAAAATTATTTAAGACATTTTAAAAATATATCAAAATAAATATTTATTTAAATGCCTGGTATTTTTAAATTGTTATTAGACAGTGTGTGTGTGTGTGTGTGTAAGTCTCCAGATAAAGACAATAATCAATTTCATCACATGTAGAGTATTCTAAAATGTCACAGTAACACTGATGTAAGTGCAAATAGTCTAGAAGGATTTTATTATCTAAGAATAAAATTTACTTACTATAAAAATAACCTTCAGAAGGTTCAGATGTCTTGTTTGCGTATAAATTCAAATTTATCAAACTATTGAATTTAAAAAATATCTGACTAGAAACCAATAGAATAGGAGGAAAAATTGCTTGAAACTTTCCTGAAATATTACCAATGTATATTGTGAAGTCCTATTCATATTCGGTGAAAATAACAGTGATCTCAATAATGATTATACCATTAAAAACAAAAAAAATGTTTAAGAAAATAAAACTACTCTACCTATAAATATAATAGAAATGTACTATGATTATAAGAAATCTTCAGGGAATAACTGTGGACATCTATGAGAACCAGCAAAGAATATTTCCAAGAACTACTTGATCTTCATTTAAGTAGCACAATAATAATAGACTATTCATTTAAGGTTTAAAAAAAGTCCTAATAAATCTTAGCTGCACTTAAAATTGTTCTTCTGAATTGTTTATCAGCTTTGAGAAGATCAGAACAAAAAATATTCACAAAGACTTTAAATACAGGAATTTCTACTTGAATATCTTTTAATAAAGTTTTTTAATTTGTTATTGCCATGATATGTTTTCTTTTATTTATTTTAGCACTCCCAAAGAAAATGTTATACATACCAGGTAAATTATTTTTTAAAACTCAAACATATACATATATGCACATATATGCAAGATATTGTGTGAATGGTGACTTAGGTATACTTTTGTATATCTTTAAAACTTAAATTAGATTAAGGCCTTATTTAAAATATTTAAAGGAGTAGTATTTTAATATTTTAAATATTTAAATACAATGTTTCCAGAATAACTTGGATTTTTTTTTGATGTTGCTACAATACTAGAGCTCATATATATCATTTATAAGGATAGTATTTTTATTATTTTAGGTCTTATTAGCATGTATTTATTTAAGAATAGATTCTTTCTTTATTTTACATAATGCTGATATATATATACACCCGGGTCTCTTTTTACACGGACTTATTTAACACGATTTTGAAGTTACGCGATTCGTGTTTCACCGGAAGTCGAATTCCGATATTGTGCTATTACTTTAAATAATAAATTTCATGCACTTATGTTATATTGAAAGTAATAGCATGTTATTAGAATTTGACTTTCAACTTAGTAATTTCAATATTTTCAGTGCTTTATAATAGTAAGATTTTATGCAATAATGAAATTAAAATCATGATTTCCACATTTTATGTATACACACATTAAATTTTACAAGATTATAATGTAAATTTGTTCAAACATTGTGCGGGTTAATTTTGCATTTTAAATCACATTCTGTTTTTGCTTTTTAAAAAAGAACGTTTAATCAATTATTAATCATTTAGTGTCTGCAAGTTTATTTTTAAAAGGTCAGTAATAGCAGTGGGCACAATTAAATTTGACAATTAAAATCTGATTTTTAATTGTAATTAACAATTTAAAAATTACTTACGGTGACTTGAAATTTGATTTTTAAACAGAATTGAAAATTAAAGACAAAAATAAGAATTTAATTTTTAGTTGTTAGTTTCATAAACAATTGATAAAATCATCATCTCAAAGATTAATTACTAATTACATTGTCACCAGAAAACTACTGTCACAACATGAGTGTGAAGTTGGCGCTAGTTGTTTGCAAACGAACGTGTTTTTCGACAAATAGCTATAATAATTAAAACGTGTATAAAAAATGTCAATTACTGTACTGTAAATTATGCATAAAAATATATTATTTTGAATAAAATTAAATATTATAGTTAAAAAAAGTTTGTCTTGTATCAATTTTTTTCAAATTTGAAATTTTTTATTAGTCATATTTTATTTCCTTATTTTTTTTTTTGCGCGAATTTTAAAGTAATTTTACGTTGGTGCTTTGCTTTTACACGAATTTTGAAAACTTACAGACCGCATCCCCCCTTTTTCAATGTAAGTTACATCTATTTTTGCATGATTTCATTTGCGCGTGTTTTCTGAGGAACCTATCTATCACGTAAAATGAGACCCAAGTGTAATTATGTTTGTGAATAAATAGATGAAGAGTTCATTTTTACCTACTTTAAGATATATGTGTAAATTTTGAAATATTTATTTAACCGTAACTTATAAAAAAATAACTATAGATTAGTTTGAATTCATATTTTGATAGGTGATCTTAAATGCACTCATATATAAATAATTAAACATAGTTGATATATATTTAATGAACTATCCAAGAAACCTGTATGCAATGGCAATTTCCTTAATGTAATATCTAATATATATTGCAGCCTTTCTATTTTACTACATCATTATATGGTTGTAAGTAATGGTCAATTTTAATAAAAAATTTAAATTTTACATAATGATTAGTAAAAACTTCATATTTAATTTGTAGAAGAAGTTAAAATACATTATTTCTTCAATATTAAACTTGAGTTCATTTTCTTTCAATAAATATAATCTAAGCTATATATTTAAAATATAAATTGTTATTTATTTTATAATAAAGATAAATAATAGTTAAAATTATATAAGGTAACTTTTAAATCAGTAATTATAATGATTAAAATTAATATTTTTATAATTATTAATAAACAAATTAAAAAAATATATTTATTTGTTTTAAAATTATTTAATTAATGATAACATAAATGAAAAGTAAAGTGTGTGTTAATAAATATGCACACACATATTCATTTAATAAGAAATTAAATTTATTTCTTGGTATATTTTTTAAAAAAGAGTTATTGATTGTAAGTAATAAATGTTATATTTTAATTATATCAATGTAATAAAAAGTTTTTAAAATCAATGATTATCATAACAATGTAAAGGTTAATATTCATAGAGTGAAGTATGAAATATATTACATTCTAACATTAAGCATCACATAATCACCATCTCTTATACTAGCACATAAACAAGGCAAAACTCTCCATACAGTAGTGCCACCCTGTGTCAACCAGAGTAATCAATGGATGACTATATAAGCTATTGAGCTTAGATTGAAAATATTTTTGTGTTTTCAATTTCATTCTCCATAGTTTTATAGTTAAGTAGAGATAAAAGGTGGTTGCTGAATGGTTGCATTGGATACTAAGATCTAGGTGCAGTGCTCTCAGATCCAAAGCTCCTTACTGATGAAGGCCATAAGCCAGAAACTAGTCTGGGGATATTAGATAAGCAGGCATTAGATAGGGATTTTATGCACAAGCCTTCTCGCATCCATTGATTACTCTGGTTAGCACAGGGTGGCACTACTATATAGAGAGTTTTGCCTTGTTTATATTACATTCTACTTGTAAATAATTTTAGAGTGAAGTGTAAATAACTTATTTTATTCTAAGTATTTTATTAATGTTACTTTTTAAAGTTTTGTATTTTTTTTATTAAATCTAAGATGTGTAAATTAGTTTAAATTTTGTATTATTATTGTAATAAATGTTAATGTTTGTTTTTTAAATTAATAAAGTGTTGAGAATCTCTTTTCTTGTTTTCCAAGTCATCTTCATCATCCTAACCACACATAAAATTGTAAGATGTTTGACATTATTGTACATAATCTACAATAAAATAATAAAATAAAGTATTGTCATTGTTAAAGATATTTGATGTTATGTCCAACATATTAATTAATTTAATTTTTTTTCATCTCACTTAATAATCATAATGAAGACTGATAACTATAATTCCATACAAGAATAAAATATTCAGATTATAATACGTAGTGATAAGAAATCATTTTAAATTTGTTTATGATAGTTAATAGTGATAAGTATTAGTTAATAATTTAATTTAGTTTTTTAATCAATTTAGTAGAAAATTAGTTAATTATTTAGATAAAAAGAATTGATTAGTATATTTGTTTCTTAATTATTTTAAATGTAGCGTGATGTAAGAAAAGTCCCTCTTTACATTTGGTTATCTAAAGTAATTATTTATTTTAAGAAACAATAGTTACCTGAGCTGTTGATTGAGTTATCAAATGTTAGTAAAAAAGAGATATATAATCATTTTAATAAGTAAATGAATATTATATAGTGTTATAATTAAATGTAATATAGGAAATTTTAATATTAAATATAATTTGCTTATTCTAATTGTGAGTCATGGGACTATTGATATTTTAATGGGGTAGTGTTTGGTGGTATTCCTATGCTATTGAGAGTATACTTTTGGCATGTACTTAATGTTAAAAAGGGTTATTTTACTGGTTGATTAAATAATAAGCATCATGTTTATAGTGATTTTATTCTTAGATAATTTAAAAATCGTGGTATAATATATTAAACATGAAATGAGTAATATTTGTATTGTAAGAATTTTATATAAAAGAAAAAAATATATCCACCACATCATAGTAGTTGGGGGGGTGGATGGCCATCAGGTTATGGTACAGCTTACTTTTTTATAGTGTCCACCTGTATAGACTTGATTGGTTAGTAAAAGATTGGATATATATTGTAAAAAATATAATGTTATATTTTGTGGAGTACAATTAAGTAGTTACAATTATAATATCATGGAGTGATAAATAATTTAAGACTAAGTGACTAGAATACCTATCCATGTGGCTACAGTTATTTAATAATTATTGAATTATTAATTAAATTAATAATTACACTATGGCAAAATATGAGTATATTTTAAGGACACTTAATAAAAGAGCAATACAGAGACTTCAGGCCACTCAAAGAAATATGGAGAGATGCATGTTAGGAATAACAAAAAGAGATCAAAAATACAATATATGGGTAAGAGAACAAACAGGTCTTATTAACCTCATTGGAAAAAATTAAAAGACTACTAGACAAGATGATAATAAATGGACAATTGAAATCTTAAAGTGGATTTCAAGAGATTGTAAAAGATTCAGAAAGAGACCACATGAGAGATGGATGGATGAAATAAGAAAGTGTGTGGGAGTAATGTGGAGAAGAGAAGCTAAAGATGAGAGAAGATGGATTGAATTTGGAGAGATCTTCATCTTGCAGTGGATTGCTAATGGTCGATGATGATGTGCAATTAATGTATTATAATTATGTATTGGTGGTGATGATGTTGACATTGCCAAGAAAATATGAGACTCAAATTTAAAATTTTATATAAAAAAACTTATGTAAATATTTTGTTGTGAGATAAAAATGATAAAACGAAATGTAGTTTTATCTCACAAGTTGTCATAGGAGAATAGTTGAGTGTATTGTAGTGTTGCTGATGAGGAATTTGTAATGGAACAGAAGTTATAAAAATTTATAAAGATTTTTCTTTTAGTATTGCTAGTTTATGATAGAATTTTTACAATGAGTGATTCAGAGCAAAATATAGAAAGAGAAACATCTAACCCTGTGAAAGAACTTAGTATCAGAGAAATTAGTAAAAGTGAAGAAATAAAGGAGGGGGAATTTTCAACCCCTGAAGTAGTTGCTAATGATTCCAAAATGATGTATATAATACAAATTTTAAGAAGCACATTTAATGATAAATTTGAATCTCTTAAAGAAGATACTAAAATTTTGAGAGAAGATAATAAATTTTTGAGAGAGGATAATAAAGCAATAAGTATCAAATTAGAAGATAATCAAGTCAGTCGAATTAATAAGTCAGGATATGAAAAAGAAAGCTATCAGTTGAATTGATCAGTCAAGATATGAAAGAAAATAGACAATCAGTTGAATTAGTAAAAGAGGGGCTGAAAGATAAATTTGAAAATCTTAGTGAACGATTTAATAAAAATGAAGAAAATATTGAGCTTTTAATAATAGAATTAACTCAGTCTGATATAAAACACTAAGAAATATTAGATAATAGATTACAGGAATTCACTGACAGCACCATTAAAGAATTTAGAAGCGAGGTAGAAGAGGCAGTAATTCAGTGTAAAATTAGTAATGAAAATATTAACCAGAAAATAGATGTTTCCAATATAATTTTATTTGGAGGTATTACAGATTTAAAATTTCATGTAAATTTTACTGTAGAAAAAATTGAAGTAGTAAAAGATGAAGTTAACCATAGTAAAATAAAATTAAAAGAAGTTACAAAGACTATCTGGGCAATTACAATGTATTCAAGTAAATTACAGATCTGAAGTAGATGAGAGTATTAAAATGATACAAAATAAAATAAAAAAATAGTTACAAAAGCAAAACATTATTTTAGATAAAAATTGTGAACAAATGGAGGCATTGGATCAGAATTTTGATAAGGTAAAAATAAAGCAGAAAAAATATAAAGATTAGGTGATAGAATAAATTAGTTTAGATGGAAAGTTGCAAAATGTATATGCTGAAATGAAAGAAATAAAGTTAAATAATAGTAGTGAAGCTGAGAAACCTATGAACAGGACTTTAATTAATCAACCTAATATATAATTATTTCAAAGATTTACAAAATGTGAAATTATAATAAAAAAATTGAAGATGAAAGTGTAATTAATAAAAAATCATCTGAAAGAGATAGAATCTACACAGATAAAAGAGTTAATGGAAGGAGATATTAGTTCAAATAGTTCAATGACATTAAGATTTATAAAGATTAAACCTTTTAGAGCATTTTTCTAAAGTCCTTGGTATAATAGAAGGATATACTCATAGTGTTAAACTGAAGAGTAACGATCCTTTCCAACAAAAGATACATATTATTCCTTATCAATATCAGAAAAAGGTACAGAGTCAAATAGATCATATGCTAGAATGGAAAATAATTAAAAAGTGCCCTTCTCCTTTTCTTAATCCTTTGGCTATCTTAAAAAGGAAGGATAATACTCTCAGAATCTGTTTAAATGCTTGAATGCTATAACAAATGATAATTCCTGAATATGGCATTCATCCACATGTATATGAACTCCTGATTAAATTTTACAAGAGGCCAATTTTCTCTACATTTTATCTATTAGTTATTGGCTATTGTATGAGGATGATCAGCAATAGACAGAATTTATTTTAAGGGACAGTCATATGTCTTCAGACGCATGCCCTTTGGCCACATCAATAGTGGTACTGGCTTGATGAGATGTTTGCATATGTTTTTTCAAAGCAATTAAAAGAAAAAAATCATCATGTACATGGACAATATCATCATTGAATTGGGTAGTATAGGAGAGCAACTGGAAAATGTACAGATATTTTACCAAGAGTGTTCCTCTAAAAATAAAAAATTAACCTGGAGAAGTGCACTACAGCAGGAAAAAATTACTTTTCTGGATCATTTAATTAATAAACATGATATCCAGCTTCATCCAGAAAAAGATTGCCGTTATACAGTGTTTCTGCATACCAAAGACAGTAAAGCAATTAAAGTCTTTTTTTCAATCTATGTAACTATTACTATAAATTTTATGAAAACTTTGCCAAATATACTTTGATGGTCTAAATTACTTTAAAAAGTTAAAAAATGGAGGTGTACCTCCGAACACATGGCAGAATTTAATAAATGAAACTAAATTTTTTAAAATACCTTATTTCAGCGTATCCTGACTTTAGTAAAAAAATTTAATTGTGGACAGATAGTAGTTAGTATCATCTAGGAATACTGCTATATAAACATGGTGATAATCAGTTGCCTTATGTTTTATATTTTTTAAATAGACAAAAGGAATAGAACTGGACTACTCCATCATATAAAAAGATGCTCTTGTTGAGGTCTGGGCATTCCAGAAATGGTGCCAGTTTTTGTTCTGAAGTGATTGATTTGTCTGATCATAGGAGCTTAGAATTTTAGAGTCATATTTATCTCAATAATGAGATGCATGGAGGTGGAGCTTATATCTTTAGCAATTCAATTATAGTATCATCAATATTGAAAAGAGAAAAAATATTCCCGCAGATATTCTTAACTGCCATCTTATCTATCTTGTATTTCAACATACTGATGCTCAAAACATAATTATTAGTATATGAATTTGTATAGGGATAAATATATATAGTTGAAAATTATAATAATGTCACTATGATTCAAAGTCAGGAACAGAAATTAAATAAAGTCATGACTATCCTAAATAATCATGATAAAGTAAGCCGTAATAACAGATATATAAAAAGAGTTTTTAAAAAGTATAAGATTTACCAAAATATCTTAATGTATAAAGTTAACACTGTTCATGGTGGTTAATAAATTAATAATGTATGCACATTGTAGTTATTGGCATTAAGGTACTCTTAAAATCATGTATGGACTTAAATCTATATTTTACTGGGACAAAATGTACCATAAAATAATTGAAAAAAATAACGTGTAAAATCTGTCTTAAATCCAAGCATTTTAATAAGTCATAGGTAGGTGTACTGCAGTGTATAATCCCTAATTGATCTCATGAATTATTAGTGATCAATTTTTATGGGCCTCTTCCACCATTCAATCAGCAAAAGTTTATATCAATTGCACATGTTCACAAATTTGGTATTAGCTTGCCCTTACCTAAAACTGATGCTAAAAATTTTAGTAAATGCTAATGGAGTATCAGTTTCTTCTAATAGAAAAACCTGATATAATACTAACAGACTATGCCATTGAATTTATTTCTAATAAATGCAGCAACTGGATTCAGACTCAAAATATTAAACACATTATGAATTCCATAAGGAATCCACAATCAAATCTTTACAAGAACATAATGGGAGAGCTAGATAGACTATTTTAAGTGTATACCTCAAAAGACCATAAACAATGGGTTCTTAAACTTCCTGAAGTTATAAACTATATTAATGTAACATATAGTGAATTCTCAGGGATTGCATCTATAAGACTTCATTGCACCAAACATGAGACTTTTTTAATCAAAATCTCATTACCAATTATCAGAAAAAACATTGTTAGTAATCATGACATTGAAAAAGACTAAAGTTAAGCTTCATGTTATGGATAAAAAGAGAATCAAACATCTCATAATAAACCAAATCCATTTAAAATAATTGACTTAATGTTAGTGAGAACCCCATATACAAGCAATGAATAAGGAATTGAGTTCAGAACATTCTTAAGTTTGTATGAATGTCTTTATAAAATATTATGCTTTTATACTCTTGACACCAGATGGTGTGAAAGAACATAAAATACTTATAGTCTGATTTCTTATACTTCAGTAGAATTAATTATTAATATTTAGATATTTTGGAAGTATAAATGACATTTAAGTGCATAAATATAAACTTACTAGTATTCAATGTGATTTATAATATTTTCATAATGTCAAAGGTAGTGTATTTTGATGGATAATTGTTTTTAAAATTTTAAATTGTATAAATTGAAATAATTGATATAATAATTATTGTTAATTTAATGGGTAAGCATTATAAAATTTAAAATTTAATAGAGGGTAGAAGAAACCATATCCTTTTTATTTTGTTACATCATTAGATGGTTATAAGAAATGGTCAATTTTAATAAAAAAAATAAATTTTATATAATGATTAGTAAAAAATCTGTTATTTAATTTGTAGGAGAAGTTAAAATACATTGTTCATTTAATATTAAACTTGAGTTTATTTCATTTAAATAAATATAACCTATCCCAACTATAAATTTGAAATATAAATTGTGTTATTTATTTTAAAATAAAAGTAAATAATAGTTAAAATCATATAAGGTAGTTTTAAATCAGTTGTTATAATGATTAAAGTTAATATTTTTATAATTATTAATAATCAAAGTAAAAAAAATGCTATTTATTTATTATTTTAAAATCATTTAATTACTGACAAAATAAATTAAAAGTGAGGTGTGTGTTAATAGGTGTGCACTCACATTCATTTAATAAATTTAATTTAATTTGTGATATATTTTTAAAAATTATTGATTTTAAGTAATAAATGTTATATTTTAATTATATCAATGTCATAAAAAGTTTCTAAACTCAATAATTATCATAATAATGTAAATTATAAACTTTAAGTATCAAAATTTAAGTTTAAACAAGGAATATATTATTATTAAAAAATAAATTTAAATTTGGCATTATTAAAATTAAAAAAATACTAATTTCATAATATTAAATAAATGTGTAGACAAAGTAATTAATATTCATTTTTGCCAAATGTTTGGAAGTATTTAACCAATCAGATATTGTGAAATTTTGCCTATATAGGATGAGCAGGTAATAGAGGGAAAAAAATCAAGAAAAATATTGAGGAATAAAACTATATTTTTTGTCTTTAAAATTTTAAGTATAAATTTAAAGAAATCTTATCATTTTATCCTTAAAAGTAATAATTATAACTTTAAAAAGCATGGGATATATATTAAGAAGCTTATTTATTAATTTCATAATGAATTAAGAAGCAAAACTATCCTCATTGGTATAATACAGGAGCTGACTATAAATTTATGGTAATGAAAGAAAGTAAAACATTATTCAAGAAGATAAAAATGCACTTTAATAAAACACCTTGCAGATTAGCAAACCATTTTGCCTACAGAAAAAGCAAAGGAGGCATAAAGAATTTATTTTTTATTAATTTTCATATGCACAATGATAGAAAACACTTTCTACTAACTCTAATCATTAGTAATGATAAAGATAAGTACTTCTATTTGTTAAAACTAGTGACATTTCCAGATATAAATTTATTAGTAATTTTATTAGGATGATAATGGCCTAAAGTAAAAAAGATATAATGCAGACTAAGTTTTATTCAAAGTTTATTACAATTAACTTTAATATCATTTAGGTATTAGAATTATTAACATATTAAATATGAATTATTTGGAGACCTCTAGCACTTTATAATTTTACCATCAAATATATTTGAAGTATGCAGAAAGAAAAGAAACTTGTCAAAAATATAATAAATGTCTTCATTAGACAGTAAAATACATATTTATTAAATGTGAAAGAATTTTAACAATTATATAAGAAATATGAACTTTTGATATAAGAACTTCTTCTTCTTCTTCTTCTTCTTCTTCTTCTTCTTCTTCTTCTTCTTCTTCTTCTTCTTCTTCTTCTTCTTCTTCTTCTTCTTCTTCTTCTTCTTCTTCTTCTTCTTCTTCTTCTTCTTCTTCTTCTTCTTCTTCTTCTTCTTCTTCTTCTTCTTCTTCTTCTTCTTCTTCTTCTTCTTCTTCTTCTTCTTCTTCTTCTTCTTCTTCTTCTTCTTCTTCTTCTTCTTCTTCTTCTTCTTCTTCTTCTTCTTCTTCTTCTTCTTCTTCTTCTTCTTCTTCTTCTTCTTCTTCTTCTTCTTCTTCTTCTTCTTCTTCTTCTTCTTCTTCTTCTTCTTCTTCTTCTTCTTCTTCTTCTTCTTCTTCTTCTTCTTCTTCTTCTTCTTCTTCTTCTTCTTCTTCTTCTTCTTCTTCTTCTTCTTCTTCTTCTTCTTCTTCTTCTTCTTCTTCTTCTTCTTCTTCTTCTTCTTCTTCTTCTTCTTCTTCTTCTTCTTCTTCTTCTTCTTCTTCTTCTTCTTCTTCTTTCTTCTTTTTCTTCTTTTTCTTCTTCTTCTTCTTCTTTTTCTTCTTCTTCTTCTTCTTCTTATTATTATTATTATTATTATTGAAAAATAACATTTATTTGGATTTTTTTCATTATTATATTTATGCTACAAATAATGGAGAAAATCATGAAGAAGGGAGAAAGGTAGGAAGAAATCATTCATTTCAAGAAACAGTTGGCTCCATTGCCATAGCAACAAGATACTCCACTGAAAAATGTGATTTTTTAAATTTATGTCTAGGAGTTGAAGAAAACTTTTTATTTTTATTAATTTAGTATAAGAACAATAATCTTAAGATAGTATTAATTACTTATAATTATTTGTTTTATATGTTATTTGATTTAGATATGGGTATTTTAGAATTTTTTTCTGAAAAAAAAAGAAAAATTAAAATTTTTATTTATTCCTGATTATAATTCTATAATGTAATTGAAATTATATCTATGAGAATGTCATTGATGATAATCATAAAATATTATGAATAAAGTAACTTTGGTATTGAATTATTTAAGTCAGGAATGAAGTAAAATAAATATATGTAATATTTATTATGTGTGTATTTACATGAATGTATATGAGAAAGAAGTTAACAGTTACAAATATCTTGGTCAGATTATTACTACAGATGGAAACATAATGGATAAAATTAATCATATAATTAAACTTGGTTGGAGTGCTTTTGGTAGAAATAACAGAATATTAAAAGGAAATATATCTATGTGTTTGAAAAGGTTCTTAATAAATGTGTTTTACCAGTTCTTACTTATGGATCTGAGACTTGGACACTTAATAGAAGAGCAATATAGAGACTCCAAACCACCCAAAGAAATATGGAGAGATGCATGTTGGGAGTAACAAGAAGAGATTGAAAACGCAATATATGGATAAGAGAACAAACAGGTGTTACTGAAATCACTGAAAGAATTAAAAGACTGAAACAGAGTTGGGCTGGACATATTGCTAGAAGAGATGATAATAGATGGACAATTAAAATCTTAAATGGGATTCCAAAATATTGTAAAAGACCCAGAAAGAGACCACATGTGAGATGGATGGATAACATAAGAAAGTGTGCAGGGGTGATTTGGAGAAAAAAGGCTAGAGATCAGAGAAGATGGATTAAACTTGGAGACCTTCATCCTGCAGTGGATTGATAATAGTTAACCATGATAATGTTGATATAAGAAAAAGTGAAATATTTTTATTATATTCTTAATATGAGTATATAAATGAATGTATAATTGATCTCTTTATAAGTTAAAGTTAACTTTAATTTTAATGTAAATAAAAATATTTTGATTTATTTTGTTTTCAAGTATCACAATGATAGTTTCTGGTCACACATCGTGCTTATAAAGGCCACATAATATATTTATGATTGAGATTGAAGAATATATGATTATTTTAAATTCATTTTTGAAATTAATAAAATGTCCTTTAATTCCAGAATATACTCTTTAAACCCCTTCATCCCTATAAATATATGTATGTTAATAATCCTTAAAGATAAAGACTCACATTGTTGTATCTTTTCTTATGCTCACCATTATATAGTTTAGCATTGAATGCAGGAGGTATATTTAATACATATTTCCTGTCTTCTCCCATGTATCATTAGGGGAATATGACGAGTCAGCTTCTCAGTACATACCATTACAGTATGTATACATATATCCATTATAAATGACTTCTATTTTAAAATATAGTAGCAATATTTTCACACTGAATTAAAATCTAAAAATTTAAATATGTTTTTTTATTAAATTACAACTCATTTATATAAATAGCTTCTACATAATACATATGTATGTATGAGAAATTTTTTGTAAGTCATCATTCATTGATATTTTATCTCTAAAATTAATATTATCAGTCAATGTAAATCATCTTGGTTTATCTTCTTTTAGTAAAATGACATTACTTGTCTGCAATCTATCCTTAAAAAAATTATCTGACTTGAGAGTAAAAACATTTGTTATTTAACAAATAACTATTTTATTTAAAATAACTTATAAATCTATTTCCTTTTCATCTGGAATTTTGGAAGCAACTTGCCAATGTTGGTAAAAATTCAAAATGAACTCAATACATTGGCCAGATAAAAATGTGGCATTAATAAATATTAAACTAATAATTAATAACATAAGGATGAAGAAAAATCTTACTTTTAATAATTTTGTTTTAGTAGCTAGATTTACTCTATTTTTAATCCTTTTCTAACAGAGAGTTATTTATTCATAGCCTGGGGGAAAGTAGTGTACTCTACTTAATTACAAATATATTAAGCCATCTACGCTAATTGTACAATTGGCAACTCATGTTTGAATATTAAAACAAGATTATTAAAAGTGAAATTAATTATTAGTTTAATAATTATTTATTGGTATTAGTTTATTCCACATTGCTATGAGTTGTTGGAAAAAATACATTCATAAATATAAGAGCCTAAGAGGTGGTTCAAACTCGGTTTTGTACTAGTAAATCACTAGGGAGTGCAGGTACACATATGCATGCGATTATTTCCCCCCTTCTTGTTAGTTAAGCATTATTTTGATTAAATAATACTAATTTAATTCGGAAATATTTAAATTTCCATCACTGTAAATAGCCGTGCATGTGTGTGTATGTGTTACAGATAAATGGTATAATTATATTTTATTAAATATGTGTCTTTTGTTTTTTTATTTTTATTCGTGTATTATTTTATTTGGGCTGACGTAATTCCAGAGAAAGTTCTGGAGAGTAATTGAAATCTAACTGTCAGTTACAAACAAAAGAACATGCCTTGTTTAAATTTAAAATGTCTTTAGTAAAGATTTTTTTTAAAAGATCTTCCATTAATGGAAAATATATCTGTTGAATCTATTTCCAACTCGAAATGAATTGAAACAATACTCTCTTGAACTTATCTCATCATCATCTTTTAAAAAAAATATAACAGTTGACCGTTATTGCACATCCGGGTCTCGCCAGCGGCAGGCAAATAGAAAGTTCTAGAAGGTTTCAGTGGATATAAATACAGCCCAAATTTCTATGTTAAACACTCTGCATTTTATTTTCAGTAGGTGTTGCAGGATGAACATGCATCACTCAAATTTTAAAATATGGCTCGTGAGTAGAGGAAGAAAATTGCTTAACTGATCTTTCCAAGATCAGCTCCATACCGCTATACTCCCATGTCATCACCACTTAAAGACTGTTTAAATGAATTCTTAAGCTAACTCTAAAAGGATGCCAGCCATTATTTTTCCAAAAATCTGCCTTGCTGACTTTATTTTTCAAATTATCTTTCTATATGTGTATACAGCCACCAAGTCTTCAAACAACAGAAGGTAAGCCTCTGCCACAAATATGAACTTTAAAACCTCCATCTATGTGCTTTTTAATGTCTTTAAAATGTAACTTTAAAATCTCCATCTATGTGTTTTTTATTTTATTTAAAATGTAACTTTAAAACCTTTATCTATGTGTTTTTTTTATATTATTTAAAATGTAACTTTGCCTATTTCATAATCGGTGAAGTAGTGTTGATTATTATTAAGTTCCTAAAATAATGACTCTCTCTAATGCATGAATCTATAATTTTATTTTCTAAATGTAATTGCTGGGTTTCACTCTTGCTATCTTATTATTTTAAATGTGACATACTTAACATTATTTTATGTTTGAGTATATATTATTTAATATATTTAATATGCTAATGATTCAAACTAGCGAACCAAGCTTTTCTTAATTTCTATTCCGCCATTATGGAATCTTTAATAATTAAATGTAAGCTTTCTTATCTAGCCTCAAAGTTCGCTCGATTGAATAACATTACTGAATTGTTCTATGTATTTCATGGCATACTATCTGTTGCCATATTTAAAGATATCAATTTACTATTATCTTAACGCTATCAATTTAGTGAATTTTAATATTGAATAAAGTAAAGATTTATGACCTTACCTGTGCTAGTAATCTATCATTTTGCTTATCACGCTATCTAATGTGATGATTTTAATTTAATTTTTCTACTTGTCAAGCATATTGATATTTGTTTAATGATGGGGACTACATATTCTCCCTCTTTATGTTTGACTTTCTAACCAATATTTAAGGTCAATTATGTACCATTAAGGATATTTTAAACTGTATCATGTCATTATGCCAGATTTTATTATTTATGAGGGCCTTAATACATCAGCATTATTACAGATCTGAAACTTATTAACATTGCTTACCTTTGACAATGTTATAACATATCTTGCTTTGTCAAACTACCCGGCGATCCCATATTATTTTGTAGGGCACATTTCTTAAAGGAGCTTGGAAGCACCGATTCCATGGGTTGTGTCAGGTTGTAGCTAGGCTCAGCATGGGGTAACATCGGAGAACCCCAAAACCATGAAATACCTACCAACCATTTCTTTAGATGCCATCTGTCATAAGTGCAGATGAGCTTTATGTTTGTTTAAGTTGATGAAGCTTCTCGTCCTTTCTGGCATTATCATATCGGTCAGCACCGCAGTTATTAATATTTTACATTCCCCACTATTAGTCTATAAGTCGTAATGCTATGATTTTATAAACCATTCCAATCTTTCATTTATTTATATTTTATAGGTTAGAAATGTCATGTTTTAAAGCTTATTTAAGCTATCTGCCCTCTCATTAAACAATGTTTAGATGTGCTGAGAAATAACTTTCAGTAAATCCTACCAAAATCTAATAATGTAACCAAATGCGCAAATAAATATTTTCTTCTTAAATCATTAATGAAAATTGTTAAAGATGGTACACATTTGGTAATTTATAATACATTTTAATTTGCCATTGTGATAAACTGTAATAAAACCAAATTACATTTTTTTGAAATTTATCGGATCATTTATGTTTTTATTAAATAGATCATGGCATTCAGAATAAAAGCCTTGTATATTTGATATCTTTTATTAGCATATTAAGCTGCATCATTTTTATTATTTACTGATTTTATTCATATTTATGCCTGTATTTGTGTATTTGTTAATCATTAATCTATGCTCTGATATGTCATTTATGGAATACACAAATCACTATTGATAATTATGTGAAACCCAGATAGTATTATGTGTAAATAGATTCACAGTATATTTCTTGTATATTCTCCATATTTGTTTACCCAAAATTCTAACCAATGATTATTATTATAAATAAATTAACAATTAAATAAGTTATTCTTTGGTTTTATTTTGTTCGTTCCATGCATGCACATCTGCGATTACATTGCATCATATATGATAGAGTCCACTTGCCCTTAAACTAGTCTATGACATTTGTGAGTGATTCGTAGTGAATCATAAGATAGTTATAAAGTAGCTCATCTTATTAAAGGGGGGGTTACAGGTCAAGTTAACCAATTTTCCTATAGATCTTTTGTTTCTCTGCTGTCACTTCGGGACAGGAATTAATGGAAATTTCATTTGTTATCATCAGAAATGTTGTTTGTAATGTTATAGATTTGGAAATTAGGCAATAGGGCAGAGTTCATGATTATTCCTGACTTATGTATCTTGCATATGATTGGACTTGAGGTACTTTTGCCTAGATGCTAGCTCTTGTTAGACGAACATACAATTCTGACCGGTACATTATATATACTTAATTTATTGACATAATTTTAAATGAAAGAGAAAATTTGATCTATTGATTGTATATATTTGTAAAATAAATGATAAGAATAACTGTTTACATATTCAAGGGATCAAAGAAGAACTTTAGTTTAAGTAACCTCCAAACATGAAATAAATATTAGTTTTGATATCTGTAAATAATTCACTCCCTAATTTAAAATTACATAAATAATCTAAGCATATATAATAAAAAATGTCAAGAAGATAGATGGGATCATCTGTCCTTTGAAAAGTTTATATATATATATATATATATAACTCATTATCATCTGTCCTTTGAAAAGTTTATATATATATATATATATATAACTCATTGGAAGCTCTGGTTACTTCCTCTTTAATTATATATAATATGTGTTATTTATTATTTACAGATATTAAAACTGGCTTTTTATTTCATATTTGGAGGTTGTTTAAACTAAAGCTCGGCTTTCATCCACTGAATATGTAAAGGGTGACTCATCTCATTGTATAAATATATACAATTAATAGGTCAATTCATTCTGTCTTTTAAAAGTACATGAATAAACTAAGGATATATAATAATAAATGCTAAAATACAGGAGATATCACCTGTCTTTTGAAGAGTTTACTTGCATATATAATTTATCAGAAGCTTCAGTTATTTCTTATTTAATTATACATATCTATATGTAAGAAATGAGAAATTCTTTCATTTAGAATTTTTATTTATCTGAATAGTTCCATTATTTATGTGGCAATCATTGTATCTACTTTTCTAGTAAATAGAACCAAACTTTATACAGATCTACAATATATAATATTTAATGCAAAATTAAATATATTTTAAGTATGCTACAACACCACTGCTTTTTAAAAATTATGATCTATAACATCAGATAACTATTTCTTTTTCACTTTAAAAAGTACAATCTTTATAAATACATGCAATGGATAAATAAACAAATAAAAGTATATTGATAAATATACACATAAGGCTAATTGTTAAAAGTTATAATAACGTCCTCATGCATGAAAATTTTAGTGTACAACAGCTCCAGTCATTTTGGTCTAGCGGACATTTTTTGTAGTATTTTAATCCATCCATGAATTTTTGTTTTCGAGTATATATACATGAAACAACATGATAGTAGGAGAGAATATATTATGTAATAAATGAGTTATTATAATAAATAATTCAAACATTTTTTGTTATTCATTATCTAAAATCTTCCATCAAAAAACAACAGATCAAGAATTCTAACGCCTTTCTGAACAATAGCAACTAGTCTTACAATATTTAAGGTAAGTTAATCACAATTGTTTTTAATTTAATCTTTAAAACTTTGTGTTTGGATATACATAACTTTTAAGTTTAAAAATTAGTTTATGCCAAGCAAACCAGAGCACATAATCCTATTGAAATGAAGATCGAATTATGATACATTTTATTATAAGAAACTGCTATACGTATAAGTATATGCATGATTACGCAACAAATAAAAATTGAACGTCATACTTTTTATTAATATATAATAAAAGTAAATGTTCTAAGTGATTAAAATGCAGTGATTGGGATAGATTCTGGAACTTAAGATAAGTCAATCACGGTCCAGCCCTATCACTTAAGTCAATTGATACATTCACGAACTTCCAAGCAATAAATCATTATTCTTATTAAAGACATACATTTGAAGAAAAAAAAGACTTTAATAGATTATTGTATGTTTGGGTTTTTTTTTAGATAGCTAAAAAAAAGAAAAAGTAATATTCAATTTTATGATAATCTGTAAATCTTTTTTTAAAACTTTTATTGAAAAACCAATTTTGTAATAATGATCTTACAAGATATATCTGGTATGCGATCGGTATTTAAGCTTTATAACTTGCTACCAACTTCAATTAGAAAGAAATTGCGTTCATCTATTATCTGAATTTTACATTTTTTTTAAAAATTGATTGTGTAAATTTTAGATAACATCTGGTTAACATTTTTTTTTCATTTGAGATATAATGAAGATTTTGTATTTTAGTATATATAAAATCTTACTACATTTTTATTTATTTGTTAACATAAACAACTTTTATTTTTGTATGCAAAAAAATCCATTAGCTATCTGCTTAAAAGCAGCGATACCACATCAACACCATAAATCACTTCAATTCTTTTTGTCAATATTCTTTAACCTTCAAACTTTCTCCTTTAATTGTTTTTATCAATTTGTCTTTCAGGCTCCACAAATTCTTATAAAATATATTTTAATATTCTTAGACTCTAATTATATACCCAATCCTACTTCTTTTTACCTTCATAATTATCTTCATATTTTATCTATATTGTTTTTCATTTCTACATTGTATCTATTATACGTATAGATCAGTTTTTCTATTAGTTTGTAAATTAGATCAAATTTTTATAATAAAACAAGGTCCCTCTATTGGCAAAATAAAGATATTGCTTGATTGTTATAAAAATTCAAGGCACATTGGTTGGATACAGGTTAAAGTTTGTCTTAAAAGTATTTACATATACTTCCTGTGCACTTAATAAATAACTACAACTTTACAATAGTTTATATATTTCCAGCATAAAGATTGTAATATTAACTCATTGTAATTCACAAGATTTTGAGAATGTTAATTTGTATAGGAAATAGTGGACTTAAACAGTGGAGAGAACAATAGCTTCATGCTCAGATTGGCCTATATAAGTGGAAAGTTAGGTTAAAAATAAGATGACCATTCTTAACTTTATAAAAGTTGCTACCTTATGTCTTGGTTTGAGAGGTCCCTCTATCAGCATAATAAAGATATTGCTTGACTATTATAAATTTCAAGGCCCATTTGATACAGGTTAAAGCCTGTCTTAAAAGTATTTACATATACTTCCTATACGCTTAATAAATAATTACAACTTTACTATAATCTTTTTTTCTAAAATTTTAAAAAAGTCCCAATGCACACAAAATATTCAACAATTAAATCATATTTTAACTTTAATCATGAACAAAATAACATCCCACGATTTTTATAAGTCTATTTTAATTATTGAAATATTTACTGTAATATCTCTGTCACTATTTTCATCATTAAATAATCTTCAAGCCTACTTAATTAATGATTATGCCTCTATTTGAAGGAAAAATTTCACACTACATTTCTGGATATTTAATTAAATATTACCATGAGGAATATTATTCATATGAATGAATGAAATAAGGAAATGTGCAGGAACACTGGATAAAAAAGGCTAGCATTCAAAAAAGATAGATTAAACTTGAAGAGTCCTTCATCCTACAGTGCATCAGTAAATGATGAAAATGATAATGATGATGATTTCTACAATGTTTTCTTGTTCTCACATATTTATCAGATATCAGAACAAAGTCACTTCAAAAAAGTGGAATTGATAATAATTTAAGGTATAGTTTTATCATCTAAGACTCATCTCAAATCAAGATTTCCCTTTTAAATATTAAACCAAAAATTTACAATTGAAGAATTATGGTGGTAAAAAATGGAATTCTTATAATGTTAAAAACAAATTTATTTTTCCAGATGCAAGAATAAAGCCAGCTGCATTTGATATTTCAAAAGGTAACTCTCATCTCAAAAGAACCCACAATCATTGTGCTCATTTATTTTATAAATGAAATAATCAACAATTGTTCTATATAACAGTAGACAAACACATAGTTAATTATTGACATATCTATGGTCATATGGCAGAATTGAATAAAACCACGATGATGGTATCTCATGATTTGTGAATAGTTAAGATACAAAAAAAAATCCATAAATAAAATTATCAAAAACTTTAATATACTCTAGAACTTCTGCCCAATTGTTTCAATATTTTTTTTTACTTTTATCTAACATCACCATGTTAGACCTATATATTGATTTTAACCCATACTTTCTACAAATATCAAAAATTCCTATTAATATTCTGATAAACTTACTGTTATTTACTGCAAATGCTGTTATATTATTTGCTAAACTGATGTAATAGACAATTGGTATGCAATTCATGGATTGGGAATTCATAAAAATTGTTAAGGATACCAAAATTTTTAAAACATTCTCTTATATTTTGGATGTTTTTTTTTGAAAGAATTTAATTTTTAAAAATAGATAAAAATCATATGAAAATAAAATATTTTTGTATCTATCAGCAAATAATTTTTTTTAATGTAAATAACATCAAACAAGCTTAAATTCAAGTCAGAATGCTACAATGTACATATCATTTAGATGGAAGACCATTACCCTTTCACACATGTGCTGCACATAGGTAACTAATGTCAATAAAATTATTAAAAGATGGACGACTAACTTTATTAAAGCCTACTATTAAATAAACCAATATTCATTAACATTTCTGGAAGTGGAGTATTTATATTTAAAAACCAGATTTTTAAAACAGCTTCTTATTTGTAAAAGTTCAAATTATAAATCCCAGGGCAGAGAAAGCATCTCATTTTTAATGATATGTGATAATGAATCACATTAGCTTATATAAATAACAGCTTTGTTTAAGATATATAGATAATTTAGACAAATGACAACTATTTTTCACACATGTCTATGACAAATAAGCTTTAATAATGGGCAGACATTCATTCTTTTGAAACAATTACTAATGAGGTGTGATGTCTATTCACAGTACATGTATCTGAATTACATATATATCTTAAAATAACTTTGTGTTATTAATAATTACATCTATATAAATTGTTGTTTATTATCATAGGTCATTAAATGATATGATTTCTCTGCCTTGGGATTTAAACTTTTATAAGGTCTGAGATCAAGTCCCCTATATTTACAATTAAGCTCCAGGTATATGAAGAATGCCTGTATTTCAAATAAGCTAATTTAAAAATATGGTGATTAAATAAGATTGTGCTTCATTTCCAGCATTGACAATTAAAATAGGCTTTAAGAATGAGTGGCATCCCATTAATTTAAAATAATTATTGATGTGTTGTCTTTTCACAGCACATGAGTAGAAGAGTAATTGTCTTTCATGTAAATCATCTATATTTTAAAAAATACTATTACTAAATAATTATATCTAAGTCCACTAATGTTGCTTATTATCACAACTTACTAAAAATGAAATATTTTTTCTCCTATCATATATATTTCAAATTTTAACAAATAATAGGATAATTTAAAAATCTGGCTGTTTAATAAGATGGTGTTGTATTTTCAGCATTGTCAACAAATGTTAGTTTAAAAAAGGCAAAACTCTCCATACACTAGTGCCACTCAGTGCAAGCCAGAGTAATCAATGGATGCCAGAAGGCTTGTGCTTAAAATCCCTATCTAGTGACTACTCATAGTCTGGGGATATTGGATGAGCAGGCACTAGATAAGGATTTTATGCACAAGCCTTCTGGAATCCATTGATTACTCTGGCTTGTACTGAGTGGCACTACTGTATGCAGAGTTTTTCCTGTTTTAATAACAGTTATGAGAAAGCATAAGAAATGGTGATCATGTGATGTTTAAATGTTAGTTTATTGAAAAGTGGGCTTTAAGAATGATTGACCTTCAATTCTTTTAACCATTTAAGCTTTCATCTTTTCTTTGTTCTCACTGCAACATTAAATTTAAAATAAATCATTATTACTTACAATAAAATAAACATTGATTTTACTTGATAGATATTTTTGTTTATAAATGAAATAAATTCTAAATATCCACATTTTATTTTTGAAAATATTAAAAAAATTAGATTATAATCAACCAAAAATCCTCATACATCACCTTTGCAGAGAAGAATAATTTCATTTTTAAAAATCAACATATTTCTTTACAATATTACAATATTTTCAGATTCACTTACTTTTTGCACACATTCCATATGGAGACAAACTTGTAAATATTTTCAGAGTAAATTTGCATTGTATAAACATATAATGTTCTGTTTTTAAAATAAAATATTTCCATTCAAAATAAATTATTAATAATTTATAATCTTGAATTATAAATAAGCATTTATTTTATGTAGCATATGTAAACAATTGTATTACAGTCAAATATCAGCCTTTCACGCTAATTGTGCATATGCTTTGCAAGTGTTAATAATAAATGAATACTTTCTCACCAATACAAGATATAGTATTTATGCAGGAATAAAAGGAATCCTCTTATTCCTACAACTCAAATGCTTATATATGAGCATGCTTATTTACATATTATTAAGTTTCAGATGGAATGACATTTAGTAAATTCTAGATAATTTCACTGATGTCATTCATTCAGACATTATATATAGTAATTTAAAGTGACTGTTCCATCATCATGCTTTCTTTGCCAGTACTTCAGATTTGCTCATATATAAGCGTTTGAGTCGTAGGAATAAGAGGATTCCTTTTATTCCTGCATAAATACTATATCTTGTATTGGTGAGAAAGTATTCATTTATTATTAACACTCGCAAAGCGTATGCACAATTAGCATGAAAGGTTGATATTTGACTGTAATCTTGAGTTATAATAATTATTGTACAACTATTATACAAAAATAATCTTGAATTGTAATAAATTAGCAAATAATCACATTTTTGGTTATTTGAACTATTTTCTCCATATAAAGTTATAAAAATTAGTGATATCAGAAGATATCTGAAATACAAAAGAAACATTTGAAAAGACTGAGCTAATGCTCTGTTATATTGCTAAATTTTCACTTTTATGGCTATCTATGGAATACTACAAACTAAAATTTTAAATTGTAATATATATAAGAAAATGAAAGTATTTAAAATAAAGCTTGCAAAAATTGTCAATAGATGGCGAATAAATTTAAAATTGAAAATTCTTGGGTAAAATGGTCCTAGAGTTAAAACATTTATTGATGTGGAGTATTGTTTATACATGTGTGGAAGGATAGGTATCTTCTATAAATTATATATATATGCTTAAAAATGTTCTGTTATTTAATTACACCCACATATATATATATGTTAATAACATCTAAAAGCATTTGTGACTAGAACTTCCAACTGCTAACTCAAAATATTGTCAAATTATTTTTTTTTTTTATCAAATTCGTAACCAATTACATGGTAATACTAAGACAATGTATGACGGAATGATTTCATAGTAATAGTTTTGTAGAAAAAAAATTTAAGTTAAAATAAAAAATTAAAATAATAAACATAAACAAAGATTATTTAAGCCATTTACAACTTCAGATAAAATGGTTGTTTTCAAAAATAATAATGCTTATTTGTAGGAAATATTAGAACAGCTATTAAACAAAAGCAAAGAAGTTGGATTAAAGATAAACGCTAAAATGATTAGAGAATGGGGTTTCAAAAAATGTTTTATCTCAATTAAATGTTAACAATTATCAATATTTAAGTCAGATTATTATTACACACACATATAAAAGATGACATTAATCATAAGATTAAGCCTAGATTAATTCCTTTTGGTAGAAATAACTTCATATTAAAAAATTAAGAATGCATACTAAAAAGGAATGTATTTTACTGCTAACTCCTTAAGGATTTGGCATTTGTTCATACAGAAACTTCACACCATATAGTTGAAGATGTATGTTAGGAGAAATAAGATAAGATCAAAAATGAAATACATGGCTGATATTATTGATAATGATTAAATAAATTAAAAGACTAAAATATAAATTAATTAAACATATTATTAGAAGATATAAGCATAGATTACAACTGTAGTCTTAATTGGATCCCAGAAAAAAAGTTCATATGAATGAGAAAAAAAGTTTGGAATATTGATGTGGAATACAGAAAATAAAGAGTAAAAAAAATGTGTTAATATTGAAAAGATCCTTAATATTTAGTGTTGATTCTAAAGGTATCTTCGATCCATTCTAGTTTCTTAATACTGTCATTATTGCACTAATTTAATATATCCACAATCAACTAACAAATTAGTTAAATAGCTGAGTATTTTCTAGAGTAACTAACATTTTTTTAAATCACTAGTAAATAGTCATATTAGATAATTATGAGGTATATGGTGGTAAACACCCTCTTACATCTAAAAATTCATTTTCCAATTTTGTCAGTTAGAGAACATATGATCTACTTTTAATCACATGTGAAAAATATATAATTCATTAGAAGGTAATAATTATAAATTAGAAAAATAATAATCCAGCATTTTTATATCTGCTTTTGGTTTGAATCAAATGGCATAAATAAAATAATAAATTTACAATATCATTTTTAACAATATTTATATGATAAACATTATATTCAAAATAATTTGATTATATAAAATAAGACCTTTAAATATCCACCAAAATCAAAAGAATAACAATTTTAATTGAAATTCATATATCATGCACATTCAATGTGTATGTATTAAACATTTCTGTGCAGATGTTTGTAAGCCTGTACAGAATATTAAATCATGTATTGAAACATAGTGCATTAAATGTCTGCCCATCCCTCGCATATGTTTGTAAGATGAATTATTCTCTGGTACATGAGAGGTCAGAATGACTAACGTTAACATGGGTAGGATGACAACTTTGGCACTAATGTGGGCTTTGAATGTTCCATCATCAGATTTTTAATAAAATAAATGGCTGAAGAGTTGTGGGTTGGAGTAGTCTGAAGCCTAACCATTAAAGTATGAAGATTGACTATCTTAATATAAAGCTGAGCACTGATTGTATACATGAGTGGAGATGGTAAACTGGACCAACTGATGATTGCTGGTTTAGCATGAAATACGTATATTGATGATTATTTGTCTTTTCAACATTTGTGTGCTCAGTTGAATCAGCAATATGAGATGGCATGAAGAGTTGCGAGTCGTGTGAAACTCTGAGTTCGAATTCCTTATATAAAAACCTTTTTAAAAAAATATATCAAGTATTTGCTTAATGATAAAATAACTGGATAATAGATCATTATAATCAAGATTGTATTTGATCCGCATTTTAATAGCTTTATTTTTAACTTTATTTGTTATGAGTTATCTGTGTATAAGATGAAAGCCACAATGGCTTTTTACTATCCAACAACAAGGTAAGTCTTTATCAATTCGTCCTAAAAAATATAGAGAAAAAAATATATTAGTAGCCAGCAAACAAAACCCAAGTTAATGATAGTTTAATTGTTTGTCATTCTCGTTTTATTTACCAAGCAATATAAATAAAAAAAATTTAAACTTTATTAGAAACTGAAAAACAATTAAAATTTACTCAGCTTGGATTTGAACCCCTGTTTTCAACCCATTAATTTTCGTAAAATAAAGTAGAATATATATTATTACATATCAGAGTTATTTTCTTTCTTATTTGGATTATTAACTTTTTAAGTAATATTTTTCTAATTAAATAAATAAGGATTTTTTGATTTACTTAACACTTAAAAACGAATAGATATTTATCTATTTACTTTGAGCTTTTTATTCAGAAATCTTTCTAACGTATATATTTACTCTTATATGTGTATATCCACTTTTATCTCAAATCTGTCCTCTTATTCATCTAATGCTATTTAAACTTTATTTAATGTTTAATTCACTTAAAACATTTCAAGCTTTTAAGATCTTAAATTACTTCTTTAGCCAGCAAGAAAATGTTGACCAGATGTTTCCTCTTTCAAAATATTTGTGTATTTATTTCTGTCATTAAGATTTGTGAAGTAGCCATGTGTTATTCAATGTCTTAAAATGTGAATTTTTAACCATTAAATAAACAATTGGAAGCTAAAAAATAAAATCGTTAATTCTATATTGCAATAAATTATAATTTACTTTTAACATTAAATAACAGCTGCATTTCTTCAACAAGTGAATCTGCCAACTAAAATGATTGAGAGAATATGGCTTTTCATATAAGTATTCTATCTACAGATTTAGATATTTATCTATCGCTTTATATATATAAAAGGTAAATATCTCACTAGAAAGCAAACAAACTGTAGCAATTCTCTAGACAGAGATAATAAAGGAGAGCTCTAGTTATCTATGATAGAAAATGATTTAATATTAATCTAGCTAAGAATACAGCATATAATAGAGATATATATGAGAGATAGTGACCTGGGTCAACTGATGAGTGCTGGTTCAGCACGAAATGCATCTTGGGGGGCATTTGTCTTTTATTATATCTTTATTTATATGAATTTGAAAAGAATTGGGGAAGTGTGGAGGTGTTTATTATATCTATAAAGATATTACATACGGGACAGAGAAAGGTGAATAACTCCGTGTGTGTAAATTTTAAAAATCAGATATATTAATCTTTAACTGAGGTTTAAAGTTTATATCTGTGCTAGAGATAATCTCTAGTTTCGAAAATGATTAGTAATAATCATTAGTGTATTTATCTGAAATGGATGACGTCAAAGTTGTGAGTGGAGGGAGTTTGACAATGGTAAATGAAAATGTAACAATTTACTCTAGATAAATACTTTGCATATAATAGAGATATTTATGAGAGAGAGTGACCTGGGCCAACTGATGAGTGCTGGTTCAGCACGAAATGCATCTTAGGGATCATTTGTCTTTTATTATATCTTTATTTATATGAATTTGAAAAGAATTGAGGAAGTGTGGAGGTGTTTATTATATCTATAAATATTTTCTGTTTACAAATAAATAATTTATTTACTAATAAATAATCAATTCATTAACTAAATTCACTCTAAACTAGTAATCTTAAAGAAAAAACCTAAGCCTACTTTTAATTTGAAATTTTTTAAAGTTTTATCCAGCCCTGATTTAAATTTTACTTTTGTTTACACTTTTTACATCTATATTTTGGATTTTACTAAAATGCAAATTTTCTTTATGAAATATTATTCATTTTTCTACTTTATTCCCTATGCATTGATTATTGCCTTTCTTCTTCCACTTTATACAATAGAACAGGCAATAACACAAAGGCACTTCGTTAGGGGACACCAAGACCTCAAGATAATCAACAAAATTTATATGCAAATAAAAATATTTACATTTTGAATTACTTCACTGTTAGAAATACATTGAGTGTAAATATTTTTTGCTTAAATATGAGAGGAATACTTTTTCTTAGACTTATTATGACAATGATCCAAGCCCCAAATTTCAAGGCTCTAGCTCAAAGTATACTACATATATACTTTTATCATTGCTTAAACTGAACAGCTTGGGTCATTTTGTCACAATAATTAATAAAACTTATGAAGATTTTTGAATCACTTTATTGGTAGAAACACCATCAAAACATCACACGTTCACCAATTCTTATGCTTACACATACTAATAATGAGAAATAAACTCTCCATACAGTAGTGCCATCAAGTGCAAGCCTTTGGAATCAATGGATGCAGGAAGGTTTATGCATAAAATTTTTATCTAGTGCATTAGATCTAGGTGCAGTGCTCTCAAATCCAAGTCTACAAACTAGTCTGGAGATGTTGGATGAATAGGCACTAGATAGGGATTTTATGCACAAATCTTCCTGCATCCACTTCTTACAAAGGTTTGCACTTGGTAACACTCTGTATGGAGAGTTTACTATTGTTATTAATAGCCTGTGCACACATATAAAATGGTGACCATGTAATGTGTTGATGGTTTTATACCTATCCTTCCTATAGGATAATGGTAACTGTGGTTTTTGAAAAACCAAAGACACCAAAATGTATAGATACTGAACTGAGTTCAGATCTAAATGAGCTTAGATTAAAAACATGTTGAACTCCTACTTTTATAGTAAATGAAGTAAGTAAAAGGTTGCTGCTGAAGAATTGCATTATATTCTAAGATCTAGGTGCAGAGCTCTCAAATCCATGGCTTCTCACTGATGAAAGTTATAAGCTAGAAAATAGTGTGGGGATGTTGGATGAGGAGGAATTAGATATGCTTTTTATGCACAAATCTACTTGAATTCATTGATTACAAATGTTTGCACTTGGTGGCACTACTGTATGGAGAGTTTAGTACTCTTATTATTAGCAATAACAAACTCTCCCTTAAGTGATGTCATCCAGTGTAAACTTTAGTAATCAATGGATGCAGGAAGGTTTGTGCATAAAATCCCCATCTAATGTTTATTCATCCAATATCCCCAGACTAGTTTCTAGCTTGTGGTTTTCATCAATGAGGAGCTTTGGATCTGAGAGCACTGCAACTAGATCTAAGGATCTAATGCAACCTTCCTGCAGTTACCTTTTACCTATTTTGTTAACTATAAAGCTAGGAACTTACACTGTGTGGCATTGCTGACTGGTGAGTTTTCTATTGCTAATAACAGCTTGTGTAAGCATACAAAATGGTGGTTTGTGATGTTTTGTTTTTATATCATTCCACTTATGGGATGATGATGACTGTGATTTTTGATAAACCAATGACACCAAAATGTATAGATGCTAAACAGGATTCATAATTTATATGACCATACAAGCAAACGAGCTTGGATTTAAAACATTAATGTGTTTTCATCTTGAGTTCCTAGCTTTACAGTTAACGAAATAAGTAAAAAATGGCTGCTAAGGGCTGCATTAGATCCTTAGATCTAGGTGCAATGCTTCCAGATCCAAATCTCATCACTGATGAAAGTCACAAACTAGAAACTAGTCTGGGAATATTGGATGAGGAGGCACTAAATGCAGATTTTATGTGCACACATTCCTGCATCCATTGATTACTAAAGCTTACACTGGGTGGCACTACTGTCTGGATAATTTGCTATTGCTTATAACACATTGTGATTATAATTATTTCTTATTTAAATATAAGAAGACTATGTCTTACGTCTTTACTTAGTCTTTTTTGTGACAAATGTGTTATTTTGTAAGTGCTTATGTTTCTTGCACATTTATGTGTTCAGAAAAACAATATATTTAGGGAACATTGTTAAAATTGAAAATAGTAATATTTACAAAAAAAGATTACTATCTTCATGTTTGCTAAGTTAAAATAGAGTATCATTTGAATTTAAAAACTACATAAATTAGTTGGGCATATTTTTAAAAGCCAATGAAATTTCCCAAGTTATTTACATTAAATTAAACATTTTACATTTGTGTCAAACGAATTGCTAAAGCAGATTAAAATGGAATCATGCCAATTAAGAACAACGATCTTTGTGAGATTAAAATCAAATTTTTCAGTATGTTTCTACAGTTTGATTCAAAGTGATCTTAATGATATTCAGTAAGTTAATAACTCTAAGTACTCACTTTAATATCTCGTAAATTTCCATTTCACCCTTAACATACACAATAGTATAATTAAATGATTAATTAATACATAGTATGTATACTAGATGAGAAGACTTTTAATGTCATTTATATTAAATTCAATTGAATATTTCACCAATATATACACTTTTTAAACAGCAAAAACTCTCCATATAGTAGTGCCACCTTGTGCTAACCAGAGTAATCAATGGATGCCAGAAAGCCACAAGCCAGAAACTAGTCTGGGGATATTGGATGAGTAGGCACTAGATAGGGATTTTGTGCACAAGCCTTCTGACATCCATTGATTACTCTGGTTAGCACAAGATGGCACTACTATATGGAGAGTTTTTGCCTGTTTACTAACAGTTACGTGCTAGCATGAGATGGTGATCATGTGATGTTTAGTGATATACATTTTTTGTTGTTCATTGCTCATAATTAATAAAAGAGAAACAAGAAATTGATAAAAGATATTACTGACAAAATAATATATATAACAAAATAATATATATAACAAAATAATAAAATTGTTGACGTAAACAATACAACTTTCTGCAGTAAAACTAACTGGTAATTATTTTGAATTTATTTCAAAATAATATTTGCATGATGTCGGGACGACGAAATCTTTAAAATATATACTTAAAATGAATTGAACTTTATAATAAATATTCTAAAATTATAAGGAATAATCATTTCCATCAAAATATGTTTAAAAAAAAAACCAAAACAAAAGCAAGTGAATTTTAAGCCAGAATAATTTCTTTTAAAATATTCAAATTCACTGAACTCATTAATCACGGAAGATGATCACGGTTGTTGTCGGGGGTTTATTTTTTTACTACTTTACTACTGCAAAAGGCCATCATCTATATATAATCTCTAATAAGAGAATGTAAAAAAAAAATATTTATAAATTTGAAAATTTATTGGACCGTATTGATATATAATTGAAAATTGTCAAAAATATGTTCACTGTAATTTCGTAAATTTTCTCGACTTTTAATAAACTTCTCAGTTTGTAGAAATCTATTTTTAAATGGATTAAAAAAATACGGTGAAAATTAAGTTTGTATTATTAGTTCCGTTAGGGAGAAAAGCACCGTGAAAGCAAGGATATAACAAACTGCTGCTAGCTACCGGAAGCTTGTTGAGTACTTTATAAAGTCTATTTATCTTCGTTTTTAAAAGCCCTTAAAATCTACCGAAAGGAAATTTAAAAGAAAAAAGTCTTTGTATTTAATTCTAGTTCAATACGAAAAGATCACCTTGGGCTCCTATTTGGTTACTGTTAGCACTCAAAAGATACTTTTTTTTTAATGGAAAAAAGTAGATAGTCGAAACTTAATTAAAACCATAGATTATAGTTAATAACAAACTAATAGGGGAATAGTAACTTTCTTTAAAAAAATTATTCTAGTAATTCAATGTAACTTGAAGTTGAATCTTAATTATTTATCTTCACGAAGTCATTTTTAAAATTAATAATGAAACTTTGCCCGAAGAATCAGCCGTATATATATGTTTACAATAAAATTATTTTTTAAATAAAAATGAAACTACGATATTTTGAAAAATGTAATTTCATTTATAGAAAAATTAATTTGCTTTACTACTGGGACATTTATTTACATTTAAATATCAAATTAGTTGAATCAAAAAGAACTGATTAGAAATGTGCGATGTTATCGTTTAAAATAATAATAGGGTATTTATTAATGATAAATTTTAGTTATTAAGATAGTGAATTAAACAATTTTTTTGGATAATACAATCAAAATAGAAAGTTTTTATGATGACAAGCGTAAATTACTATATTCCCATGTTGTTTAGCATTGAAATAAATTATTTCTAAAACGAAGGGATAATTTCTTAAGTAAATTTAAAATGAATATAAAAATTAAAAGAGGAAAAATAATATAAAAAGGTAAGTGATTAAAATGTGATAAAACGCAAAGAATTCTAAAATATTGATAACTAAAAATAAAAAAATTAAATCATAACAATCAAAATATATATTGATGGCTTCAATGCGAAAAATAATTTCTTAATGTGTAAAAAAAATCAAAAAATAACCAAAAATTATATTTTAAAATTTTGTATCGTCTAAAACTGAGCGTAGCGTTGTTAGCCGAGAAGTCATCGTAGCCGTTTTGCAAGCAAGTAGTTGGTTGCAGACGGTTGTGGGTGCGCCTCCCGGCCCATGCTATGACATATGAAAAAAAAAGGTATCATGTAACTCAAAAAATAAAGCTAAAAAATTCCTAAATTGCTAATTTAGGATCAAGTAATAATTAAAAAAATAAAAGTATCATAATCGATTTGCTTGCTATTTGTGGTGTTCATTAGAAAAGAGAATTAAATTTAATATTAAATTTTTGAAAAATAAACAGTCATCAATAATATGTCATGGGAAAATATCATTAAAAAATTTGATCCCAGTACGAGTCAACAATTCATTCAATAACATAAGTTCTGACCATTTGCAGATTAATGGAATTCTGAATGACCCTATATTATTAGTGATGTATTATCACTGATAAATCATTTCATGTACTGTTATATTAAACCTATTTATAGCATTTCTTTTATCTAGATAGCCCAATTTAATTTCTTCAAATATAAAAATTGTGCCAATTTTATCACAAAAGTGGCTGACAATAAAGAGATAGATATTAAATAGAAGAGTACTACATATTCTGCAAAATGACTTAACTTTCATGAAGCTGGAAAAATAACTTAACTTCATCTACTACAAGATCAATATACTCTTGTATAATAAAAATCTTGATTTTGATTTTCATAAATAATTATTTATGTTTGGTAATATTTGCTTTTGTTATATTGTTAGCATGGTTCCGGTATGCTTTTAAGATGGAATTAACTATTTCAATTTTTGTTCTCTAGAGAGATTTAATTGGATTGAATGTTATTAATTGAAATAAAAAATATTGGTTATTAATTTATATGGCCATCAAAGCACTGACTAAAAAATTTAACTGGAATTGTTGTGAACATTGGTAGAATATTACTTCCTGTTGACATTTTCCATGCTGCAAATTTGTCTTCTAATAAAAATGACTGTTATTTCTGAAAATATTATTAATAATTTCTTAATAGTAAAAGTGATAAATTTCTCTGATAATTATCATAACAACATCATTGATATAGGTAAGCATATTCATTTTTTTTTCCTAAACTAGATATAAGTAGTCAAGCGTTAGCCGAGAGGTCATCACGGCCACCTTGCAAGCAAGTAGTTGGTTGCAGATGGTTGTGGGTTCACATTCTGGACAATGCTATGACATATGGGAAAAAACTAGATATAAGTATTTCAAAAATAAATCCAGTGATTTCTTTTAATAGTGAATAAAATAAAAGCAAGTGGGAGATCCTTGAGCAATGCTTTTTTTATCTGAAATATTGAAGATAGTATCATAATGTTATTTTTTGCTGCTGATCTATTATTTATATAATTTATTACCCACATATGAAGTCTAGGTTGTTTGGATAAAAATTTAATATTTGTTTAACTGGTAAATGGTCAACATAATCAAAGGCATATTTGAGATCAATTTGCATTGCAATAATATCTAATTGGCTATTTAATTTATGTTATATTTAAAAAATATTATTAATGGTGATAATAATAAAATTAAAATAATATTTTTAATTTTATTCACTTTTAACACTTAATATTTTAATGTAATAAAAATAAATTAATTAAATTGCTCTAGTAAAAAGAATGGGATGGAAAATATAATATGTTATAATAAAGAGAAAAGTTGTTCTAACTGAATATCTATCTTAGAAGAAAATTACATTTTAGACTGAAATTAAAACTTAAATATTTATCCATTTATTTATATAGTGTATCTAAACAATAAGTAAGATATATTACAATATTTATTTAATTAAAAAGAATCTGTAAATAAGTAATTGTTAATTTTCTGGAAAATCATATGATGATTGAACACCAAAAATAATAAATCTGATCTATGATGCAAAGACTTAGTTCTTGGGTCTATTATTCTATCACTGGTATAAATCATAATGTGGAAGAATCAGTTTATCTTCTGATGTATAGAAGAGTAAAAAAACAGTTTGCCAGTACGATATTATAATCACTTATAATACATAAAATATTCATAAAAATATATAAGTAATTCTATAATTTATTGTTATAAATCGCTAGCATTGATATTGTTCAGTGAAATTTTATACAATGATTGTAATTGGGTCCATGCATTCCATCACAAAATAATCTGTTTTTTTAATGACATATTATAATGCATGTATATAAGAGTAATATGTTCCAGATGAATAGTCTGAAGTAAAAATACTATCTGACACAACCACTTAAACTGCAAAAATAGAATATCAAGAATTCAAAAGTAAAAATATAAAATTAATTTGTTATATTTAACATTTTTATACTACATATATAAACCAGAACTCAAATCAAACTTTAAAATCATTAAAAAATGTTATATAAAACATTAATACCTGCTATTTTATTTTCAGTAATCCAAATTAATGATGATGATAATAATTTATTAATAGTTTGTAGACTAGAAGTGACAGAACTAAGCATGATCCATATACCTGAAGTCCAGATTGATTTTCTACCACTGCATTAAGTAACACAGAATCTTCATATTAATAAGAATTTTTATCTATTTTATGATATTACAGTTATACTGTAAGCTGTTTGACTTGAAATTATTTTTACAACTTGTGCATATTTTAATTTTCTTTTCATTTTTCCAAAAGCCACATCTATAGCTAGGAAATTATTTGTTTTCTTATGTTCCTACTTGTTTTTGTAATTCCATTTTTTCTGGCTCATGGCTTTAATTATTATGCAGATATATGTATAATAATTTGAAGAATATAACATTTTTATTACTAATGGTACCAATATACAGATAAGATAATTAAATTGATAATAAAATTCTGACAAAATATGAGAAAAATGTCAAACAACAAATGAAAAACATAGTCCAAAATGTCTTGTAAGGTCTATCAATCAATAATTACATTGATTGTAGCACTTGTTTGTTGATTTAGCTATTTATTATTCAGTACTGTAATGGGAATTATTAAATTTATATTAGTAAACTATAAAGGGAAGCTTTGTTTATTTCTGAAATTAATTTAATTGTTATTAAACCACTAAATATCACATGATCACCATTTCTTATGCTTGTTCATAACTGTTATTAACACAGACAAAACTCTCCATACAGTAGTGCCACTGAATGCAAGCTGAGTAATCAATGGATGACAGAAGATTTGTGCATAAAATCCCTATCTAGTGCATACTTATCCAATATCCCCAGACTAGTTTCTGGTTTGTGGATAGTGATGGCTATAGTTATTAAAGAACCAAAGACATCAAAATGTATGGGTACTGAACCTTGTTCAGACCTATATGTCTATATAAGGTAATGAACTTGGATTGAAAATATTATTGTGTTTTCAATTTTATTCTCATAGTTTTGTAGTTAAGTAGAGATAAAAGGTAGCTGCTGGAGAGTTGCATTAGATCCTAAGATCTAGGTGCAGTGCTCTCAGATCCAAGGCTCCTCACTGACAAAGGGCACAAGCCAGAAACTAGTATGGCGATATTGAATGAGTAGGCACGAGATAGGGATTTTATGCACAAGCCTTCTGGCATCCATTGATTACTCTGGCTTGCACTGAGTCGCACTACTGCATGGAGAGTTTTGCCTATTTTAATTTAATTGTTTTAATATATATTGAGTATTTCTGAAGATGGTTTTAATATTAATTAAATTAAAAATAATTATATTTGAACATAAACTTCATTTAATCTAAAGATCACTTCTATAAAAAATAACACTTTACATCTCTATTTATATATTATACCTACCCCCCTTTAATGTCGTCTTATAACTTTTATAAATATCACTTATATAACATCAATAAAATATTGAATATTTTTAATAACGACTCGATACAGAACTTTGTACCTCCCTCTTACACAAAATCCTATCATAGGGGCTGTTGGTACCTCGGGTAGAGGGGTCAATATCATTTGCAAATATTCGCCAATAATATTAATACTCGTTTACTAGATTACACATTAGCCAACCAAACTCTTTATTTATTTAAAGGAAAAAATCCAATGCGCGCCAGCCGACCTTTGTCGACAAGTCTTCCTGACCAATACGATCTAGTACCCACTCCCACTAGCTCAGCTAAAACAATCAATGCAATACAAAATCCACCTACTTAAAAAAATCAATTTATGAATCTTTCTCTGCACTAGTTTTCTCGCTTCCTTTCCCAAATTCTAATTTAAAATTTATTTCGCTCTCATAATCTCATAGGATATTCATATCCCATTTCTAAACTATAATTCATTATTATAACATTTATTATTTATTTGATCTACGATATTTATTCCCTTTTTTTTTTTTTATAAGTAATCACTAACCCATTAAATCTCCATTTACGCTGTTTCACTTTGTTTGGTCTTATAATATAATTAATTACACTTTTGCTCAAATTTAGATAATATTTAATATAACAAAAATATCATATTATACATACATTTAGAAAATAATTATACGCACACAAATATATTTGAAATCACAATAAAATCCCTTGATAATGGAGCTAAAGACAGTTAGTAATTATTGTTCGTAATATAAAGTTCAAAGTTTATTATTCCATACATTACTACGGCTTTTAATTAGTGAATTAAGAATAAAATAAATATTACCTAGCATTCTCTTTTATGCCTAGTTCCGAGCGTAGCTTCTGATAGTATTTCCTTCAGTCAGTTAGCGCTAACTCTCTGCGATCCTTTTCCCGATGTCATTGGGATCCTGTGGGCTTCATCATGGACACTCCGCTTCCTTCTTGTTTTATGTGAACATGATCGACCTTCGAACTGTCTGCTGTTGGTATTGCATGGAAGGATTTGGCCGGCTGTCCACACGATGGGTTTAACAATGCAGCATTATGTTTTATTTAACTTTGGACGTATATTAATAATATGAATATGAATTTAAGAATAATCAACCGAACCGAATCAGAATCAAATTTTAATCATAATATCAAATTCAATCTAATAATATAACAATAGAAAGTTCGCCCCTTTTATATTTTATGGTCCTTATCTTGCGGATTCAATCTACATTCTGAATTTCTGCTATTGGACAATTATTTCTTTTCTTTCGACTCTCTACACAGTTTCATTGGTCATTCTTTAGATGATTGCAAATTTCAATTTCTTTGTTAGAGTTATTTCACTAATTAGCCGTTTAATGGAAATTTCTTATGTTTGTCATTAGCTCCCATTGTTTATTACATTCCTTTGATTATATTCCCCCCTTTTTTTTTATTATAAGACAAAACGAACTCCACCTTGTTTTTTTTTTTTTTTTAAAAGCAATCTTAAATCAAATTTCAATTAAATCAAGTTTTAATTAAATCAAGTTTTTAATTCTTTATGTTTTATTTAAATGTGATTCTAAAATTATATCTTATAAAACTGTCTAATTTATGCTTTTAACGATAAACCCTTCTATGATAAAAAAAAAATTTTTTTTTTTTTTCTTATTTTACCCTACAAGACCTTTTATTTTTATTAAATATTTAAACAAATCTTTTATCAATTTATATTTCTCCAAAATTATGTGTAACTCCGAAGAAAACACACTCCTTCCTGATGTATCTCGGTACATTTCTCCGTCCCCCCTTTTGAAACTAAAATATCAAGCTGAAGGTTTTAGTTTCAACGTTTAACTTTATTCTTATTATACAATCCCCTCGATTTATTTTGATGGAAGTTCGTCCTTTCTTATTCTCATGTGTCCGTGTTACTTGTTAAGTTTTCTTCTTTAGTAATTGTAAGGATCGAGCATTGAACGTTCCCTTGCAGTCTGACCCTTGGGTGACTTTGAAGGCGTTATTTTCGTACTCCTTTATGATTTTGTATGGCCCATCATATATTGGTTGAAATTTCTTGTATATTCCTTTTTCCGGATGGCTTACTGGATTTAGTCTTACCATGACCTCATCTCCCAGCTTGAACATAGCCTTGCTCTTCCCTTGTCTCCTTTGTCTTATACTTCCCATCTTTCTGAGTTTACAGCGTGCTTCATCAGCATCCTTCTTCTTATCAATATGTGGTGTTCTGATCGGTAAAGGGGTTTTGAATGGGTAAGGAGTACTTCTCCCATGATGAAGCCTGATGGGTTCGAACCCAGTTGATTCGTTCTTGGACCAATTTATCATGTTCGCAACTCTCGTGGCCTCTTTTACCCATCTATGATGATTGTTCTGGAGATACACATGAAATAAGCGCCCCAATTCCCTCATGACTTGTTCGCAGGGATTAGACTGCGGATTGCGAATCGAAGTGAGAATATGTCTGATCTGGTGGTGCTTCGTCCACCTTTTCCATTCCTCCGACTTAAAGGGAGTTCCATGGTCTGATATTATCTGCTTTGGGATTCCCACGTCTCGAAAATGTTGACGTTCAAGTACCTGTATAGTTTGTTTGGCATTAGCTTGCGCCACTGGATATACCACTACGAACTTGGAAAAAATGTCATAGGCTACAACAAGATACTTCTTTCTATTAAATTGAGGTAGCGTCTGTAGAAATCTATTGCCAATAGGCTGTTAGGCTGGTATGCATATATAGGTCTCAACGGGCCCACGCTTGATGAGTTTGAGGGCTTTGTTTTCGCACATACAGTACAACCCTCAATGACGTTTAAAACACTCTTATGCATTCTTGGCCAATAAAACCAATTGCCTATCAACCCTTCCATCTTGCTTGCCCCATAGTGTCCATAATTTTCATGTATGAACCTGATTATTTGTTTCTGCATATCTACTGGAAGAACGACTCGTGTATGCTCCTCATCTCTTATTTTATGCTGTAAAAGTCCATTTTTTAAACAATATTTTTTTCTTTCTTTCCATAACGTATTGTTTACAGGTCTACCTGCAGGCTGATGGCACAAGTAGTCTATTATTTGCTTACATTCTGTATCCTCTTCTTGCGCTTTCACTAATCTTTGCAAACTGCACTCTATATCCTCGCCTTTATATACTTCTGCCGCTGCTATGTACACATTGTTACAATTTAAATGTTGTTGCGGTGGTTCTATTGGATAGTGACTTAAAGCGTCTGCCACCATATTGTCTTTGCCTGGGCAATACTGCACGCGATAGTTAAATTCTTGTAAGATCAAACTCCATCAGATCAGCCTACTATTCATGAGGAAGCTATGATTAAGGAACTCAAGGCTCCTATGGTCTGTGATCACTATCACCTGTGATCCTATTAAATATTGTCTAAACTTCTTAAAGGCCCAGACAATTACTAAAGCCTCCCTCTCAGTTACTGTATAATTTTTTTCTGGCTTACTTAATAAGCGACTTACAAAGAATAACACCCCATATTTCCCATCGTCCTGCACCTGAGATAATGTGGCCCCCAGGCCCATTCCACTACTGTCAGTTTGCACTACAAATGGTTTGTCAAAATCTGGGTATGACAGCATGACCTCTTTTAGAAACCCCCTTTTTACTTTTTCAAAACTACACTCTTGTTGCTCCTCCCTCATCCACCTTTTGTCCTTCGTTAATAGCTGTAAGAGAGGTTCCATGTCTGAGGAAAATTTTTTATAAAATCGGTTGAAAAAATTACACAGTCCGAGGAAAGCTTTGATGTCTTTCTTCTTCCTTGGCTTTGGAAAATGTTGTATAGCCTCGATTTTCTCTGGATTTGGAGATATTTCTTGCTCACTGATAATGTGTCCCAAGAATTTCACCTCCGTAGTCATTAGGTAGCTTTTCCCCAAATTTATTTTAATTCCTTTTTCTATGTACTCCCCGAACAGTAGCTTCAAATGTTCGAAGTGCTCCTCCACACTATCTGAGGCTACAATGATGTCGTCCACATACATCGTAATTAAACTCTTGATTCTTTCTGACAATACCTGATCAAGGCATTGTATTAATCCTGCTCCGCTGTTTTTTAAGCTGAAAGGAACCCGATTAAAGTTATATGCCCATCCATTATATCGGAAAGCGGTATATTTCCGGTCTTCAGGGTGAAGCTTGATCTTCCAGTAGCTGGCCGTTAGATTAAATGTCGAAAATATCTTTTTTTATGGAACTTCATTAATAATTCACTTATAGGTGGCGGGGCATTAGTGTCTAACACTGTTATTTTATTTAATTGTCGCGCGTCTAAACACAATCGAATAGACCAGTCCTTTTTCTTTACTGTCACCAACGGATTATTGTATGGGGATGAGCATTTAGAAATAATTCCCCATTTTAGCATATTCTGTAGCTGTTCTTCTACTGCATTTCTATATTGATATGGTATTGGGTATGCTCGCGCTTGATACGGCTGGTCTTCCATAAGCTTTATTCGGTGTTCGTATCCTTCAATAACTCCCGGAACTTCTGAAAACACATTCTCGTACGTATTCAACAAATTCTTCAGTCGTTCTCCATTCTCACTTTCCTGTTCCTCTTCCCTTATTATTATTTTTTTTCTATTTGTATCCCTGCACTTTCTGCATCGTGCTCCGCTTTACTATTGTTTGCCTCGCAGATGTCAAACGGTATTTCTGCATGATTAATCCTTGCCTGTCGCTTTTCATAATCCAGCACGCATCCTGCTTTGCACATAAAGTCTGAGCCCAGGATAGCATCATGTATCAATCCCTCCAAGATCAGCATGACATGGTTGTATTCCTTCCCTGCGATCTTAATACTCACCCAAGCTTGCTCTGATGCCAACTTGGCTCTTTTCCCATTCACCAGCCTTACGTATACATCCTTTAATGGCAAGGTTTTAATTTTCAAGTTACTCCGGTCCATTTCATTGAACGTTTTCTGCGAAATCACCAACACTTGGCTTCCTGAGTCAAGTAGTGCATTAATCGCCTTCCCTTTGATTCCTATTTCTATTTTAGGACATGATTGATATGCCATTCCCAGCTCGCCCCTCTCTTCATTTTGTACTAGGTTTGCTACTTGTCTGTGATTATCTTCTGCATTTCCCTCTTCCCTCCGATTTTCTTCATACTGTTTATCGTTATCTATCGTCCTGAGTATATCTACCGCTTGCTCTATGGTATCATTCCCTATTATTATTTCTTGGACGTTTTCTGGGAAGCCTCGCCTTACTATCCGCAGTATTTGTTGCTCAGATAGTTTGTATGCTGTGATTCCCCTTAATCTCGCCACTTGTTTGCGGAAATATGTACTTAGTGATTCTTCTGTTCGCCATTTTTCTTGTGTTACCTGATGTTTAACAACTTCCTGAAGCCCCTCCCCCCAATAACTCTTCAGCAATGCTTGTTTATATTCCTTAAAGTTCATTGGCTTTATTCCCAGCGACTCCCACCAATTTTTGGCCTCATCTTGTATGTAGCTAATAGCTATATTAACTTTGACCGACTCGCTGAACTCATTACATGAAAAAAAACGTTCTAGACTCTCTAAGTATCTATTCGGTCTTTCCCCTTCGTTTCCCGAGAAAGTCTTTATTTTGATAACCCGACTTGCTATTTCCATTTTACACCTATTTTATCTGACTTTATTTAATATGATTGTTTTTATTTTCTATTTGGAACGTGCGTACAATCCACACCTAACCTTCCCAGTTCTTTTTTTTTTTTTATGCTAAAATTCCCCGGAGTGTCCCTATGCCTCCACGTTTTATATAATTGCAAAATCACTTTTACAGTTGCGCTGCTTATACCGTTTTCTAATCCTACTATCACGCTCCCTCCCGCTTCTTTTTACTCGCTATCACTTATGTCACTCATACACGACTCTGGCCACACCGCTTAAAAACGTCCAGTCATGACTCACATCGGTCCTGCCATTCAAAACGTTTAGTTTCGTTCCACGTTGACGCGCCATTTTTACCTACCCCCCTTTAATGTCGTCTTATAACTTTTATAAATATCACTTATATAACATCAATAAAATATTCGATATTTTTAATAACGACTGGATACAGAACTTTGTACCTCCCTCTTACACAAAATCCTATCATAGGGGCTGTCGGTACCTCGGGTAGAGAGGTCAATATCATTTGCAAATATTTACCAATAATATTAATACTCATTTACTAGATTACACATTAGCCAACCAAACTCTTTATTTATTTAAAAGAAAAAATCCAATGGGCACCAGCCGACCTTTGTCGACAAGTCTGCCTGACCAATACGATCTAGTACCCGCTCCCGCTAGCTCAGCTAAAACAATCAATGCAATACAAAATCCACCTACTTAAAAAAAATTTACGAATCTTTCTCTGCGCTAGTTTTCTCGCTTCCTTTCCCAAATTCTAATTTAAAATTTATTTCGCTCTCATAATCTCATAGGATATTCATATCCCATTTCTAAACTATAATTCATTATTATAACATTTATTATTTATTTGATCTACGATATTTATTCCCTTTTTTTTTTTTATAAGTAATCACTAACCCATTAAATCTCCGTTTATGCTGTTTCACTTCGTTTGGTCTTATAATATAATTAATTACACTTTTGCTCAAATTTAGATAATATTTAATATAACAAAAATATCATATACATACATTTAGAAAATAATTATACACACACAAATATATTTGAAATCACAATAAAATCCCTTGATAATGGAGCTAAAGACAGTTAGTAATTATTGTTTGTAATATAAAGTTCAAAGTTTATTATTCCATACATTACTACAGCTTTTAATTAGTGAATTAAGAATAAAATAAATATTACCTAGCATTCTCTTTTATGCCTAGTTCCGAGCATAGCTTCTGATAGTATTTCCTTCGGTCAGTTAGCGCTAACTCTTTGCAATCCTTTTCCCGATGTCATTGGGATCCTGTGGGCTTCATCATGGACACTCCGCTTCCTTCTTGTTTTACGCAAACATGATCGACCTTCGAACTGTCTGCTGTTGGTATTGCATGGAAGGATTCAGCCGGCTGTCCACACGATGGGTTTAACAATGCAGCATTATGTTTTATTTAACTTTGGACGTATATTAATAATATGAATTTAAGAATAATCAACCGAACCGAATCAGAATCAAATTTTAATCATAATATCAAATTCAATCTAATAATATAACAATAGAAAGTTCACCCCTTTTATATTTTACGGTCCTTATCTTGCGGATTCAATCTACATTCTGAATTTCTGCTATTGGACAATTATTTCTTTTCTTTCGACTCTCTACACAGTTTCATTGGTCATTCTTTAGATGATTGCAAATTTCAATTTCTTTGTTAGAGTTATTTCACTAATTAGCCGTTTAATGGAAATTTCTTATGTTTGTCATTAGCTCCCATTGTTTATTACATTCCTTTGATTATATTCCCCCCCCTTTTTTTTTTATTATAAGACAAAACGAACTCCATCTTGCTTTTTTTTTTTTTTAAAAGCAATCTTAAATCAAATTTCAATTAAATCAAGTTTTAATTAAATCAAGTTTTTAATTCTTTAAGTTTTATTTAAATGTGATTCTAAAATTATATCTTATAAAACTGTCTAATTTATGCTTTTAACGATAAACCCTTCTATGATAAAAAAAAAATTTTTTTTTTCTTATTTTACCCTACAAGACCTTTTATTTTTATTAAATATTTAAACAAATCTTTTATCAATTTATATTTCTCCAAAATTATGTGTAACTCCGAAGAAAACACACTCCTTCCTGATGTATCTCGGTACAATATATTTAGTAATGTTTTAAAATATATTGTATTTAATGTTATCTGAAGATTTGTTTATGATGATACCTTAGTAGTAATTACACGGACAACTATTTCCAACATCTAGTAGTAAAATATTGAATGTCTATAAAAAACTCAAACTTTATTTAAACTTTCCAAGTACATTCAACTGCTAGTAATAGCATTATATAACACAAGGTTTTGAGTGATCTTATTCTGCTTTATTTTCAGGGTGCTGCTGGCCTGACTAAGGACCTACTAGAAGGGAAATGAACCTTTGGAATCTTGAATGTAGAATTTAAGATAATGCTCAGATCGTTAGTGTTATAAATGTCCAGGTTCAGTTGCCATACTAGTATGAACACTGGTCAGGATTCAACACCCTGAAGAAGAGAGAGAATTATACTGCTTGAAACCATGTATTATGTACTAGCCTATATGCTACTACTAACAATCAAATGGTTTTGGAAATTATAAATAAAGTTTAAATTTTTAAAGAAATTTAATATTAGATGATGGAAATAATCCAACTTACAGTGTCTAACATTATTAAGTTTAAATACATTTATTTATAGACTGCATATAAAAGAAAAGTTTAATAAATCCAATACTGTAATTTATGAAGATGGATGATATATTTCATATTCAAATTTAATTTAATTATATATCACTGAAAAAATAAATTTAATGTTAGAAATATTGCATAAGAACAAATTGATACTTGATAAGGCAATTATAGTCATATGAATGTCTAAAGATTTGAGAAAGTTAAGAAGTGAAGCTTATAACTTGAATTACATAAATTAATTTATGAACTAAGTCTTATAAAATATATTGATTATATACTTGAATGGTTTATACAATAGAATGAGGCAATCATTATAAGAAATACCAGTGTATTGTGTTTTTAAATGACAGTATAAAATCACAGTATTATAAAGTAGAATAAAATAATTGATATAATTTTAAATACTAGAATACATAAAAAATAATCTTTGTATTAATGTTTACAGACACTGAAAGTAAACAAAAATGAAATTACTCCCAGAATTTATTTTATTTCTACATCAAAATAAATAACTAATAAGAAACAGGTCTACTTTAGAATGTGCTCTCCACCATTTTGGTTTCTAATGGAGATCTCAAAAATACAGCTGACACAAACAAATAATAAAGGATGGCAGATAACACCATAAAGCATTAAATATTTCAGTTATTTTATTCAATATAGTTTAAAAAATTGCAATTTCCATCAAAAATTAAAAAATAAACATGTAAATTTTATAGACTAAGAGTAATAAAAAAAATCAAATACATAATAGAAATCAAAATATCAAGTGTATTAGTAATTAGGAAATGACCAAAATAATTAGCAATAATAAAAAAACTTCCGACATAATCACATGATCAATAGGTTAAATTACTATGGCAATCAAATATAACTAAACTGAAATTTAGCAATTCTTATTAATAAGTGACCACAAATATGTTAACACTATTGCCCCTCCCCCCAAAAAAAAAAATAGCAAAAATCAAAGCTTCAAAACAATATTTAACAAATATATCAATAAAAAATAAATTCACCCTTATTGCCAAATGGTGAAATTACTACAGTGATTAAATATGAGAATATAATATTTAGCAATTGTTATTAATAAATGATCACAAAAACGTTAGTGCAATTACGTGATCAAAACAAGAAAAAGTTAGCAAAAATCAAAATTCCAAAAACACCCATAAAAGGTAATGTAGCTAGTTAATAGTTCTTTTTATTACACTTGTTCACTTACTTGTTTTCATATAGTTGGCAATTTCTGGAGCACGAATAGTCTCTTATGTAAAAAATTATGAAGTGAAATTACAGTTAATTTTGTATTAATGTGTCATTTTAACATTATTTTTTACATTTATTGTATATTGTTGTGTGTGTGTTTATTTTGGGATTGCATATATCACGAATTTGAATAATGTACTTGACAAAAATAATAATCTGTTGTCAATATGTTCTGTGCCATTATGGTTGACATATATATATATATATACATTAAAAATACTTATAAAATGAATTTTAAATTGTGCATTAACAAATACCAATCTAAAATTGAATATGAAATACTGAATATAAATTGAAAAAAAAAATGGTTTGTTTAAACATTCTAGCAGTTTTGGTAGACTAGATATATATATAGTTGATATTTAAATTTTACATGCTACTGACATCATCTTCTTATCAATATTTATTTATTTTGACATGGGAGGTCATTTTACATATTAATGTAACTACATCATTAAGATAAATTATAGCCATCAGCTACTTAAGATCGTTTTCTAAATGTAATTACTTAATAAATTAATTAAATTATTTACAAATAAGTACAATTAATTTTTTAGAATAATAACACAAGATTATTATGATAATTTAAAGTTAAACTTATATTTGTTTTAAAAATATCAAATATCGCTGAAAAATCTGATGTTATAGTTTGGTTTAAGATTTGATGTTATATATTTTGTTCCTATTTATAAGTACAATTCATGTTTATTAATGCTTTTAAACAATTTAAATCCTGACATAAACTCATTCACAAATATATTTAATAAAATATATATGCTTAATAATTTAATTCATATATATGTATATATTCTTATTACTTTGAACATCATAATATTATGTTATAATTTCACACATTGTTATATTCAACTGTGTTCATAAGATAAGCTTAGTTTGACTTTCAAGAATTATGAACCATGGTGAGAATGAATTATCAACTAAACCAAAATTCTAGAATTTATAACAAACAGTAGTTTATTAAATTAATATGTGTATTAAAAATATTTTAATAATAAAAGGTGAACAAAAAACATTTTTGATTGATTTCTTGACTTCAATTGATCTTTTAAAAATTTTTAAAAATTTATTTCTGATATTATAAATATTCCTCTAAAATGTATTTTAACCCTTTTACAAATAAAATGATTGATTTTTTTTTTTTTAAATTCATGTTGTATCTTAGGAAGACATTGCAATCCAGCAATATGATGGCAAAAATTTTACAAATTCCTTGAGCAGTTCAACACTATAAAAGTCATAAAGTTATCATTTTAAATTTTTTAGAGTACTTCTTGAAAATGCTAACAGGGATCAGTAGCCAGGGATTTTCATCATAACTGGGAGCTTATATATTAAAAATAAATGCTCACATATGGCAATATAATAAATACATGAAAGCACTCAACATTTAAACAATACCAATATTGATAACAATCAATAATCTCAATCTGTTGTCAAGGCAACCCTCTTTAAACAATAAAGGTGGAAAAACATCTTTATATATAATCTAATATGTAAAATAATATAGGCACTATTGCACCTGAATGCAAACTACTTTATACTAAAACAAAATAAAATGATACTATTCTGCAAGCGCTTTCAAGAGATGTGCTCTCATCTTCATAGCTCTAAGTGAATTAATTATATGCAATTATGCAAAGTTCAAGGTTAATTGCTCCATTTTCTTGAGATCGTGAAGCATGTGTCCTTGCAGTTGATGACATTGCAATCCATCACTATAAAGCAGGCCTCCTTCACTTTTCTTTTTACATCGTGCCTTTCTTTGCAGACCAGGCTGACATCTTGAGGCTCACACTGGTGTCCTGTTATTTTTTGATGAATTGCAAAAATGGAATAATCTAATATGTTTATATAGACACTAAAAATTGCAACTTGACTCCAAAGAATAAAATTATTAATTCAAAGAAGTTTAAATAAACCCCATTAAACAGGTACACATAATCTGTTCTAAAAGCAGACTAATAAATAATCGATTATAATTTTCAAATCGCAATTATAATTTTCTAACTGCACTCCAACTATGTATATTTATACTATTTGTCAGATTTTTATTACTATATTATATATTGATAGCATGACATTATTACTAATTGTTTTTTATTTTCCACAAGTCTTTTATTTTTTGGTTTTGTGGCCCTTTTTAAAAAAAAAAATATTTTATCTTTATTGAATCATATTTAAACCTAAATCTTAATGCAGGCATTTATATTTTGCATTTCGCATATTAGCCATTACTGGAAAATTAGTTTTTTAAATCAATATTCATCTTGTAAAATTGCAATCATTGTGTTTTTTTACGGGCCGAAAATGAAAATTTCTCGGTTTAAATCATTGTGTTTTTGAAGATTCTTTTTCTAAGACATTTTCTCTCAATCTTTCTTGCTTTCAAATCAAAGCCAACAGCAAATTAATAAACTGGCCAATTAAAAACTTACGTTTTTTTTTTTTTTAAATAAGAAATTGTAGTATACGTCATTAAAATACTTCCAATAAGATACTTCTGCCAAATAATAAGCTTTTTAATTTTAATTTAGTACTGTGTGACCTAAATTTCACACTTAGAAATTGTTATTTCTGCTCATGTAGACAATGCTTAAAGTTTTTTTTTTAATATGTCAAAGCATTGATCAGGAAGCGAACCCGGGCCAGCTTGATAGCCAATGCTTAAAGTTTAACTTATTATATAATATCAAGATATGTATTTATAAAAATAAAACAACTTTAAAATATTTCTAACATTATTTTTTTCCCCCATATGTCATAGCATCGGCCGGGACGCGAACCCACAACCGTCTGCAACCAACTACTTGCTTGCAAGGCTGATGCGATGACCTCCCGGCTAACAACGCTTGATTAAAATATTTCTAGCATTATTTGACAGATAAAAAAATAACTAATTACAAATTAGGCTCATTAACTAAAAGTTGGTGAGGAGTTAAATAGTTTTATTCTTTCTAAACCTCATTGCAAGGACAGATAAATATCTATTTAAATCAATAATTGGTTGGCTATCCTAATTATTGGGATTGTTGAATAATCCCCTCCGACTATGTGAAAACTCTTAAATTTTACATAAATTCCAACAGCACTAATGAATATCCACAATAATATTCTAATCATTAACCTCTACTTTATATATATAAAAAATACATTTATAAAAAAAAAAAATACTGAAGCTATGTTATCTGTATATATATAACATATGATGCCGATTTAACAAACAATGACTTACGATTTTATTATTTAATCTATGATTAATATTATGTATAATCAAATGTACACGCATTATCTTAATTACTCTGTATCATTAGGATAAATTTGTTAATAGTATAAAAAAATATGTGAATTATATTTGCTTATTAAAAGTTGAAAACTTTTAAAACTGTAATATATAAAAAAATGTTTACATATTTGCCTTATATAATAATTTTTTTCTTACATTTTTTTTAACAGTTAAATTTTATGTACAATTTCAGACATTTGAGAAAGATAGTAAAGAGCTGGATCAAAACAACTTTTTCATTACGGCTTTGATACGCATGATGTATTTACTTTTTTTTTCGGTTTTAAGACATTTATTACTTTCTTTTTTAACAATAGCTTTTGTTCACTTTGAGTGAAATAAATCAAGCTGACAATCAATTTTAATTTGTAATTGAAATATTTTGTCTCCACAGATACGATTTAATAAACAACTTTTATATCTTTTCAGAATTTTTTGAATATTTGTCTGCCCCCACGCAAACAAAGGACTCTGCAAAAAAATGATTACAACACTACCTACCATGTTCATGATCTAGGATTCAAATCTGATCGTAAAATAAAATTTTATAGATATCATATAGGATTTTTTTTTTTTAGATAACCAGATGTATATATACAACATACAGATATATAACTATTAATATTTAGCATTTTTGTGCTAAAAAAACTTTAGCAGTTGGAAGGCCTATAAATAATGGTTTCACTTTCACAGATTACCGTTGGAGACCGGCTTGAAAGCTTTCACCCAGAATTGAGCCATTTAAAGACTGTTTGGTTACATGTACATTTATTAATGCATGGTGTAATTTATAAAATTTATTATATTGCATTATCAACACACACATTGATTATTAAAAGAAAATTCAATTTTTTAAGCATCTAGCAAATCTGTAATCGAAGTTTCATTATTTTTACCATCTGGCATCCAAGATCTGAGTTTATACAGATTTTATATCTATTACATATGCATGCTGTTTATCTGTATATATATATTACAATGATAACTTAGTGCTGATATTTATTTGATACATTGATAAGCCAAAATATCAACAATCCTTACTGGACTTAGGTCAATTTGTTTGGATTACTAATTAAGATACTATTTTATTCGTCTTCAAATTACTCCATTTCTAAATACACCATAATACTGGTGTACATTAAATCAGTATTAATTTGTGATCTAGCACAAATCATTCATTTTTATACATTACAATATTGTGAGAATCTAGTTCTGGTTAAGTAAAGCAAGAATAACAATGGTTTATAATGAAATATAAATTTAAAAACCAAAATGGATAACGTAAAGGATTCAATAACACTTTTAGATAGTACAGGTTAAATATTATCAGGTTTTGAACTATAAATATTAACTTAGCTAAAAAGACTAATAGAAAACTTTAATATAAAAAATAATGAATATTAAGCGAAATAAAATAATTATGATTTCTCAATTATAAATAAATTGGTTACATAGAATAACTAGTAAGCAATTGGCTTCTTTCACTTTTCATCTTTAGATAAAAGAATAAAATAAGATCTGATGAAGACTGCATGGTACATTCGAAACTGTAATCTATAATAAAAGTTTTTTGCTGAAAAGTGAAAGATTTTTGAAATTTAATAGTAGATAAAAGATAGTTTGATTTAAGAACTTCCCAGATTATAAATACAATTAAATATATATATATTTAAAAATCAGCATTGAATATTATTAAGAAATAATATTGATATGTATATAAATAAAAATAATCAAATCATGGATCTGTTGTTAAATTAATTAAAACAAATTTGATTTTATCTAATGAATTATTATTATTACTATTTATAATTGCATTTAGACAAAAATAAAATTATAGGAATAGTTTTTTTTTAAAAAAAAAAAAAAAACTCCTTTTCTATTCTTATTGAAATATTTGAGTCTTGTTTTAAACATGTAGATTTTTTTAAAAAAAGATCTTTTTAATATGTCAAATGCGTTGACTGGAAAGCAAACCCAGGCCAGCTGCTTGGAAGGCAGCTATAAAATAATTTTTACTCTATATCTTTCACTCTAAATGCATACCAATGAAGCTATTTTTTTCAATACTTTCTAGCTTAGCCCCTTCGACAGTTACATGGTCCCATATTCATAGCTTGTGCTAACAATTATTTTGTGTTAGCTTGTGCAATGTTGATGTATGCAAATATATGCAAATTGTCTAGACTGCCCATTTTTTAGAAATTGAGAAGAAGACATCTCTCCTATTGATGGCATTAGGGTCATCTGCTATGAAACATACTTCTTTTATTTTGCACTTGGCATCATTGCACTCAGAACCCACAATCTCAGCTGAAGTAGGTTCAAATGTGTGACTGGAGATTTGAAACCAATTAATTGAAGTAAATATTTCCCATGAAGTTGATTTGTAAATCTAGAAGCAAAGGGATCATTTTTTAAAAAAATACATTGCAATAAACTCAAGGCTTTTTTAGTATAATATCTCAAAATGGAAATTTATTAAAACTAGTCAATTTTAACATTATAATAAATAGGCAAATATTTGGATGTAGTATTTATTTTAGATTATTCCAATTATTTTCTAAATAATTACTTTTCTGCTATTACTATTTATCTAGACTATTACATTTTCATTCTTGTTAAAAACTTATGATATTTAATTGTACTTTCTATGACCAGCATGTATTTGCATTTTTAATTAACAAATTCTCTTCATAAAAACAGCATTGTCTTCAACTACATAAAGAACATGTTTTAATGAATATATATTGTAGAATTATACACATAGAAAGTTGGTTTTTTTAAAAACTAAAAACAGTTAAATAAAACTTATTTTGCAACTATGCACCCCAGGCTTTAATTCTACAGCACAACAATTCAGAAAACTATTGTAATAAAGACACTACATAAAAAAGTGCAGCCTATCTTGGAGCATTATAATGTATATTTATTTTATACACTATTCTAGAATGCCCTCACAAACAGAACAATCAGAAAAAATAACATAATAAAGCTGCTTCTTTAAAAAGTCCAATCTAGCCCAAAACATTATAATGTCTCTTCTTATTTTATATGCTCTCTTAAAATTCCAGTTATTATTATCATAATATGATGTAATAAAGTGAACCTCTCACATTATTACATGGAATATTAATACATTACAATTTAATTAAATGAACCAAGTATATTATCAATATCTTAACATCCTAATCATAGTTATCAAGCAAAAAAAAACATCAACAGTATTTTACCATTAAAATTTTAAATATATATATATTGACTTTCTGATTTATCACCTGCAACAAATTTGAAGTTTTGATAAATAAGTAAAAAAGTTCATTTAGTGGAAAAGAATTTCATTAATCTTTCAAATTTTGATGCGACATTCTTAATTTTGGACCAAGATATATGGGAGAAGGGTGATCTGATCCTCATTGTGAAGTGGTAGCTGAAATGGAAGTTGCTTATAAAGGAGAAAAAATAAAGATAAGTTGTTTGATTAAACAGCTAAAGTTCTACGAAGTGACTTAAAAGTGATTTGTTCATTTGGGTTAAAGAGCGTTAAACTTTTTAAAATAAAAAAATATTTATGTATATGAAAAAGGACAAAGGACATTATATTGTTTTATTAGATAATATAATTTTTTAACAAAAAATGTTTGCATAATTTCTTTCTTAAACTTTAATAAATTAGATAATTTTAATATTAGATCTAACAAAGATAAATTCATTAAATGACTTCTTAAAAATATTTGTATAAATTGCATGAAAAAAGGCAGTATTCGCCTATGTATCTATTTACCAAGAATATTTACTAATATTAAAATTCAGAAAGAGCATTAATCTGTAAGAGGTATGATTGACTTTGGTAATGCCTATTATTGTGAATTATCAATGTATGGGGCATAAATGATAAAAGAAGATTAAGTTTGAGCAATTTATGATTAAATCCTTGTTTCAATTTGTAAATATTCTCAAGAATGTTAGCTTGAATGGCTTCATTGTAAATGGAAAAAAATCTATTAAAATTATGGATGAATTATTACTTAATAAAAATGTAAATAAATACAAATGAATTTATTCATGATGTTTTTACCTGGATTGATAATGAAATTGTAGTTATATTTAGAGGTAATGTAAATGAAATAACAAAAACTTAGTTAATAGGCTTGTCTATTAATGCTACTGTTGATAGTTTAGCATTGCCATCTAAAGAGAATAATACAATCATTCTGATATTAGATAAATTTAAAAACTTTATATATGTACAGTATGAGGATAATGCTTTTATATGTCCAGAAAAAGTCAATATTAATTATATGTTTGATGAACTGAATATAAAATCAAAATTAAATTAGACTCTAGAGTCTGAAAAAGAGGAGAAAATTTGATACTTGGATTTAAAAATAAGGCAGAGTCTTAATTAATTGTGTTATAAATGATGGTTAAACCATTTAATATCAGAAGGGGTGTCAAAGTGAGATCTTAGGTAGCACTATCACATAAATTTGAAGGTTTGAGAGCATTTTTGCATTGAAACAACTATTTATAGCAGTTTTAATTTTACAAATTAAATATCTAATATGATAAATTCTAGGTTTAATGCAACTTATATATATATATGTTGAATGTTTTAAAACCAATTTTATTAATGAGAATGGAAAAGTTAGAAATGATAAAAATTGTATTGCACTATCATGTGTGCTTAGTATTAGAAATAAATTTGAAAAAACATATGTGCAGATAAACAATGTTGGTTTTAGGATACTCAAATTTGAATAGGTTGATTAACAATGCAAAATGTAAAATAGATAAATTTGACTATGGTGGGAAGCAGCCAATTGAGTTATCCATACATATACTATGATTAAATGAAAACAAATTTGATAACAAGAATGATAAAGTAATCACTTATTTACTACAAATGCTTGTGTATTGTATAATCATAAAAATAAATATGGATATACTTTTGGTCCTGGTATTGTTGAGATAGTTTGTGTGGAATGAAATGATCCAATGTAAAGAATTAAGGAGGCAAAACTCTCCATACAATAGTGGCACTCGGTGCAAGTCAGAGTAATCAATGGATGCCAGAAAACTTGTGCATAAAATCTCTATCTTGTGCCTACTCATCCAATATCCCAGACTAGTTTCTGGCTTGTGATTTTCATCAGTGAGAAGCTTTGGATCTGAGAGCACTGCATCTAGATCGTAGGATCTAATGCAACCCTCCAGCAAGCCACCTTTTATCTCTACTTAACTACAAAACTATGAGATAATATTGAAAACACAATAATATTTTTAATCCAAGGCTCCTTACTGATGAAAGCTACAAGCTAGAAACTAATCTGGGGATATTGAATGTGTAGACACTAGAAAGAGATTTTATGCACAAGCCTTCTGGCATCGATTGATTACTCTATGGCACTACTGTATGGAGAGTTTTGCCTGTTTTAATAACAGTTATGAGAAAGCATAAGAAATGGTGATCATGTGATGTTTAGTGGTTTAAGAATTAAGGAGACTTCATTTACGGTGAAAAATAAATGTGATGAATCAACGATCCAAAAGTATTCAAATGAGCAAAAACTTTTTTGTTTTAATTTTTAATGGTAAGACAATGGGAGTTTTTTTGTTTGATAACCATGATTATGATGTTAATGGATGTGAAAGAATATTTAAGTAATTAAGTAATTTTATTCTTTATTCTCTGTTGTAGTTTTGATATTTATAATAATGACAAAGGTTCATACTATTATATATAAATATTGTTTTAAAACTAATGAAAACATGAACAACACATATATTCAAAAATAATATTTAGGCAAACGCCATTAGCTCATTTATTAAATAAAATTAAAATATTGCATATAGTAAACAAATTCTGAATTGTAAACTATGAACTCCAAGATTCAATTTTTTAACTGATAGTTGTATATAAAAACAAAACAAGAAACATATTAAATGTTGAAATACAATTATTGAATGTCATACTTTTGTGATTAATAATTATACATATAATTATATTCTGGAAAGATAAAAATTATAATAAATACTCATTCTTACCATAAACATCAAAAGCATGGTCATCAAGTTAAATGATTTATAAATTTATACTCATTTCTTGTTAAACATGCTAAAGACTGTTTAAATATACAATTACATTAATAAATATATTTATTAAATATTATAACCTCATAAAACAAATGTAGCTATTAAATATCTGTATTATAATATTTCACTCTTGCAAAATAGATATATCTACATCAAGTTCTTAAAGACAAATGGTAGTGGTTCCATTATTAATCTAATTATTAGATTGTATTAAGATGAGGGGGTATTACTTTAAAGTTTATTAAAATAATTGTAATAAATAAAAATATGTTAAATACATATAAACCAGTGAAGCTTCCTTTGATTAATTAAACAATCCCATATAGCTAAGTGCTTTCGGGGAAATATTTAAACCCCATAATCATAGCTAATTAACTGATGATACATTATAAATAACACTTGTTAATAGCATATAAATGTTCACATAACATATTCAAATATACAAAATTTTAAACATTCCATATTCAATTTTCAAAGAGTTTCTTATAGTATTTGCATTAGTAGATTACTATGTACGTTTATATCTGTACAGTAGGGATTGATTCTTTTATAAAATGAACACTTATTAATATGCTTCTTTTAATATAATTAATAAGGAATTGCATAAGTTTATTTTAGTCAGATAGAAAATGAATTCCACTTTTATATAAACTTCACCAACTAAGATAAATAAATATATGAAATAAAAAAATACAACTTATTTTCATGAATAAAAACACTTAACCATCCTCTATTATCTTATTATTTAATAAAAATATAAGATATTATATATGGTAGTTAAATTCCAAATTTCAACTGACTATACAAGTTTCAAGGAATCACCATGTTAAGTTTTAATTTGTTTTATGTTAACTTTTTTATAATCTTTTTTTCTGTTTTGCCTGTTTTAATAACAGTTAAGAACAAACATGAGAAATGGGGATCATGTGATAGTTATTGGCTTAAAACCAATCCTGCCTAATGAAATAGTGGTGTCTATGGTTGTTAAAGAACCAGAGATACCAAACATATAGGTACTGAACTGAGTTCAGAGCTATATAACTATATAAGCTGATGGGATTGGATTGAAAATATTATAGGGTTTTCAATTTAAGCCTCATAGTTTTGTAGTTAAGTAGAGATAAAAGGTGGCTGCTGGTAAGTTGCATTAGATCCTAAGATCTAGGTGCAGGACTCTCAGATCCAAGGCTCCTCACTGACAAAGCCACAAGGCAGAAACTAGTCTGGGGATATTGGATGAGTAGGCACTAGATGGGGATTTTATGCACAAACCTTCTGGCATCCATTGATTACTCTGGCTTGCACTGAATGGCAATACGTAAAGAGAGTTTTGCCTGTTTTAATAACAGTTAAGATCAAGCATAGGAAATGGTGATCATGTGATGTTTATTTTAATTATTAATATTAATATTTTATAACTTCTCCAAAAATACTTTTACAACTTGAAATTCTAATATTTTTTGTTTATTTAAAAAAGAATGAAAAAAATAAAAATGTATGAAGCTATATAACAACTGCCCTGCTTTTCCTCAACATATTTAAAAAAAATTCTATTTACATTGATGCATAATGTTATTTGTGTATTATTTTCTCATAAATGAAATTGTGTTTAACTATAATTCATTATAATTAAAGTGTTATCCTGTTTTCCTTATTGAGACTTTTTCTTAATTAATATTTTTACATCATTCTTTACATACTGAATCTTTTCATTTTTTGCGAAATTGTTGAGAAATGGGATCCTTGCTGATTTATAAACTGAAAACCTTAATGTCTGAAAAATTACAAAATAAGTAATTTCACAAAGTTAAACCTTTTAAAAAAAAGAATGCTCATCCATATGTAAAAACTTGATTATTTAAAAATGTTGTTTAATGTACTCTAATCATTTGTTGATAACATGAGATTTATAATAAAAGGTTTATCTTGGTATTGGTATGTAGATATAGAATCATTTAGAAATACTGGAATCTACTGTCAGGAATATATCTAAAAAAATAATGATTTGGAATCAAAAAGCATAAGAGGGTTCTGATATTTATTTCTACATTAATATGGAGCATAGCATTCTAGAATTAATGGAATAACTTTATGTACCCAAATTGAAGATCTTTATTACATACTTAGGTCTGTCAATTTATCTCTGATCCAAGAAAATAAAAGATTCTAAAAGTGGACGTTTTTATAGTTCTTGGATATTATGTAACAGAAATGAAAAACTTTTCTATATTCAATAGTTGATTTCACAATTTTTTTAAAAATAAAAAACCTTTATTAACACAATAACTATTTACAATTTATACAAGTAATTAAACAAAAAATAAATGTTACAGTTTTGTATACCAAAACCCAAAAAATTTGATATATTCCACTATTAAGACAAAAGGTCTGCAGGAAATTAACTAGTTATCTTCAACTCAAGGAGATTGACTTGTATCTCTGTACTAGAAGGAGACTCTAAGATGTGCAACTCAAATGAGCAAAGCATGTAACAAATTGATTGATTATCCCAAGGAGTAAGCCACCCATAAGAATTACATTTTTATTCAAGACAAATGTTTATCTGATAATCTCACATAGAGTTATTCCAGGACCACTCCAGATTCGATTCATCATCTTTCTTGGCAAGTATCTCAGACATTGATTGAAATAAGTTTCCCAATCACTATAGAGTTTTTTCAACCAGTTAAATTTTTTGTTGTCAAATATCATAGTACATCGTATATACCATATTGTCTTAAGGGTATGCACAGTCCCCATTGCATTGTGAGGGTTAAAATTCTTAATGTATTGACTAAGTAAAAAGTTTTAAGTTTAATATTGGCCTGTCGAACACTTTAGCTCTTATCTGCCTAAATGCCGAATATTCTTCAAATAGATGCTGAAAAGTCTCATCACCATATTTGCACAGCAAACAGACTGGATCTAAATTCATATGTAGTCTTTCATTTAGAACCTTAGTTGTTGGAAACAAGCCACTCACTAGTTTGAAAACAAATTTCAAATAGGATTGGGGTGCATATATAGAGTGGAACTTTTTCAACACATTTTTCTTTGATATATCCGACCATGCATTGCCATGACTTTTAAAATGATTCATTAAGGCTTTATATTTAATACCTTCCAAACTAGACACATTCAGATCATCCTGGATATCTCTATAAGCAATAAACAGATCAGCTATAAAAGATCTTCCTTTGCATCCTATTTCATTAAAGGTGCCAGCAGAATCAACTGAAGGCCCAAGAAATTGACTTTTAATTAAGTTAATAAATGTACTTGCCTTGATGTAAGAAATATATAACTCTGGATCAATCAGGCCAAGACCTCCTTTTTCTTTTGGCATCTGCAAGGTTGATATTGAGATCCATCTTGAAGCTCTACCCCAGACATATTTCTTTGCAATCTGATTTATTCTGAGTATTGTTTTGTTATGTAGGGTTACCCAGGGTGCATAGTATGCCAAATTCCCTGAAACAATGGAATTAAAAATTAACGCTTTTGTAATTTCATATAATTTAAGTGATGAAAAATTATTTATTTTATCTTCAATTTTTGTAGTAATTAATTTATTCAAGTAAGTGTTCATTTTAGTCTTGGACATATATAATGGTATTCCCAAGAAAGCAGACAGGAGCACCATAAAGTTAGATGGCATTTTTTTACCTGTAGCTAACTGCCAGACTGCAGACTTTATTGGTTGAGTAATTGAGTCAGTTTCAGCCTGAAAATTTTCTAAGATATTCACCACAACTTGAATATTATAGCTGTTTTGAAATATTATTATAATATCGTCAATGAATGCTGTGACAGCTACCTACAATCCCAAGTGCAGAAGACAAAGCCAGGAACAAGATTCTCAATCTTACAAACAAGAAGGTCTATATAAACTGCAAACAGAAGAGCCACAAGGGGAGATCCCTGTGGAATGTCCCCCTTAAGGATAAAAAAATCAGATCATCTCATAAAGTTTTTAAGAGAGATTCTACTATTTTTAATATAGTTTTCAACTGCATTCATCAACCATACGTGATCTGGGATTAAAAGATGGAGGGACTGAATCAAATATGGCCAATGGACCAGATCAAAAGAAGCCCTAAAATCTATTTGGATAGCACAATTTTTAAAACTATGATAGTTGTAAAAATATAAAAATTTAAAGAGAATCTGTTAATGCTGAGTTTGACACTATTTTTCAAAACAAATTTTTAATGTTAGAAATGAATGTGGACCCTGCATTTACATTTCAAACAGTTACCTTCATCCTTGTCATTATCAAATGAACAGCTGAAAGAAATACATCAAGTAGGAGTTGCAGAATTAAGAAATGAAGAAAATGAAATCAAATAAAGGTAGAGCTGATCGTTGAAGCTTATGAGGATTTTTTTTTACAATTTAAATACTAATAACTTTATTAAATATGCACCATTTTATGACTGATCTAAGCACAAATATGAAATACATAGAAGAATACTGCAAGAGCTTTTTTTAAAAATAGTTAAAAATAACATGATGTTTTTTTTTAAAAAAGACAAATCAAGAATGTGTTTCAGATAAATTATTTTCATTAAGTGTTGATTTGTAAAAAAAAAAATAATAATAATTCTCTCATTTACATATAATAAATTAAAGAAATTACTAATACTGTTTCATGCACAGAGAAAACATTAAAAATGTAAATACTACCCTTAATGCATTAGATATGATATGTTGGACTATTTCCATCATCTATGAGTGAATGTTGAATGTATAGACAATTTTAAACTTTATTTAAACTTTCCAAATACAAACAACTTGTTAGTAATAACACAAAAATATACAACACAGGTTAGTAATTACACAATGTTTTGAGTAATATTATTCTCCACTCTTCTTCAGGTGTTGCCAGCCTATATGCACAGTGACAATATTCACTTAGAAATTGAACTCGCACCTTTAGATTCTTGAATTTCAAATTTAAGGCAAACACTCTACCAACTGAGCTATTCTATCAAAGGCAAGAATCTAAAGGTGTGAGTTCAACTTCTAAGTGAATATTGTCACTGTGCATATAGGCCATTAACACCTGAAGAAGTGTGAAGATACTACTACTCAAAAACATTGTGTAATTACTAACCTGTGTTGTATATTTATGTGTTATTACTAACAAGTTGTTTGTATGAGGAAAGTTTAAATAAAGTTTAAAATTTTCTATACATTCAACATTCACTCATAGATGATAGAAGTAGTCCAGCATATCACATCTAATAATATACCATCATTATAAACCTTTAAACAAACCCTTGATGCATATTTGTGTCTAAGCATCTTTGTCAAAGACAGTCATTAACATTACTTTTGCATTGAAAATCTATTAATATTGTATTTAATATTTTTTCCAAGTATAAAGTAATTTTAATATTTTAATTTGAATAGTTCTGCACCAGATGTGTTTTTTTTTAAATTTTTATTTACAGTGATTTATATCTTAAGATATCAATTTCTTCTTGAAAATTTACTTCCATTTTACTAATTTAATTTTTGTGCAACGTTTTTGGAACCAATGACACATGATGATCAAAGCCTATCTGCATTTATGTCCATTGATAAATTTAATAGCAAATATTGTGTATGTAAATAATTAATTACAACATAACTGCGATATTTTTTATATCATATAATTTATTTGATCAATCATAAGATGTTTATTAGAATCTGATCATTAGCAAAAGATCACCATTTACATAGGGATGGTTTATACAAAAACAAACTATCTAATTTACTTGTGCTTTGCATTTAACCAGTTTATTCTACCCACTAAACACTTCAATAATTATAAATAGTCATGGAAATTTTGAGTTATATCAAAAAAACTAATTATTCAGCTAATATGTGTGATGTGTGATACCATCAGTTAGTATCCATTGATTATTTATGTTTTTAAAATAATGATCATTTTACCAAATGTGAGATGATTTAATGATCATTTTACCAAATTTGTGATGATTTATTGTAAATTAATCACCATATACATTTGTTTTTTCATATTTTTTTAAATATTGATGAGATGTAAAACCATTGATATAAATAATATTTTTATCTTAAATCTTGTAATGGTATAAAATATTTTGTATATTACCAAATTGTTTTTTTTTATAAACATAAATTCCACTCTAACTTCATTTTATTATACAGTATTAGGAAAAAAAATACTATACAAATTTATATATACATATAACTAATATAATGAGCATGCTAATAACAAGCTTTCATGATAAATGTCACAAGAGAAAACATTTAAAATTTCTATGTAGAGCTATTCCTATTCCCAAACCAGTTTCAAGCTAGTGACTCTCCTCAGTGAGGTGCTAGGATATTCAGACACTAGATCTAAAATACCAATTCAAAGCCAGAAACAAATCTAATACTTAACTATTAAATAGAATATCTGAAATTTTCAGATAACTATATGTCTTCAAATCCAGCTATATAATTTAAATAGCTATATGGATCTGAATAATGTTCATCTTCACAATATATTAATAACATTAGCAACATAACATCACCAATTGTCTTTAAAGCAAAAACTATAATAGTAATTTAATCAAGTCATATATCATGTGATTTAACTTAAAAACATTATTCAGACCCATATAGCTATTTAAGTTATATATTTAGATTTAAAGACATATAGGTGTCTGAAAATTTCAGATTTTCTACTTAATAGTTTCTACTTAATAGTTAAGTATTAGATGAGAGCTGGCCTTGAGTTGGTATTTTAGATCTAGTGTCTGAATATCACACCTCACTGAGGAGAGCCATCAGCTCAAAACTGGTTTGAGGATAGAGATATTTCTGGATAGAGATTTTAAATGCTTTCTCTTGTGGCATTTATTGTAAAAGCTTGTTTAGAGTTATTAGCATGATCATTATATTAGATTTGTAATACAAGCTTTTTAAGTAAGTCACATGATATATGACTTGGATTTATTATTTTTTTTTACTATAACATTTATTGTTTTGAGCAATATTGTATTTTATGCATATAGCTTATAAATAATAATTGCATAAGTAGTTAGTTGTTCAGGGAACCATAAGAAGAAGAAGCATTCTTGTATAGAATTAGCCCATTAATTTCAATCAATTAATCAAATACATATAAATAAGGTATAATCTGATATATCCATATTATAATTTATTGTAATAAAAATATATACCAATATTTTAGCCAGGTCACACTGCCCGTCAACTGTGTAATAAATATAGGGAAAATGTTGTTCAGATGTTGAAAGCACTGAATTATAATATAATGAACATTCTGTTAGCAGAAAATAGAATAGAAATAGTACATATCAGAAATTATTTAGATTAATGACTTTTAAAATATGTCTTCCAATTAGAAAGTAAATGTATCATCATATTTATTGATACAATCTGGTCATTAAGTATCTAAATAGATTGTTGGAGATTGTCACACCTGGATAGTATTCTAGTGTTAAAAAACAAGTGTGACCTATACTTATAGCATGGAGAGATAATGATGGTGCTGATGAGTGATGTTTAACACATTAACATGTTCATCTCTTCTGGTACTGATATGATAATTTCTTATACCTACATAAAAAGTTTTACAAATACCACATGAAATTTTGTACACTCTATGAGCTTTGATAGCGATTGAGTCTTAGGCTTGGATAAAATCTTATTATTTTTTTGGCAAGTAGTATATGCTGTCTTTATACTGTAATGCTTTAGAATATGTTCAATATTGTCTGTTGTTTCTTTTATATAAAGAATACAAATGCTAATAGTTTCTTTTTTTTGTTTCTTATTTTGATTATTTACAGTTTAAATTAAAACTCAATGTATTATTTTATTATTATGGACATTAGCTAATAAAACAGTACTTATACGATTAATTTCATTTTCCTGATTTGATTTATCTGAAAGAACGTTAATATCTCTAGTGAAAAGAGTTTTTACTGCAGAAAAAAATTGAGTTGGATGATAATGTGATGGAAATTGTAGATATTTATCTGTCTGTGCACAATTTCTGAAAATCAAAAAAGATAAAAGATTATTCTAATTTTAGTGACACATATATTTTTATCCAGGCCTAAAGAATCAATTCTTCTTAAAGTTCACGGAATTTATGAAAATTCATGTGACTTATGTAAGTGCGAGTGATCATTGCGTCAGTTCTAACAGAAATAAATATGTGATCTCTCTGAAACATTGGTACCTATTTATTACAATAATACACAGAAATAGAAGATATTCCTTCATTTATATCACTAGCTTGTGAAAATCTTTACTTTGATATATATTTATAAAGGCATTGACTTTCTCCCTCCCCACAGCTATTCAATCCATCTTATACAACTGAAAAATATCACCACAAGCATGTGAAAAAGATAACTGATCTCCAATATGTGTACTCCATGCTACTCAGATATTCAAATTTCCCACAGCTATCTAATGCATCTTATGCAATTGATACACATGCCCACATATTTATAAAAAAGATAAATAATCTCAGTATACATAATTCATGCTATCCAATCTATCTTATGCAACTGATATACATGACCACATATATTAGAGATCATTTATCTTTTTCACATGTATGTGGTTATGTGTATCAGTTGTATAAGATGGATTGGATAGCTGTGGGCATTTGATAATCTGACTTCAAATCCCTTATAATTACCTTAAGTTTAGTATAAAAATTATACATATATTTAACTATTTTAATATATTTAAAGTTGTAATTATAAATTTATTAAACGCACATTGATTACGTAAGTAATATTTACTGAGGCTATATCCTTGATAATATGGGTATAAATGCGATAGTAGGGACCTCTACAGGTGTTTTAACCACAAGCTTATGCTATGGAAGAAAACTGGGCACATATGCCATTACATAATTATTTTTTTTTAAATTAAACATGAAAAATAAAAGTTCGCAAATAAAAACTTCTTTTTTAAGAATTAAAAATTGAAAATTAAAAATCATCTTAACATACAAAATTGCACAGATGAAAAATTACTAAAAGAAAACTGTATTAAAAAAAAAGAAAGTTTTAAGACTAAATTTTCAGCAAAAACTTAAAAAGATTTAAAGATAAAAATATATCTTTAAGAATGCACAATAAATTAATTAATGCTATTGTAAAATGGAAATGATTGTTTTAATTAGTTAAATGTAAGATAGCCCTTGGGCATTGCAGAAATGTATAAGCAACGGTCAGATAGGAGAGAAAAAAACAATAGAAACTAATAGCCAATAAAAGAAATCCCTCAGGAAATGGACCAGAATGAAAAGACCATCACCATCATCATGATGTAATGTCCACTGAATCCGCAAAAAAAAATATAAAAAGAAAAAGTTTGGAAATAAAGTTTAGTGAGTGAAGATAGGAATGAAGAGAAGATAGAAATGTGAAAGCAGAGGTGTGCTAGAGTTAAAGGAGAAGGGATTGGAAAGATGCACTCTTCAATCCCTTCAGTTTTGCTAAAAAAAAAGAAAGAAAGAGAAATGACCAATCATTTTCTATATTGCGGACCACAGGACATCAGGGAAATTAATGCTGGATCCCAAATGGCAAGCAACAGATAAAAATGAACTTTTGAAAAACCGTAAGAACTTTATGAACATTTTCAAAACAATAACTCTAAATTCTAAACCTTTCAGTAAATAATACAAATAGCATCCTATCTGTCCAATGTAAATTAATATTAATAATGTTATTCGATGTATTTATTTTTTTTAAATCATTTCCATTTTTTTTTGTTCTTTTAAGTTTAACTATGATTTTTTTTTTTATTAAACAACTTGTAATAAATGTTAAAGTTAAGTTGGGTATAGACGCTTGCATAGATTTGTTAATGTTTAATTATGTTTTTGTTTTCATATTTGATTAGAATATATAGACATTCGGTAAATAATGATACCTTACGTTGAGTATCTAAAATTTATTTATTCAGATGTTTTTTAAGTTATTGGTGTCAATGCGGCATCTTATGATGAATGCCATTGGGTTTCTTGTAAATTTCCCTCTGCAATTCCATCAATGACTTTATATTTTGATCATTTATGTTTATTTTGAAATGTTTTTAACCATGGAATCTATGTGGCCGATCTATACTCAACATTATAAAACAAATTGTTATAAAATTCATCTGTGTGAACTTATATAAATGTTAAATTTAAGTCGGGCGTGAATAGCTGCTTAGATTTGTAAAGTTATATATGGTAGTTTAAAGAAGGGTAATCTTAGGTTATTTTATTTGTAGTTAAATTGGGTCAATGGATTGGATATATTGGTGTAATTAGTAGATGTAGTATGAGGTCTGCTACTTGCAGGATCGCATTATATGCTGCATACCCCCTTTTGGCCTATGGAAGGGGATAGTAAGACAGAAAACACAGTCCCTTCCTATGGAGTTTTTTTATTGTTCTTCTTGCAAGACAGATGTAGCATTCCTGTCTGAATGAGAGTCAATGTCTTCTATAACCTAACCACACTGTTCAGATGTACATTCCTGACAGTATGATATTTGTGCTGTTATATTCATGCTACATTGAATACATTGATGTATCGGATGGATTGACATTGGTTTAACTGCAGCCTTTTGGCCTAAGGTTAAATAAGGGATAGAATATTTTCTTTTCAAATGCAAATCTATGTAGTCTATTCATACTCGACACTCTAATAAATATTAAACTCATCTGTGTGAACTTAGAAAATAAAGGTTTAAACATAAATTAAATTCTAAAAAGAAAAGTTAAAATGTAATTTAAATTTTAAAGTAAAAATGATTCTAAAATGATTCAAAATGTAAAAATTGATATTAAAACCTAAAATAATTATTGTTTCTCAATTTTATTTATATGTTTATAAATAAATGTTTGCAAGTTAATTACTGGCAGTGGCTTCTTTTATTTTTATTTTTTAAAAATGAAATATTATTAGATAAGAATTAATATTTTATAAATCTCTGCATCTCCCTGAGCTAGTGACAATGGGCTAACAGTCGGAATAAAAATATATGTAAAATAAGATCTTAACAGTGCGTATCTGCCTACTCTATAAATTTTCTACGTTCAAGTAGCCTAGTGGCACTCTGTAGTGTAGATACGATAAGACTGGATTGTTCTCGCACATCCAGACCATTATAATATATATATATTGATGTAATACTTTTAACGCATGTTTTTAGACAGAAATAATTGATGGTGGAGTCAGATACTCAATACTCAATGGAGAACAGAAGATAATGAATGCCAACTGTCCCCAAGCTAAGATTTTAAAGTGAAAACTGGCAGGCTGATTGTGTACAAAATGAGGATCATCTCTGTTCTCAGTTGAATGCTTTAAGTAATTATAAATGGATAAGTCCACTATTTAATTATTTTCATATATATATTTTATTAAGTTGAGATTTGATTCAGAAACTTAAATTTTAAGAATTTACTACATTACCTATGTGTTTTCTGCTGAGACATTGCATCCATGGAAATTTTTTTATTATTTATTGTAAATATTACCATAAAATATTAAATCACTTTACTACTGTTAAGCAATGCTTTATTTGCCACCCTCTTTTACAATTTACAGTTTTGATTGCCCCAGCAATCTTCTTCAGAACTTTTATGCTGTTGAAGTTAGGAGATATAAAAGTTCTGAAGAAGATTGCTGGGGCAATCGAAACTGTAAACTGAAAAAGAGAGTGGCAAATAAAGCATTGTGTAACAGTAGTAAAGTGCATGGATGATTTAGTATTATATGATATACATTCGGCAAGGCAATAAGAAAGATTAGTTATTATATTTCTTATAATAAATATTGTAAATTTATTTTATTTGTAGGAATAATGATTTTTTTTATTATATACACTTTGAATACCATTGTTCAATTCAACAACTATTTTTAGAGAATATGGTAACACTAGAGGGAATAATTGATATATTTATACACTAGTGTGATTTAGTCTGTCTAAAATATTTTGCAACATCTTTGTAGGAAGTATTCTGTAAATTAAAATGAAAAGCTAAGAAAATAAAAATAATTGGAGATTACTTAAGCCATTTACTTTTTGCAGATAAAAACAATAAATTAAAGTCAAAAAGAGATACTTGGTCAGATGATATATTAATGTGAATAAAAACATAATAGTAAAAATACATTATAGAATTGAACTTGGAAAAAGATATAATTTAATATTGAAAGTAAATATAGCTTATTTGCTTAAAAATTCAAGTTTTTAATAAAAGTATTTTATTTGTGCTAATTTAGCATATCAGTAAACACGGATTCTTAGATTAAAAAATAAATAAAACGATATAGAGTCTCCAGATCATGTAGTGAAGAATAAGAATTAGAAAAATATTTCCTGTGATATGAATAACTAAGATAAAAAAGTTTGAGGAAATGATGTGAAAGAGAACAATTTCAGGATGAAAAAAATTGGATTAAACTTGGGGAGACGATCTATACGTTAATGTTAGTATTAGAAATGGTGATGATGGAGTGCATACACACACCCTTCATATTTTACGATTATTAAATTAGCATTTTGAATAAGTAAAATTTGTGCATCAATATATCGTATAAATAATATATACATATGACCACACACATGCAGAAAAGATAAATAATCACCAGTTTACGTATTTCGAACTGAACCAGCACTCATCAGTTGGTTCAGATTATCATCTCCACCAACTGATGAGTGCTAGTTCAGCACAAAATACATATGTTGGTGATCATTTTTTTCCCGCATGTGTATGGTCATGTGTATCGGTGATATGAAATAATGTGGACATGTGAAGGGTGCTTGAAAGTCTGAGTTCAAATCTCCTATATTTACAATTAAGCTCCACATATATGAAGAATGCCTGTATTTCATATATATATATTGTTATATGTGAATTCGCATACTTAACTAATAATACAATTTTTGATAATTAAGGCATATATTTAGTAAAAGAAACACTTTTTAAATATAATTTTTATAATTGATTTTTAGTTAAACAATTCTAAATTATGGAAACTTAAATAAATAGAAAAAAATAAAAAAAGTTAGCTTTGGTTCTGCAGAGATCGGCTCGTACTAAATTACAACAATAATAAAATCATTAGTTAGCGTAATCATGCAAGATTAATATTTGTATGGAATTGTATTTGCGAAGGAGAAATCAAATTTATTGCAAATCTTGTGGAAGAAAAAATGTTGCATTTAGTACATTTCAAGCTTGTAAAAATTATTTTCTAAAATCCTTTGAAAAATATATTGATTAAATAAAAAAGGGGAGAGGGAATTTGAAGATTTTTTTTTTTGTAATATTTACAATTTTAACCGCAATAAAAGAAAAAAGAAAAAGAAGAAATTATCCAAGCACAAAATTTAACGCAGTATACATGCAAAACTTCAATGTTGTAGTAATAACTTAAATAACTCAAATTAAATTTTTAGTAAATTTAATATATTTCATTTTTAAAGAAATGCTTTTAATTTTTTAAAGATTTATTGAAAAGTATTTTATGCCTTAGAGTATTATTTATATATTAACTTTGATAAAAGGAAATAGTTGAAACTGATTTTTAAAAAAATCTAAAAAACATATTTAGTTTTTATAAAAGTTACTCTTAAATCCGTTATAATACTTTATAAAAAAATATTTACCAAAAACATTATTATATTAACGGCAAAATAACACCGAACAGAATTTCTTAGATGATAATAATGGACTCAAAATCTGAAGGTTTCTGGGCTCATCAAGTTAATTTGGACAGTTGGGAAGAATTCTTGGGTTCATCTTTTCAGATTATCACTCCATTTTTCATAACTTTTTTTTCTCATGTGTCATAGCATCGGCCGGGAAGCGAACCCTCTAACCCGGGACAACTACTTGTAAGGCGGCTGTTCTGATCTCTCGACCACCAACGCTTGACATTTTTCAGTAACTTTTCTTACAATTATTACATTAGTAGAAGAAAGACTAACTTGATAATAGCTGTACTTGTGAAACAGAATCTATCTATATTGTAGTCAATATTGATAACACACCATTTTACTTTAATTAATAAGTATGAACAAAAGGGCATAAGTAGCTTATATAAGTTAAACAAAAATTACAATGTAGTGTAAAAAACTTGAATGACTGAAGATACACAAAAAGACTTGACAGAGGATTATTTTCCATCATCATCAATCATCTAATCAATCTACATATTTTCTCACCATTATTAGCCCTGTTTTTTTAAATATAACTTTTTCTTCTAGAATTATCAGGTATTTTCTTTTCATCCTTATTCCACTGACACTTTTCACTAATATAAAATAATATATGTATAATGTTTCTATATCCTCAACATTTTATAATCTATTTATCATATAATACTAAATCATCCATGTACTTTACTACTGTTGCACAATGCTTTATTTACCACCCTCTTTTACATATTACAGTTTCGATTACCCCAACAATCTTATTCAGAACTTTATATCTCCTAACTTCAACTGCTCTAACCTATTTAATTTTTATTTATTTAATGTGTTTAAAAATCAACATGGTATTAGATTTTGGCTTTTCTTAATCAGGAATATTTGTACTACTTATAAAAAAAAAAACACAACAAAACATAAACAGTTTTACAAGGATAATGCTTATGCCGTGTTTTGTAGACGAATGCTTCTTATAACTACATACTATCATTAATATATTTTTCTGCACATTATACCAATAAAGACAGCAAGTAATAGTTAGTGTTACCCAATTATTTTATACTACTTTAAACAGTTAGTATTTAATGCCTCAAACATCGATCATTTTATTATCATATATAAAAATATTTCTTAAAAATAATTACTTTTAATGGTGTAAGCTAAAATTTTTAAGTATTCAAATTACTAACATGCTTTTGAACTTCAAATGACATTTTAATCAAAAATTATTTTATTTTTCTGTAATGTAATTTCAATTACATCACTTTTTGTGACAAAGTTGTGATAACAGTAAGTTTGATATTTATTAATTAAATTATAGAAATTGGATAGCTACGTATGTTGAACAATGATAAATATATATGTATGAGATTGTGATCTGGACCAACTGTGAATGCTGGTTCAGCATAAAATGTGCATCTTGAGGAATTTACATCTTTTTACATGTCTTTGGTCATATGTGTATGCTTACACATCCCCACAAGGTGTTAAAGGGGACATAAACCAATCCCTCCTTTGCATGAAATTAGTGTAATGAAAAGTATATTTCAGAAAAATATTATTCATTAAATGGCTAATCTCTAGGCCAGGGGTGGGCAATTGTTTTGACGCAAGGGCCACAGAGGTTGGTGGAGGGCTGCATCAGGGGCCACTTTGTAGAAATGAAGGTTAGAGGAGGGCCACACCTTTTTTCATGATATAATAAACACACTGCTTTATTCCCTGTATTACCAAAGAAATATTTGTTTGTCCATTCTTTATTAAACATGTGACATTTATCATCGATTTTACATTTTTTCGGAGGATTCATGGCTTCACTAAAGTTGGAAATGGATATATTTGCTAATGCAAAGACAAAATTGAAATTAACCAGATCAACTGGAAAATTACTGCACAACATATCTACACTGTGAATGTGCATTGACATGGCCATTGTACTGGAAAATACAAGATGAATCTTTGGTTGCACACGGAAAGGCAATCTCAGTTCAATGTGGATTTTTCTGATTGTCTTGGCAGGCCGCATGTGGCCCTCGGGTCACTATTTGCCCACCCCTGCTCTAGGCTAATGAATGGCTAATAGAAATTATTAATAGCAAACTATATTTTTTATTTTATACACAGTTTTAATATAATTATGAGTTCATTATTCGATTGTTGAAGCAATTCTTAAAAATATTTTATATTTTTTAATCCAATTTTATACTAAGTTACATAATGAGTTCAGGTTAATATAAAAATATCACTTTAAAAATAATTTTGTGCTATTGATTTTTGCAATAGATAAAGTATAAACTGCAAATGCATGTGAGATGAAAATATGTTTTGAAGCAATTTTAAAATTTTAGTAAAAGAAAAATTAAACAATAAAGTTCTTTATAATATTTTAATTTTTTAATTATCCTTTGAGATTTATTTATCATTGTGTTTACATTTACATTTTTTTTAGATAATATAAGCTTTTAAGTAACTCATTTAACCACATGTGCATTTGGTATATTGTTATAATTTTTTTGTATTTTTGTAAACATAAAATTTTGGGACAATTAATAAATGATTTCTTTATAGTTCAAAGGTGAATGAATTGTATTTAATGATAACATTTGAAGGGTTAGTGATACTTTTTATCAACATATAATAACAACACTTCACTCTTCTTACACTTTAAAGCATAGAAAATGGTGGAGGGAAGATGGAAAAAGTAGAGAATAAGATCTGTGAAGCCTGCTAGGAACAGTGAAAACTGTAAAGAATAAATAATATATTTTGCTTTAAAGTGTAAGAAGAATGAAATGCCGTTATTATATATTATATATAAAAAAAGCAAAAATAAAGAAGGAAAGAGGAAGATAAAGTATTGAAGATAATACTTTTTATTGTAACTAGCGATAGAGTTAATCATAAAAAGTAATGATTTAGTAATTACAAGACTTTCTTATGCATTCACAATTTGATTTCAACAGTACAACTTAAATGTGTTATCACTTTTCTGTTTTTAATTCTGGTTATATGTAATAAACAGCTTATATTTATTGAAAGAATTCAATGGTATATCTAACAACATTGTAATTGTAACTATATATATAGTAACTGAATAAAAATAATACTCAGAGGAAATGAAAACATTAATATAATCTGAACAAAAATATAGCCCAATCATTGGTTGCCATTTGTAAATATACCCTGAAATTGAATACCATTTGTAACTGAATAAAAATACGGGTCATACTGTAACTTTAGTCATAGGTTAATTATTGTTCATCCTTTACAACAGAATAAAAATATGATCCAAGGAAGAACAATGCTAATTTATTAATACCCATAAATTCTAACATCATTTGTAACAGAATGAAATTAATAAACTAACAAAATTGAATATTAATCAATAAATAACAATCTAACAATTCAGTAAAACAATGATAATAATATATGTTGTAGCCTCATGAATTCAAATAGCATTTAGAACGAATAGAAAACAAACAAAATCATTATTATTATTATTTTTTTCATATGTCAAATGCGTTGACCAGGAAGTGAACCCAGCCAGCTGCTTGGAAGGCAATTATGCTAACCACTGGGCCACCAACGCTTGACACAAAATCATTATTTCAACCTACCCTAAAATATGATCATTATTTGCGATAGATCAAAGATAAAGCAATAAAACTAAACATCATTATCTTATAAACAACGATCCATGCTGGTTATGTATATTCTGCTTATAATATAATTAGATTAATGACAAAGAATTAACCAAAAAATTTTAATATTCTTTATTATTGAAAACACTGTTTATAATAATACAAACTTATAGCAAATGTCAAATGTTATTTATATTTAAACAAAATAATTCATGGATAGATAAAATAATAATTTTAATTTGCCCTGCAAATTTTCAGTGTCAATGATATCTAACTAAATATGTAACTCAATAACTGATTTTTTAATTATAACCAAATAAAAAGTAAAGCTAACTTAGTGATGCTATTGCACTACTATTTATATATGCTTATTAATTAAATCAATTATAATAAGATTAAATACTATACAAAATAAATTAAAGTAACCTATCTTTCCACTTTCACCCATTTAAAATCCTATAAAATAAAATCATCTTATTAGATAACATTAAATTTTATAATATCTAATCAAATCAGTATGATATATTCCTATTTGATACTTATTCCAATGCAACTGACAAATAATATTCAATTACCCTCAAAAAAGGCAAAACTCTCTATACAGTAGTGCCACCCTGTGCCAACCAGAGTAATCAATGGATGCCAGAAGGCTTGTACATAAATTCCCTACCTTGTGCCCACTCATCCAATATTCCCAGACTAGTTTCTGGTTTGTGGCCTTCATCAGTGAGGAGCCTTGGATGTGAGAGCACTGCACCTAGATCTTAGGATCTATTGCAACCCTCCAGAAGCCATCTTTTATCTCTACTTAACTACAAAACTATGAGAATGAAATTGAAAACACAATAATATTTTCAATCTAAGCTCAATAGCTTATATAGTCATATGGGTCTGAACTCAGTTCAGCACCCATACATTTTGGTGTTTTTGGCTCTTTAACAACCATAGCCACCACTATCCTATTAGGCAGGATTGGTGTTACACCCATAAACATCACATGATCACCATCTCTTATACTAGCACATAATTGTTATCAAACAAGGCAAAACTCTCCATACAGTAGTGCCACCCTGTTTGATAACAATTATGTGCTAGTATAAGAGATGGTGATCATGTGATGTTTATGGGTTTAAATCCAATTACTCTTCAGTTTAATAAAGCTAAGTTATTAAAACTTTAGGCTATAATTGTCAAATCATATGAAAGATTATTAGTGCTTATTATAATGAAATATTAATATTAAAATTTAATATTTAAACTGAATTTACTATTCACATCAATGAACTTTAAATCTAATTAAAGCAAATCATTCTAATTTGTAACAGAATAAAATATATTACTATTACCAGCTCTGTAATTGAATAAGATTATGATCTTTATGGCTGTATACTAACTTAATGTAATATTCCTTTTAATCAATATTGACCTAAAGTGAAATATACAGACATTTTATTGCAACTATATTTATTCATCTTCAATATTTATTATATTTGCACCTTTATCAATCATCAAGTCAATTCATATACAATTTTTATCTTAATATAACTGTTACTTGTTACTAACAAAATACTTACAACAAGCTTCTAATTATTTACTAAATATTTAAGAATGTCAAATCAATTAATTTATTGATATCTAAAAACATATAATTGTTCAGATAAAAAATATTAAATTCAATACAAAGAAAATGATATGTAATTATATGCTTCTACCTATTCTATGGTTAAACTTTTGATCTATTTTACAACTGCTTCTAAAGAATTATGTAGTTTAGTCTATTCATGAATTTATTTTATCTAAGTACCATTAACGAATAAATTTGCATTGTAAAATTAAATGATAACCAAACAAGTTTACTTAGTTAAATAAATTCAAAATTTATTAACAAATGGATATAAATTAAAATCAAATATATATATGGCAAATAAACATTTAAATTATAAATATATATATGATCTGGTTATGTATTATGCAGTAAGCTTTCAATTAACATTAATTCTTGTAAATTAAATAGGTAAATGTATATTGAACTTTTATCTATAAAATGTTAAAACTAAAAATGTATATGTTGTAACACATATGCACTTTTTACAATGCAAGAGAGTCAAGGATATTCATAATCTTCATATATAAAAATATATAGTTTATAGAAATAAAAATATAGTAAAGATGAATCTACTTATTCATTCATGTTATTGTAAGAGAATAATATAAAAATGAATACTTGGGATTAGCTATGAAATATAATTTGAAATTATAAAATAAACATAACTCTCTTTACTTAATTTAAATTATACTACCATTTATAACTTATACAATTATACAAACAAATAATAATAATAATAATAATAATAATAATAATAATAATAATAATAATAATAATAATAATAATAATAATAATAATAATAATAATAATAATAATAATAATAATAATAATAATAATAATAATAATAATAATAATAATAATAATAATAATAATAATAATATACGTTAGTAAACAACTTGTTTAATCACCCTCAAATATGAGATTTCCAAAATAGTACCACAGTTCTAATGTCCATTTCTTAAACCACAATCTGATGATGTTTTGTCCAGAAAAAATAGAAATGTGATGAAAAGCTATTAGATTTGAAACACATTTTATTAATTCTGATATTTTCTAAATATCAAAATTATTCTTTCATTTAGCAGATATTTGATCTACATAACATTATAAGTGTACAAACATTAGTTTATATTCATGATAATGTAATGTAAATATTCTTTCCCTTAGCAAGTAGTTAATTCATAAAACATTACAAGTGAACAGATACCAGTTTCATCCATGATGATGTGGTGGAAATTAAACCAATTTCTATCTTGTGTATAAATCATTCTTAAAACTCATAAAATTATATCAGCAAGTGAACATAATCTTTGTGTACATTTTTCTGTTTTTAGTATTTAGATCTCATCATTGCAAAGTAGTTGTCATCCATTTTTAAAGCAAAGAAATATTTTGATGGTTTTTAAAAATGCTAAAAATTAATTTTCTTTTTTTCAATAAATTGTCGCTCTTCACAAATCCTTGATAAATTTGCCAGTGAATGAATAAACACTAGTACTTTCACCCCATCATTCTATTCATTTAATAATCATATACTTTTAAAAAAATAATTAAAAATAATTACATGAAGTAACTTAGGTTCTCTTCTATTGAAGTTAAGATACAAGAGAGATTGTTTATTCTGTCTAGTTCTATTTAAAAATATATTAATTGATGTAAGAGACATTATAGCAACACTGTATTAACTCCTTGGTCATTTTTAGCCAGTGTTTAGTAAATAAATATCTCATTACCACAAGAACAATGAAAATATAAAAAAATTATAATTTATTTCACTCCAACATAAATTAAGTAACTAGGGTTATATTCCTTCATATTTCAATAGAAATATACTTTTTACACATATTTTTAATGCAATATTATACAAATAAAATAACAGCCATACATTAAATATTTAATATTTAAATATATTGTTTGTAACTTACTGAATGCACTAATGAAAATATACATAATAAAAAAAATAATAATTTTATCTAGACTATAAACATTATTATTTACACATTCATTTTTAAAATGAATGAAGTCAATTCACAATTTTTAAAAAGTACAATTATTAATACACATTTCCCCAATATTATATTGTCATAGCAACATATTCTAATGCAGTCCCATTAATATATTCACTATTAAAATCAAACCAAAAAACTTTTTTTTTTTTTTACAATTGACATTTTGTAAACAAGACATTTATTTCATATAGTGTGATGTTTTTATAACCTGTAATATTAATAAGCCAATAAGCTAATGCACATGCACTTTCTAGGTGTAACTATATAAATGAATACTCTCACTTTCCAAATACAAGATAAAGTCTTAGACAAAAGATAGAATAAATCCATCCATCTTTTTGACCCAAACATTTATGTATGGGCAAATCGTGTTTGGAAATGAGAGCGTGCATGTGCATTAGCTAATTGACATTATGACACATATTGATATTTATTTCACATTTCAGTAGGAACAATATATATATATTATAACGGTCTGGATTCGGGTCTTACCATATCTGCCATACAGGGTGCCACTAGGCCATTTAAACCTAGAAAATTTATAGAGTAGGCAGATACGTGCTGTTAAAAATCCAACTTTTATTTTATTGACCGTTTGCCCTTGCCACTAGTTCAAGGAGACACAGAAACTTAATATAACTTAAAATATATTAATATTTAATAAAATAAGCCACTGCGGGTAATAACACACAAAAAATTTATTAACAAACATAAATAATATTTATATTTAAAATTGAGGAATAAAATTTATATTTAGATTTTAACATTTTAAAATTTAAATTACTATTTTAAATACCACACAGATAGACATTTTAATAATATTTACTTTAGCATGTTGAGTATAGATAGGCTACATAGATTTCGCAATTAAAAAAAAAAACTTATCAAAACACTCATTCAATCTCAGACTAAAAGTTTGTAGCCAAACCAATGCCTGCTTCCAGATATAGAGTCACAACCAATGTAATATGAAGATGCTAGCATAAAATCACGCTGACAGGAATGTGTATCTGACAGCGTGATATTATTTGAAGGACATGATCCTCATCCAGTACAGTTAATGGGCAGCTGTCTAGTGAAGGAATCATGTATATAAATTAATTAAAGAGTGCTACGTATGGGGGAGAGTGGTCTTACTGCCAACTTATAAATCCCTGTCCATAGAGTTAGAAGGGGTCAATGGTGCAGGAAATACATCTGTGACCATTTCAATGATATGACTCCTTCTTTGGGGTCATGCATTCAGTTGGGAATGTTGCCCTGTATGCTAAACATGCTTCATCTTACATTGATATAAACACCCATATATCCCTCCACAAGCATTGTCCTAACTATGAAACAAATAGCCTAAAATTAACCCTTATAAAATAAACAAATTTAAACAGTTTTAATTTTTATCCATGCAGCTATCTACACCCAACTTTAATTTGATACATTTTTAATTAACACTTAACACACAAAAAAAGAGAAAAATGGAAATGATTGCTTAAACATCTGCATAAAAATATTAATAATTGATTTTGCATTCTTTAAGTCAGATAAGAGTTCCTATTTTCAGCTATTAATTGCAAATTTAGAAAAGTTCCTATTTGATAAACACAAGAGTTCATACTTTGCAGTTTGAGCAGATTTAGAGGTCCATCCTCATGATCCCTTTAGTAGATTGTTTGTCCTTCTTTGAAATGAAACTGCTACTTGCCATGCATTTGGTCAGGAACTGTCACGCAGAGGCCTCAGCTGGTTGTCTGGAAAATTAAATTTCTTGCAGACTTCCACATCGTGAAAATCTGCAATATAGCTAGTTATAATGGTATATTCATAGTCAGCTTTAAGATCAAAATTATAATAATCATTTGGTTTTTATATTTTTATTAACCTCTTATCATCCAATCTCGGATTCAATGAGCAAGATGTCACTAATCCTCTCATGTTTCATTTACGATCCGTGCTGTCTTTTTATGCTTGATTGGTCATTTAATTTCTTTTCATTCTCTTACCATTTAATTATTCAAGTGCTCAAGGGCTAGTGTGCTTTAGAGCAATCATTTAATTAATAAAACAATCATTTCCATTTTCTAAGATTATAGAAATCAACACTATTTCTATTTTTAAAAATATCAAATCTTTACATCTTTACTTTTTTACAAAAAAAATACTTTCAAATACTTTTATTTTTAATATAGTTTTTAAAGTTTCCCATCTGTGATATATATATATATACGTTAAACAACTTTTAATTTTCAGTTTTTAAGTTAAGTTTTTTTCTTTTCAATAAATCTATTTTTATTTACAATCTTTTTACTTTATACCATTACAATATATATATATATATATATATATATATATATTGTAACAGAATAAATATATGGGACATGAAAAAATGGTCTTGTTTGATAATGCCCACATATGGTGGCACCATTTGTAACAGAATAAAAACAAACGTATGCTCTTCTTTTAATGCCTCACATACTTGGGAGTCATTTATAGCTGAATAACTATAATGGCCATGGGAAATAAAAACTTTAATATAATTTGAATCAAAATGTTGCCTAATTGTTGGTTTCCATTTGTAACAAAATAAAAATATGAGTCAAGGAAATGTGTTAATGCCATGAATTGTTTTGTCATTTGTAAAAGAATAAAAATAATAAACTAAACTAAAATGAATATCAATCAATGAATAACAATATAACACTTAAGTTAATAAAATAATGATAACTATATTTATTGTAACTTCATAGATTCGATTAGCATTTAAAATGTATAGAAAACAAATAAAACATTACATCAAGCTATCCTAAAATATAAGCATTATTTGCAATAGAATAAAGATAAAGCAATACAACTAAATATCACTATCTTATAAATAACAGTATATGCCTATTATATAAATTCCTTATAACAGAATAAAAATAATGACAAAGAGTTACATGGATACTTTTATATTCATCATGACACAACACTGTTTATAATAATACAAACTATCAAAACATCACATGATCACCATTTCATATACTTACACATGCTGTTAATAAGTGTACCAAACTCTCTATACAGTAGTTTTCCCAAGTACAAACTTTCATAATTAATGGATGCAGGAAGGTTTGTGCATACTCATCCAATATTTCCAGACTAGTGGCTAGCTTGTGGCTATCATCAGTGAGGAGTCTTTGATTTTGAGAGCATTGCATATAGAACTTAGGATCTAATGCAACCCTCCAGAAGCTACCTTTTATCTATTTGGTTAATTATAAAACTAGGAGCCCAAGATGGAAACACCATAATATTTCCAAATCAAGCTCATTTGCTTGAATAGTCATATAAATCTGAACACATTTTGATGTCTTTGATTATTTACAAACCACAGTCACCATTATCCTATGGGTAGGATAGGCATAAACCCAAACATCACATGATCACCATTTAATATGATTACACATGTTGTTAATAAGAGTACCAAACTCTTCATATACAATTTCCTGCTGGAGGGTTGAATTACATCCCAAGATGTAGGTGCAATAACCTCAAATCCAAAGTTTCTCTCTAATCAAAGCCACAAGCTAGAAACTAGTCTGAGGATGTTCCATGATTCCATGAGTAGATCCTAAATAGGGATTTATGCAAAAGCCTTCTGGCATCCATTGACTATGAAAGTTTGCACTTGGGGGTACTACTATATGGAGAGCTTGATTCTCTTATTATATAATAATACAAACTTGTACCAAAAGTAAAACATTATTTCTACTTAAATGAAATAATTCAGGGATGGATGAAATAATAATCTTAATATGGCCTACAAGTTTGCAATATCAATGATATTTAACAAAATGTATAACTCAATAATTAATTTTTAATTACAACTAAATAAAATAAAAGTACTGCTAAGTCAACCTTGCTATTCCACTAATATCAATTTACTCTTATTAACTAAGTCAATTATAATAAGATTAAATACTTAATAATGCAAAATTAGTTTATCTAACACATTGTTCCATTTTTATCAATTTAGCATATTACAAAATAAAATCATCATATTAAATAATCTTAAAATTTTCAGTATCACAACAATGCATAAAATAAATGGCAGATTCCTATTTGATATTTATTCAAATGTTATGGACAAATTATATCCAATTATTCTTCAGTTTAATAAAGTTAAATCACTAAAACTTTAGACTATAACTTTCAAAGCATATGAAAGATTGTTAAATTAATTATAATCAAATATTAATATTAAAATTTAATATTTAAACCAAATTTATAATCCACACAAACAAACTTTATGTATAGTTAAAAGAACATCACTCTAATTTGTAACAAAATCAAATATATTACTACTACCAGATCTATAACTGAATAAGATTGCAATATTTAAGGTTGTATATTGACTTAATACAACATTCATTTTAATAAATAATGTTTTAAAATGAAATACACAATCATATCATTGCAATTACCTCTACTCATCTTCAATAATCATATTTGTACCTTTATAAATCATCAAATCAATTCATATATATATATAATTTCTATATAACTTGTTACTGACAAAATAATACAATAAGCTTCTAATTATTTAAATGAATATTTAAAAATGCCAAACCAGTTAATATATTGCTGTATAAAATCTATATCTGAATTGAATCAAATAGCATGAAATATATAAATAGCAACAGAGTTGGTGAACAATAACAGTATGCATGGAGATTGACATTTAAGTTTATAAACTCTTAACTGTGGACAAGACGCTTGCTTTCCTCGAGATAAATATATTTTGTTTTGATTCACATGATTTTTCTTTTATCATTTCTATTTGAAAATTTATGTATTGTAATTTTTTATTATTGTGTATTCAATATTCATTTTCAAATTCAATCACCTGCAATTTAAAAGTGGAAGCCATGAATAGATATGTGTCATATGTTGATGTATGTTAAAAAAGGAATCACAATCAATTAATATGTATTATTTTTGATAAAAGTAAATTTACAGATTCCTCTGGAAATTCAACATTGATCCATCAAGGTGACCTCAAGTAAGGTTTTAATATATTTAACATTAAGGGCAAACTTTAGAACAAACAAAACTATATTATTTACTAATAAATTTTAATAATATTTACTTGTAATTTTTTTTTGTTTATTTCTGAATGCACAATTAATCCACTAGAGTAAATGATCTTTTTCGTATCTATCATTAATTTTTACTATGACTTACACACATATATAGATGGGAGTGGGTTATATATATATTTTAAATAAAAAAAATAGCTATAAATATATTTACCCTAACCTAAAAATATCACTCTAATAATTACATTAATGGGGTAGTTTTAGAATTAGTGAACTCTCATTTTGCTTTTTTTGTTTTTTGTTTTATGTATATATTTAATGAATTATATAATATAATTTTGTAAATAATATACTTCAAATTATTTTGTTTTTAAACCATTAAACATCACATGATCACCATCTCATACTAGCACATAATTGTTGAAAGGAGAGTTTTGCCTTTATTTTGTTTCTGTTGTGTGAAATCATCAAAATGATAAAAAAAACATTCTTGATAACCGAATATTTATTTATTTTATTATTTTTTGTTTGTAAATATTTATTATATATGTTGTTAATAAATATATTAAGTTGTTTAAACCAATCTGATCTCTGTTTGATCATCACCATCATCATTGTGCATTGATACCACTAGATGTTTGATCATCACCATCATTATTGTGCATTTATATCATTAAAACTTTCATCATCACATTATGAATTTACACCATTAAAGGTTTGATGATGATGATCATCATTATGTATTGCTCTCCTAAATGATTGATCATCATCAGTATTTTCCATATATCTATGCTTATATATATATAGGCTTATTTGGGGAATAGTTGAATAAGTCCATCCCTGAAAAGAGCTGACTGCAAGAACTCCCTGAGTTTGAATTCTGTGGTGTAATGGGGCCTAAAAAGGGAGCTGTAATAAATATGCAATAGTCTAGGTCATATTGAAATATTGTAAGTAAATTATGAGTCAGCATACTAAAAGTAGATGTGATTTGGAACTGGGCATTTCATTGTGACATCTTTAGCATTCTATTCGAAGGCCTAGGTCTGACAGTAGTGAGATGCGCTCCCTTTGTTATATGCCATTCCTGATTCAGTAACATCTGATGCACCCAAATGTGCCATCAAATCATAAATTTAGGATATGACTTCTTGTAGGTTGTTTGACACATGGTATTTAAATCATCCAACTTAGTCATATTCACATCATCTTATGGTATATCCCGCGATTCCATTATAATATATATATATACCCCACAGTTCCATTATAATATATATATATATATATATATTATAATGGAACTGTATATATATATATATATATATATATATATAGTACCAGCAGATAGATAGAAAGTCTTACTCACTCAATGTATTTTGCTCCACATTGTGTGACTAAATATACTGGAATAAATATCCAAATTTGCCACATGTATATAACTTTAATGAGAGCTTAACTATATTCTTTACTACAATTCTGTCAGAAGTCAGAAGATAAATCATGTGATGGTGAAAGATTTATAATTATTGAGTGCCAATCATTTTAATTAAAATAGTTTTTTATTAACACATGAGAAATCAACTCTCATAATTATATATAAATTAATCTGGTAGCACTCCTTTGCTAGCTCTTTCTCGATTTTCATAAATTTTTAAAATCACACTCACATTATATTATTTGCATTTATGTATTGAATTATTTCTATCATCTAATATAACTATTGAAGGTATTTACAAAAAAATAACTTTATCTAAATATTCCAAATACATTCAACTGCTAGTAATATCACCTAGATTAATATATGCATAACTTTTGATGAGGTATTATTCTCCCATCTTGTTCAGCTGTTGTTGGCCTGACCAGTGACAGTACTAGCATGGGAGTTGAACCTGGACTCTTAGAATCTTGAATATTGAATTTTAAAGTAATGCTCTAACCAACTGAGCCATCTTGACAAGGGAAACTATCAGTAGAAATTTCATACACTTATTCATGGGGTTCTTTTTAATTTCTCCACTTTTTCCTAAGAGCAAAGTTGATAAGTGGCTCCATACATTATGTATCATCACCCTAGGTTGACATATGAGTTTTTTTGCCATTGTCATGTGCCCTGATTCTTTAAATTTTCTTCTTTGTACCTTTTATTCTCTATGCAATAATTTTACATTTTTCCAATTAAACATATGTTCACTGGTACATACATGGTCTTCTACAACATCTATGGAATACCATGTAAATGTGGAAAAATGTATATTGGTGAGATGTGTTGTCCCATTGAAAATTGCTTGGAAGAACACAAACTGATGATTAGAAAAAAAAATGTATTTAATTTGGCAGACCATATATGTACCATAGATGTATGTTCAATTGGAAAAATTCAAAAATATTAGATAGTAAACAAAAAGTATAAAGAAATTTTTTTATATAAGCTGCTTACATGACAATGGCAAACAATCCCATAAGTCAACTTAGGGTCACTATATATAATGTATGAAAGCCACTAATCAACTTTGCTCTTAGGAAAAAGTGGAGAAATGAGAACCAGTCTCATAGATAAGTATACAAAATTTCTATTGACTGTTGCCCTTTGGCAGGATAGCTCATTTGGTTAGAGCATTATCTTAAAATATAATATTCAAGAATCTAAGGGTCCAAGTTCAATTCGCATGTTAGTACTCTAACTGGTCATGTCAGCAACACCTGAAATAAAAGCAAAAATAATACTTCTCAGAACATTAAGCATGTACTAATCTGGGGCTATTACTAACTGCTGAATATATTTGAAATATTTAAAGAAAGTTAAATTTTTTATACATTTATGAAAAATTATGTAAAGCTGGATAAAGTAGAAAATCATTTAAATTTTTTTATGTAAATCCAAATGGTTCATTTCTAAAGGTTTGTAACGAAAACCTCCAATTCACTCCCACAGAGCTAAGAAAATTACTCAGACAGCAAGTGAAGCTCTGCTAAAAGAACTGAATAAATGATCAAAGGTTTTCCAAACATCAAAACTTGCATTCCATTAATAATTTAGAATATTTCCTAAAAATGAACTTACTAATGAAAACTTCACAAAAGTTTTTCAAGCAGTAAGAAAATCATATTCTATATTACATGAAAAATAAAAGAATGCCAAAAGAAAAATATTTGCAAACCTACATGGCTATATCAAATAATCATAATGTACCAAGCAGTGTACCAGTTTCATCTAAATCTCATTTCTAAAAATCTAACAGATGCTGAAATTTCTGTTCTTAAAAAGGATCAAACATTGACATAACACCATCTAATATCCCTTATTAGATATAATGGCAGCTACTGAGGAAGTCACTCAAAAATTGCCTTTAGAAGAAGCAGCAGAATTATAATGGAGAATAAAAGAAACTTGACAAGCAACAAAAATTGAACTCAAAAATATCCTATGATGAGATGAAGACAAATCACTCAAAGTAAATGAAACTTCCAATATTCTCCTTGCTGACAAAGGTAATGCAATAGTTGTAATGGGTACAACTGATTATGCCAACAAAATACAAGAACTTCTCACAGTAGGGCAATATGGAAAAGAGGCAAAAATTGTGATACCAAGTACAGAAACAAAGTTACAAGCATTACTCAGAAAGCATCACAGGTACTTCAGTGATTCAGAAAAAGAAAACTAACGTCATATTTCAGCAACGTGTTTTAACTTTATGGGCTACCTCAAATCTTTAAGGATCGTGTTCTATTAAGACTTATTGTTAGTTCAAAAAATAAAGCTTGCCAAAATTTGTCAAGATTTCTTCTCAAAGTTCTTAGTCCTTTGATATAAAAGAACCAGTTCTTTGTCGGGGGTTCTTACCACTTTTGAAACTAATCAAGAATATAAAAATTGAAAGAACTGACTTAATGGTAAGCTTTGATGTGGAAAGTTTATTTTCAAATGTACCATGTGAAGAAGCATTGTCTATTGTAAAGAAAATATTAAATGATGATAATAGCTTACAAACAAGAACAACTCTTCCTATTAATTGTTTAATGGAACTGTTAACATTTCACATAAAAACAACATACTTTCAATATAATACAGAATTCTTCCAACAAAATCAAGAAATGGTTATGGCGAATGGTTATGGGCTCACCATTGTCACCCCTAATAAGCAATATCTACAATGAAAAACATGAAAACACAGCTATAAAGACTACTCCATATAAACCTAAAATTTGTGTTTGTTATATTGTATGGTCACATGGTGAAGCCCTGCTACAAAAATCCTGAAAAAATATCAACAACATATTACCTTTAACTAAATTCACAATAAAATCATAACAAGAACAAAAATTGGCATTCTTAGATGTTCTTGTGACAAGATTTCTTCATGTCAAAATCAAAACTACAGTTTACAGAAACCCAAACATACAGAAAAACACTTAGTCTATATGTCCAACCACACCAGAAACACAAAACATGGAGTTATGCTATCACTATTAAAAAGAGCAAAGAATGTTTGTTCAGAAACCAGCGATTTGAAAAATTTTAAAGTATCTATTTAGAATGAACTCTTATGAAAACTGATTATCCATGAGCTGTTATTAAAAAAACATTAAATAGTTAAAAAATGAACCTTTAAAAACAGTAGATTGCCTGAGAATTTTTAATGGTGAACCACACTGGCGTAAATAAGCATGTGCCGATGTCTTTAATTGTCTTCTTTTTTTGTTCTTCAATCTTTCATTCTGCTGCTTCCGTGATTGAAATACAAGCCAGGTTTTATTTAAAAAACTGTCTTGGAGTTTTTTATTGTTTGCCACTATAGCTCTTTAAAGCTACTAATTACTTTTTTAATTAAAGTTGTACTTTTTAATAAATAAATTTAGATTAGCTAAATGTAAATATAATTAGTTTTTATTTTCTTTTAGGAAAAATAATTTGTCTGATTAATATTTATACAAAATATTTTAATTATACATATGTTTACACATCACCAAATATCATTACAAGCCTATAAAAAATGATAATCACAGATGTAATAGGGTTATTTGTGTGATTTTTAAATCTCAATAAAATGAACTTTAAAAAAAATGCTACAAATTATTTTTGAAGTTATAATTGTAATTATAACTTAGTCCACAAACAGCATAGTTTTTAAATGACAACTTCAATAGTTATCATAAAGTTAAGAAGCATTAAAGAGATCAAAGTCACATTTATGCATATATAATATTATTCTTTGAATTAGATTATGTACATAATTGCAATCATTGTTTTAAACTGTTGAACATTTTAGCAGCTAAAAATAAGTAATATATCACATGACTTAATTTAATAAGCTTGTAATTATAAAACTAAATAGTGTGCAACAGCTCTAAGAAGCGTTATCAATAAATACCAGCAAGAGAAATGATTTTAAAATCTCTATCTAGAAATAATCCCTATCCTCAGACCTGTTTCATGCTTTTGGCATTCCTCAGTGAGGCATTAGGATATTTCAAACACCAGAGCCAAAATACCAATTCAAAGCCAGCACCTATCTGATAATTAACTTTTAAGTAGACAATCTGAAATTTTCAGACACCTATATGTCTTTTTTGTGGAACATTTGTATTTTTTAAATATATAAAATGTTTAAATTATGTCTTATTTGAAATATAACTTTTTAAAATAAAATTACTCAAATAAATATTTACATGACATCAACTGGAACTGTGAAAATACTTTCTTTTATTTTGACATTCCACTTTTATTATTTATTACATTAGTTTTAATTTACAAATTAGATATTATAGATGTTGCGTAAATTTTGTTTTTTAAATTTATGTTTTGGGAAGATAATTTAAAAGTATCAAGAAATAATCATAATAAATTTTATTTCATTAAGAAATAAAATAGAAGAAAAACAATGCCTACCTTCAGTAGTAAAAAAAATTAAAATTTAAATAATTAATTTTATATTGTTCTATTCATTAGTATGAGTCAAAAGACAGATGTAGATGAAAGTAATGACATTTGAAAAGATCTTGTCTAGTACTGAAAAGTTTATAATTGCTAATATCTTTTGATACTGTTTGGTTAACTGTACTGTTTCACTAGGCAGCACTGCAGTACCCCTAACTGAACAGTATCTATCTTTTTTTCATGGATTTAAATATCAATGCCACTGCAATATTTTTTAATAATCATTTAGTATATATTTATTATTTAGGCATTTAGGATATAGTTTTGGCAACAATTTTTTTTTCTTTATTATTTGTTGAACAGCACAAAGGCGAGATACCATTGAAGCATGCTCTTCAAGTGATCTATAAAATTTCATGCACAAACTCTTCCTGAAGCTCTATATATTACAGGGAATCTCATACAAATAGATCCATGAAAATAACCCAATTTGACATTTGTACAATAAAGCAAAGCAAAGGACTGAATACAAATTGATCTTTCTTGATCATGAATATGCCACCGGTCACATGTTTTCTCCATTGAATGTTAAAACAACTTGTTCTGAAAAAGATGATAAAAAAGTACAAAGAGGTTTGGGCAATTGCAAATGATCCACATTTTAACAACAAGAAGGCTCCATGTGCTACATTATCTGAAAAATAGAATAGCTAATTGCCTTATTTGCATATTGTGCCTCATTTACATATTACATCATGTCTATTATTTTAGAACGCCTGTATTGGGCAACTTTACTCAGCACTATTATTCTTGCAGTGTTTGGCCAAATGTTGGCTCAGTGCCTTTAATTAGTTTATGTTTTCTATATCTTTTCATCAGTAACTGAAGTCAACAAGTGCATATGAATTTAAAAAATTATAGTAACTCCATTACTTCTCAGAGCTTTCTTATTCTTCATACCTTTTACCTCTTCATTTAAATAGTTAAATTAAAAAAGAATTGTCCCAAACAGTAATAGTTGTTTTTTTTATCACTATATATTTCTTATACAATTCACCTATATACTTCATGATAACACATGATCACCATTTCTTATGCTTGCTCATAACTATTACTAAAACAGGCAAAGCTATTCATACAATAGTGCAATGCTCTCAGATCAAAGGCTCCTCACTGATGAAAGCAATAAGCTAGGAACTAGTCAGGGGATATTGAATGAGTAGGCACTAGATAGGGATTTTATGCACAAGCCTTCTGGCAAAAATTGATTACTTACTCTGGTTTGCACTGAGTGGCATTTACCTGTTTTAATAACACTTCATGATATCTTACATATTTTTTTATTAATAATACTATTTTTTCTTCTAATTGCTGGAATATTTTTTTTTTTGAATATCAATAAATTGTTATCTATTTTTGCTGTTTTTGTTTTCTTCTATATCTGTTCTTGCTACTGTTTTATCATTCTACTTTGTATTAGTGTTAATCTTATATCTCAATAATAACATATTAAATCTATTGAATACTTTACAGTGGAAATACATACTTAAATTTAGTTAAAATCTATTCCAAATATGATGACTACTGACTATATTCTATTACTTATTAGTCATATTTTTTTGACATTCTTAACTCTTTTTAGCTTCTTTTCTTCATACAATATCATGTCTTAACTGATACGTCACTTTTTCTATTTAGTCATCAATACAGTTTTTTAGTATAGCAACCATTTTATTTTTATTCGTGTCATTGTTGCCTGAGACGACTGTAAAATTTATTTTCTAATTCTAATTTAAGTATATCAAGAGTTATTTTTTTTTCTTAAAAATAAATTATTTCTAACTTGATTTAATCTTTTTATTACATTATAGATTTTGAAATTTTTTAGCTAGAATATAATCGTATCTTGAGATATCCTTATTATGTTATATTTTATATATTAACTTCATATATGTATTAATTTTGGAAAGTATAATAAAATATTAGTGAAAATAATATTTTAAATTAGAATAATATATTTCTGGTTGAATAACCTATTTAGATGTTATTATCTTATTAAATATTAAAAAATCTTAGTAGACCATATATTTATTTTCATTTTACAACAATATGTCAAATACAATATATATATATTATTTAAAATAAAAAGTCAAACTGAAGTTTATTTTTCCATAAAAAATAAAAAGTAGTAATAAAAAAGAATGCCTTTAGATTTAGAAGATAAAAATTTAAGTCATTTACAATATTCTTTTATTTGCTTTTGGTTGATTTAAAAAAGAAAACAAAAACATCTTTTTTCCGAAACATTTATTTTTTTCATAAACAAATAAAAATTGTTTTTCAGTTAGTAGAAAGAAAGTTTATTATTATTGTATATATATAAATTAGTATGTGTGATTAAAGTGATTGTTTAAATATTTTTTCCCCCATGTGTCATAGCATCAGCCGGGAAGCGAGTCCGCTAACCCGGGACAACTGCTTGTAAAGCAGCTGTCGCTGACCTCTCGACCACCAAAGCCTAACTTGTTTAAATATTTTTAAAACTTATATGTATGTATTATAATAAAGTACTTTTTATTATTTCTCTACTTATAAAACATTTATCTTTTTCACATGTTTGTAGTTATGTACTTCGGTTGTATGAGATAGAGCGGACAGCTGAAGCGAACTTGAAAGTCTGTGTTCAAACCTCGTATATAATTACATCTAAAACTCCATGTACATAAATTATACTTGTATTCAATCAAATATTATTTATAAAACATTAATATTTACAAGACAATATTACGAACGAGTTGGTGTTAGAGAAAAAGCTAAAAAAACTATGGTGTTCACAAACTATGGTTTGAAGAGAAAGAAATAGAATTTTAAGATAAAAAGAAACAGATAATTTTTAAAAAACTTCATACGTTTGTTTTTTATTTTGTGAATTCGAATATTCATAATTTTATGAATTTTTTATTACTTATTTTAGAATTTAATTGTTAATGTAAAATTTATATTGAATGAATAATATTATAAATTAATACTCCAAACATACAAATACCACTTCAGATATATATATATTCATTTATTTCTCTTTATTTTTTATTTTATTTTATAAGAGATGTATACAAAATTTAATTATAATACTTTTTAATATTATTTGTGAACACTTTTTTATCCTGTCTATTATGGAAATTTTTCACAACAGTTACTATTATTAATTGACATTACACATCATTTAAAATGAAATTTTTAATTTTCCAATTTGCAGTGCCAAATAATTTCATTGTAATTGTAAAATGACACAAAAAATGGTGACTGCTACTTGTGCAGACACATACTATAAATTGAATTTATTTTGTTTATAAAACAAGATGAAAATTTTTAATTTTTTCTGACATAATTATGAAGAAGTAAAGTTGTGAAAGCCTTTTGCTATGATGACTCATATATGGAGTATTTGTAATTTTGTATTTGTTTTCTTGTAGAATAAATATTTGTTTTTGTTATTTAAGAAATTTCCCATAGTCATCTGTTCACATCATTTTACTTATCAACCAGAAATCATTCCACATATTGACTAGAAGTCTAAGCACTTATAAAATATTATAAATTACTTTAAGTGTATTTGCTAAAAAATTACATGAAAATTGAAGCTAATAAGAGTCACTCTATTGAATTACATAAATATTAGAATTACATTTAAGAAAGATATATTTTGCTTCACAAAGAATTATAATTTGATTTATTATTAACTAATTTAATTTGCTTATTTTAAATGACTGTGCATATTTATTTTAAAATCATATTCAAATTTGAAGACCATATTTATTATTCTGTGATAAAATTTAATTTACAAGAATTTAGTTCATATTTAGAAGATGTTTAAGTCGATTTATTCTGGGATATGTAGAATAGCTGATAAACCCTGTATCTTTTCTTGATATCACTGTATAATCCTAGATAAGTATATGAAATTTCTACTGAGTATTGCCTTTGGCAGAATGGCTCAAATAGTTGGAGCATTATCTTAAAATTCAATAATCAAGAATCTAAGGATCCAGGTTCGAATCCCTTGCTAGTACTGTCACTGGTCAGGCCAGCAACACCTGAAGAAGAGGGGAGACTAATACCTCTTGAAAGATTATGCATATACTAACCTGTTTGATGTGCTATTTCTAACAGTTGAATGTATTTGGAATATTTAAATAAAGTTAAAATTTTAAACACAATTAGAACACCATCATCACAAACCGTCAGGAAAACAACTGTTGTATACGATTTGTTTATTATAATTTTTATGGCTAATCAAGATAGTTTCTATTAAAAATTGTAGTATAAATATATACAAAAAAGACCTTTAAAGTTTGCATCACTGCATGAATGTCTTTGCATTAAAGTTGTTGTAAACTTTTTTTTTTCCATATGTCATAGCATTGTCCGGGAGGCGAACCCACAACAACTGTCTGCAACCAAATGCTTGCTTGCAAGGCAGCTGCACTGACCTCTCAGTTAACAATGCTTGACTAGTTGTTGTAAACTTTCCGAATTAAAAATAAATCTTTTCACAGAATATATTGTTATTAGTAAAACTTTCAATGTTAGTTATAAATGTGGAAAAGTTGAAATTTTATTTATACTAAGTCTAAGTTAGTATATCTAACTGATGAGAGCTGATTCTGCACAAAATATTTATATTGGTGTCCATGTATCTTTTTACTTGTGTGTGGTCATGGGTATCAGTTGCTTGATATGAAATGTAGGACAAGTACTAAAAAAATCCTGAGTTCAAACTTCTCTATTTATATATTTATACTAAGTCTGTCAATTATGGTTGCTAAAGCTGACAAGTAGTAAAATTAATATTTATCTTATAATAAATTTTTATTTAATGCTGTTTTTGAGAAAAATATTTTGATGTGGTAAAAAATAATATTCAATAGTTTAAGTACCAAAAATGTCCATATTTTTTAGATAAAAATGCTTAGTAATGTACACCATTATTTTTGTTGAGAGAGTGGAATATATTCTAGCACATACAGGTCTTTAATAAAACACAGTTTGTTATGTTTAGTTATTTATTTAAGTGTTTTTTTGAATATGAAATGTAATTATATTTTTAGCAGCACTTTTGAACTATTTGAATATACTTTATATTTGTATACAATAGTTCATATGCTTTTGTTGTGGCAAAGTAATAATTTTAAATCTCATGTTCTGATTGGTAGAAATGATTGTTTGCTATAATTAAATATAAAATTCACTGTATATACATATTGAACCACTAAACATCACATGATTACCATTTCTTATGCTTGCTAATAACTGTTATTAATTCAGGAAAAACCTTCCATACAGTAGTGCCACTCAGTGCAAGCCAGAGCGCTCTCACATCCAAGGCTCCTCACTGATGAAAGCCACAAGCTAGAAAATAGTCTGGGGATATTAGATGAGTAGGCACTAGATAGGGATTTTATGCACAACCATTCTGGCTGTCATTGATTACTCTGGCTTGCATTGAGTAGTACTACTGTATGGAGAGTTTTACCTGTATATACATATGTTTTTTATTAAATAATTCTAGTGTGTTTACTAGTTTAAACATATATTATTATTGTCATATATAAACATCTATGTTTTTTACTCTCATTTATATACACACGTTTATTTAAACATATTGTTTAGTTTTGAAGAATGGTTAAACTTTTTAGACAATATTTTTAGGAATTGCTTTGAAAGATATAAAATTCTAAAAAAATATTTTTTTTTTGTTATATTTTCTTAAGAACCCAAACTTAATTTCAATCTTATTAATTTTCTTTTGTGAGATCTTAATTGTAAATTGATGATGATAAAAAATAAAAGCTTACTTTTTAGAATTCTTTAATGGGATTTTTATTAAATATAAGTATATAATTTAAGATTTTCTAGTCTTAACTGAAAAGAATTAATATTACATAAGTAATAGAACCAAAGTATTAATTAATTATTATCGAAGGAAGAATTGATTGCAAACTATTACAATAAAACAGGCGAAACTCTCTATACAGTAGTGCTACTCAGTGCAAGCCAGAGTAATCAATGGATGCCAGAAAGCTTGTGCATAAAATCCCTATCTAGTGCCTACTCATCCAATATCCCCAGACTAGTTTTTATCTTGTGGCTTTCATCAGTGAGGAGCCTCAAATCTGAGAGCACTGCACCTAGATCTTAAGATCTAATGCAACTTTCCAGCAGCCATCTTTTATCTCTACTTAACTACAAAACTATGAGAATAAAATTGAAAACACAATATTTTCAATCCAAGCTCATTAGCTTATAGTTATATTGATCTGAAGTACGTTCAGTACCTATACATTTTGGTGTCTTTGGTTCTTTAATAACCATAGCCACCACTATCCTATTAGCAGGATTGGTATTAAACCACTAAACATCACATGATCACCATTTCTTATGCTTGCTCATAACTGTTAAAACTAGGCAAAACTCTTCATACAGTAGTACACATCAATACAAGCCAGAGTAATCAATAGATGCCAGAAAGCTTGTGTATAAAATCCCTATCTAGTGCATACTCATCCAATATCCTCATACTAGTTTCGAGCTTGTGGTTTTCATCAGTGAATGTAGCATTAAACCATACTCTTCTAAAATAATGCAATCACAGCTTTAAAATTACAATGAAAAAAAGCTTTAAATATAATTTCCAATAAATCAAATCATTATATAATAACTTGCTAAGAAAAAAAAATAAAATGAATAAAATTGTTTTAAAAATTAAGTTTAGACTCAAGCACCTACATAGATCAAAAACTTAACATTATATTTAATAACTTCATAAGTTCAATGCTTTAGGTAACTTTCTAAAATTATAAATTGGTTGTGTGTAAGGCAGTAGTTTCAATATTTCTTTAAACAATCCTTCAGTTGTTATATTAGTATTAGTCATCCTTGATAAAAAATATTCAACTTTGAGTCTTCAAATTCTTTGGATATATATTTTGCCACTTCAACAAGCAAGGAACATGTGGGAAAGGGTAGGCAGGATGCCAGACTTTATATCATTATTATTTTTGAGATTTCTAATTGCAAAACAAGACAATGAATCATTTCACTATTGAAAGATTATCTATTGGAGACATGAATAGTATTATTCTGGTAAAAATTCATCAAATTATTATAAGTCATCATCATAAAAAAATATGTCCATCATAGATGGAATAGAATTTAGCATTAAAATATCTTATATATGTCACTTTCATACTAATAGTTATTACCAAGTTTTGATAACTTGTCATATGTATGTCTGTTTTCCCTCTTCTCAAATTCTTACTTTGTGTAGTGATTTCATTTATATAAACTGTCACTCTTAAAAAATATGAAAAAATAAATATATGAATAAATAAATATCAACAACACTTTCTATTACTATTAATCCCTTGCATTATGAAGGTCTTTCCAAATTTAATCCAATTCTCCAACCTTGAGCTTCTCTCCTCTAAATCTCATCAGAAGCTTCCTTATTTCATCCATCCACTTTATATATTATCTCTTTTTATATTTTTAAATTTATCTTGGGATTCAATTTATATATTCAACTGTACATTTAGTATCATCTTTTTTAGTCATTTATCCCATTAAATATCATTTCAATTTCTTAATTGTTTTAATGATATCAATTTGTTTTCTTACCCATGTATTTTTTGATCTTTTCTTGTTACCCCTAACATACATTTACATTTTCCATACTTTATTGAGTCGTCTGAAGTGACCAAACTACTTCTCAGATAATTGTCATATCTCAGAACTATATTTAAAAATGGATAAAGTATATATTAAAAACATTAATTTTCAAACACTCAATACAAGTTTAATTTTATGCTTAATTTTAGTCATTATGTTTTTATCTGTATTAATAATCTGACCAAGGTTATGTAATTGTTTATTTCTAATTCCTTTCTTTTTTTTTCTGAGCAAATACATTGAACATTATTTTGTCTTTTTAACATTTTATCTTTAGTCCTAGTTTTTTTTTCCATCTGACAATTTTTGAAACATTTTCTGAAACTTTACAGCATTATTTGCAAAATAAACCACATTATCTTCAATAAATAAATAAATAATCTATATTTACTTCTTTTACTCTTTTAGTTTCCTATGTTAAGTTATAGAATTCTTCTTGTAAAACTACTGTAAACACTTTTATAGATATAGAATCACTTTTCTCATTTTTCTTAATCTTCTCAGCAATACTATATATAATCTAATGATTACTGTTGCATTTTGATAAATATTTTTAAGAATATGAACGTATTTTGGCTCTATACATTGATGATTTGATATTTTAATCACTATGGAAATAGTTATAGAATCAAATACCTTTACATAATCTACAAATCCAAAGCATAATGGCAACTTGTATTCAATAATTCATTCTTTAATTTCTCTCAGTTCTTGAATATATTGTGCTATATGCACTATTATAATCCCACTTGTACTTTTATTGATTTAAATCCAAAATTTTCTGTAGACAAGTTATAATTATCTCAATAAAGACTTTTATAAAAATGATAAAAGACTGGTACTTATGTTAATTTCTAATATCTTTTTATCACCTTGTTTATATATATATTATCACTGCATTCTTCAAATGATTTATAACTTTGTCAACAATTTTTCTATTTCTTTACTTGCCTCTTCTAGAATATCAATTAGAATTCCATCACTTTTCTTGTTTTTGTAGATTTAATTGCAAATATCTAAGATTCACATTTCATTGATAAGCCCAAGTATTGGACATCTATAACTTTATCAAAATTTGCACATATCCTACAATGCAGGTATAACAACATGTTTTCTTATATAGAACTATCTTATATCTTTTAATCTAATGACATTTTGATGTAAAAATACAATTAAAAATATCACTCTATTTATTTCATGTTTCATCAAACAATCTAAAGTTTATACACTTTCAACCAAGAGAGCTAATATTATCATTAATAAACTAAACAATGAATTAAAATGTTAGATTATACACCAGCTCATTATATTTGTTACATTCTGTTTATCACACTCTTCAAATTAAAAATCAAATACATATTTTCTTTTTAACAAAGAGTAAAATAAATCTCATAAACATTAAACTTAATATATAAGAACTACTGATGTGTTTTCTAACAATGCAATTAAACATTTTGTTCCTTTAATTAAATTTTAATGGTACATAAGTCTTATGTATATATAATAGTGGAGTGTGGCCTGAAGATTTTTTAAGGACTATAATGATTATCCTTGCCAAAAAGAAGAAATCTGTTAATTGCAAAGAGTGCAGGGCAATAAGTTTATTATTTCATGTTTCTAAAGTTTTATTGAGGATTTTAACTCAAATAATTTATAGGAAGAGAATTATATTGGAGAAGAACAGTTTGATTGTCAGAGAAGGAAAAGTAAAAGCAATGTTATTGGTGTTGTTAGAACAATTACAGATAGATATATTGAAAAAGATAAAGGAATTGGTATATGTTTTGAGAACTTGAAAAAACCATTTGATAGCAGGATCTGAAATAAATTTATGACCATCTTAAGAAGCAACAGAGTATTTTGGAAACAGAGAAGATTGAGTTGGAATATGTATACTGGGAAAGAGATAAGAATTAGACTGGAGAAAATGAGACTCATGAAGGAAATATGAAAAGAAGTATTATGCAATGATACCATATACCACCTGCTATTTTTAATATTTATTTATAAGACATTCTAAACAATTATTTAGATTGTGGAAGATCCAATGTTAGATGTAAAATAATAAAATGTATACGATTTTCACATGATATAGTTCTTAAAGCTGAGAATGAAAAGTGCCTTCAGAACATGTTGAATAAGTTGGAGAAAGGATATGGAAGATAAAATGAAGATTAATGTTGAGAAGAGAAAGTGTTTGTGGATAGGAAGGAATGCAAAATAACTGCAAATAAAATTTTATGATAACATAGATCAACAGATAAAGGGATTTAGATATTTGGATAGTAGTGAAAACAAAGTTAAAAGAAGAATAGCATTGGCAAAGGAAACATTAATTAACAGGAAGAAGATATTTTGTGGACTTTTGAAGAGAGAATTAAAAAAAAGATTAATTAAATGCTATTAATGGAGTGTACAAATGTATGCTTGTGAAACATGGACAGTGAGTAATAAAATTAGAACAGATTGGAAGCCATTGAGATGTGAACCTAGAGAAAAGTGGAAAGAATCAGGTGGATGAATAAAATAATAAATGAAAATGTTTTGAAAATAATAAATGAAAAAAGAAAATGAGTTGAGAAAATTAGAAAGAGAAACTGAACTAGTGAGTGGAAGCAAGAAGAAAGAACTAAAAAGATTGACATTGTTAGATGATATAAGAAATGGAAAGAGTTACAGGGAGCTGGAAATGAAGAGAGTGGAAAATGAATGAATTGATGATATGACTATTTTCTGGACATGTCCACATGGTACATAATACTTTTGATGATGATAAAGCCTTATGTATTACAGACATATGAGCTTAATGTGTTCATTTGCCAACACTTGCTTTCTGACAACATCATTAGTATTTCACTAAAGTGGGTACAGTTTTGAAAGCATATACTTTTTCCTCTCAGAGATATAAATTTATCAGTTCATCTTTTTAAAGTGACTAAATTTATTTAATAGTGGCTTTATGTATGCCCTAAAGTTGAGAAGCCAAAATTAAATAATGGGAATAAAAGAATACTACTCATAATCATGAATAATAAAGCAACTATAATCAGTGAAACAGAAAATTAATTATTATTTATCCATCTTGACTTGAAAACATTTTAAATATATTAACACCATGCAAATAATACTTATGCCACTTTTCCTTATCCTCATTATATTAACTCTACAGTTATTCCACCAGAAATAGAAATCATAAAACAAATTTTGATTGTTACATTGATAATAATAAAACCACACATATAGATATTATGTTTAAAACCTAGCAGAACATTAAAATAAGTGACTAATGAAAATGAGAATAAGGATGACCAAATAATAATATGATTTTTATTACAAAGCATTCATGTATAAAATATAATACACATTAAATTAATGATTAATTAAATAGATAAACATTAAAACATAAATAAATATTTGATGCGATCAACTTTCAAAACTCTGATTTCATTTATTTTAAAATTTGTTCTTTAAATTCATTTCTATATCCTTTGTAAAAGTAAATAAATACATTAAAAATTATTTATACGAGCTGTGAATAAATCTTTGATTTAGTATCTGTAGAACAAACTTAAGATATTTGCAAAACAATAATCATTTTGACCATGCATACCAATTACCTTCATTTTGTATGTTTGCTTATCATGTATAACCTATGTGAGTTTGTTAAATATTTTGTTTTGAATTTGAGCACAAATTTTATATAACAATTTCAAATTAATATCAATACTTGTAATATCTTTTATAATTATGTGGGATAAATATCTCAAATAGTCTATAGAACATTTGCTCTGCTATGCCACTTAATTATATAATCATCACTGTGGTAAACATCTTTTTGCTGCTATCTTTAATTTTCCCTATACATTTATACTTATCAGTTATATTATAGTGTGTAATACATACTATGATTATTTTTAAGTAAAATATTAGTTTTTTGAAGCTTACACAGCATATAAATTAATATATTTGCTTAACATATAAAAAGCTACGGTCGTGTCTTTCTAATAAAAATTTAATATAACTTTAAATATGTATTTAATGATTAATCTAATAAATATCTTAACCACAATACCACCAAGAGCATATCTATCATTTTTTATAAAATAAAATAAAGCATCCGCTCAATTTCATGAAATAGAGGCCATATTATGTATTTTAAAAATTGATATTTATAAGTACATATTTTTTCTCTGCGCTTGTTTTAAAGACTATACATAATATATATGTAAACCATTAAATGTATATGCTAATTTTTGCATATTTCTTTTAAAACTTACATGTATATTCAAATGTGTGTATACAAAAACCAATGAAGTCACTTTTTTAAAAACAATAATAATTTTTAAAAATATTCTTCTTTGAAATGGATTTTGTAAAAAAAAATGTGGGGGTGGAGTGGATTGAAGCCTGTCCATTAAAGTATGAAGATTGGCTATCTTAATATACGCTGAGCATTGATTGTATATATATATGGAGATGATAATCTGGACCAACTGACGAGTGCTGGTTTAGTTCAAAATACGTATATTGGTGATTATTTATATTTTCGACATATGTATGCGATCAAGTGTGTCAACAGTATGAGATAGCGTGGATAGTTGAGGGTGGTGTGAAAGTCAGAGTTCAAATCCTCTATATAATACATATTGGAGTGCAGGTATGAAAAAGCCTGTACTGTAGAAAAAATTCATACATGAAAAAAAGATAGTATTCTGGAATGCTACCCTTAAAACTATAGCAAATTAATTTTTTCCATAAATTATATTTTAAAAAAAAGAAAATAATAATAAATATTATCACCAGGGTCACATTATTCTTTTTCAAAGTGTGCTATTAAAATTATTTAAACTCGTTTTCTTTTTTCTTTTTTGTTCATTTTAAAACTGATAACTAAGCTTCTAATAACATTGTATGTTGATTTGGAGTCTTTTAATATGTCATGCATTGTTTCCATGGTAGAATAATTATCAAATTAGGGAGGGGATATTCTTGTCAATCCATTCTTCTAGATCCTAGAAAATGTAGCTGACGAAAAAGAAATAAATCTCTCCCTGTTATTTCTTTTGTTCAGAAATGCATTTTGATCGTAAGTTCAAATAAATAAATATGCCCAAGTTTTATTATTAATTCTAGAGAGAAACTTTTATAGATGCCATCGCCACTAATTGTTCTCCGATTTTTTTTCCTGCTGTCCCCAATATCACCATAAAAAAAAATATAGAATTTTCCAGCGTTAGTATCAATTTTCTATTTACCAAATCTAATTATTGAACGTAAAAAAAAATAAAATTTTATACATTAATATTTTTTTTAAAATACTAATAATAATTAATTAATTAATTAGAATAATTTTTATTTTTATATCACCAAAATAAATCACTAATAATTACTAATATATATTTTTTAATAAACAAATAAATATGTTAATATGCGTGATTGTTTTTTTTTATATATTCCATATACATGCACATATATACTCCTACTCTCCTCATGACCAAATTTTATATCCATAGTCAAGATAAAGTTGTCCTTGATTATTTTTGCAATTATTTACCTATTCATAACAAAATTACTTGAATTAATTATCTTAAAGTTAATATTAAATACATAATATAATATTTATTTCATTTTCTTTCTTTTTTTATTATGTTATTATTCTGTCCCCTAATAAATTGTTATTTTGAACTAGACGCTTCAATACATATATTAAGATAATAAAAGCAATAATACTTTTTGTGATAGGTTTATTTTATGGTTATTGACCTTTTTCAGATAAAGTTAGGAAGAACTTTAAAGTTTTTAGAATCATTCAATATTTGCACACGCATTCAGAATCGCTTTAATAACCCAATATAAAATGAAAAATATTGTAACTATCACAATTAATTGATAGAAAATATGAAAAAGGCTAAACATCTCACTTTAATTCCTTGCAAATAAGTAAAACATTATAGATAATTAAATGATTCTTATAAACTTTCAAAAATTGTTAAAGTAGGATATCAAATTTTATCATGAAGGTTATATTACTATCCAAAGGTCAATTCAAGTATTAAAATATGCAATTTGATATCAATCTTTTATGTATAGCACTAAACTGAATTCAGGGATTTCAATTTTTATATGTATTTTTTTTTATTAGAAATGGCTAACAATCATTAAATTAGTTTATTACAAATGAGAAACGTTTTAATATTTGAATTTTAACTCTAGCTTTTTTAATAAAATAAGTCGCGTTTTGACTTATAAATATATTTATATCAGAATTTATTAAGTATAAGATGTAGGTAGTTCTTAAAAAAATAGATTAAATTATATAAGAGTATATTAGGCAATAAAATATATTAATATTGATTGCGTAAAAATTTTAATTATCTTACCACAGTATTATCCATAATATTTATGTGGAAAAAATAATACATTGAAATATGGATTTCACAAGTTATCAAATAATATAAAAGTCAAGATTAATTAGCCTTAGAAGATATAGTTAGTTCTTAAAAAATAGATTAAATTATATAAGAGTATATTAGGCAATAAAATATTTTAATATTGATTGCGTAAAAATTTTAATTATCTTACCACAGTATTATCCATAATATTTATGTGGAAAAAATAATACATTGAAATATGGATTTCACAAGTTATCAAATAATATAAAAGTCAAGATTAATTAGCCTTAGAAAAAGAAAAATTAAAAAAATGCTAAAATTGAATATAATGTAACTCAAAATGATAGTTGAAATAAATATTTGAAAAAAGAAAAAAGATTTTACGCGTAAATATAAACATTCTTTTTTTTTTTTTCCAAAATAATCTTTATTTGCACAAAAAGTAAAATATGCATTTATAGAGTTCATGTTTACAATCATGTCTGATACATTAAAGACTAATTAGTTATTAAATTAGATGATGAGTACAGGATTAAAAGTAAAATTTATGTTATGTTACTTATCAGGGGTGATCTCATTTGGCATATAAATCCCATGGCGTGTAAAGTTTAAGTGTCATGAATAAATAATAAACATGGCCATTGCTAAATATTTAATTGACTCCATATATTTAAATAATTGAATGTTTTATTATTCGGGAATTTGTAAAAAAAAAAAATCGAGCATTGATGGTGGCAGGGCTGGGTTGTAATTCACAAATGTTGATGTCTAAAGTTTGCCACATTCCCACTGTACCGAACGACACAAAGACTTTAGTATAAAAATAATAAGAAGTAAATAATGGATTGCAATTTGTGAAGGCAAATATATATATATTATGTTATGCTAAGTTAAAATAGAGATCTAAATAAATATCATTAAAATAAAAAAGGTTTGTCTCAAATGTTTTGCAAGACTTTTGTGGTTATTATTATTATTATCTTACTTATTTACTTTATGGGCTGGAATAATTTACGTTACACTAATAAAAAAAAATTAGATTGCTAATTTTTATATCTGTATTGATAAAGTGACATTTTGTTTATATTCCTATATATATATATTTGCACGCAGAGTGATGGGTTTTATTGTATTTAGAGCGACAGTATATCATAAAGCTTTCATGCTTTATTAAAAGCAAACAATTATTGTAGACGATCTTAAAAAATAAATGACCACTGGTATTATTGCGAATACCATTTTTTATTCCCCGGTTGTGATTTAGTAGAAGTGGAAATCTTTTATCATTTCCTTGTAAAATATATGTATATTTGGCTGTGAATAAACTTGAAAATAAATGCAGTCGAAATTTGTTGATTTATACAACATATTTTTTTTTACTTCCTTTTCCATTAGTTGTTGTTTAATGATGCAGTAATTTTCTAAATCTACGTTTGCTAAGATTAGTTTTTTTTTAACAATTTTTTATTCACTTTTGTAAAGTCTTAAAAAAGTAGTTTTAAAAGAGATGATAAAAAAACCGCCAACAATTCGCTAATGGTAAATTCAGTCAAATATTTGAATTGCTTAACAAGTGAAAATTATAATATTTTAATGCGGTATTTACTTTAAATTGATTATTTTTACATTTAATACGATGAAGTATTTTTTGTTTTATTCTAATAATAAAAACAGTATATATATTTTTTAAAATAAAGTTTACAATTTGAAATATACTAGTTTTATACTAAATGTGCTTATAACATATATTAAAGTTTTAAATGATGATTTTAAGACTACACTAGTATGTTGTATGGATGAAGTAAGCGAAAGAACGAGTTTACACCGAATGGTGACCGACCTGCCATTAGCTTAATTTTTACTAAACTGATAGTCACTTTAACCAAACTCATTAATGTACACAGGATATTTAACTATCTAAAAAATATTATACATATGTATCGATCAATAATATCTAAATGTTATAATAAACACAAAATATAAATGTGTATTTGTAAATAAGATTAAATAAATCTAATAATATTAGTGTCAGGCTAGCATATACGTTCTAAGTTTTCATATCACATAAATTAAATGTAAAGTTATTCCAGATTTTAAAATATTAATTTTTACTTAGAAATCTTTATTACTGACAGAATTAAATAACAAGAGGTATTTCATTATATTTAATATATATCTTACGTAACTAAGCGTTAATGTTAAGTTGTGTGCGAATAACAAAAATAACTATATACATAAAAGAGGGATGTATTTAAATGGATACTGTCCTATACATGAGGGGTCGCAGTGATTTGAGGTCAACATGGGCATGATAACAATATTGGCATCAGCATGGGCTTTGGGTATCATCAGATTTTCAATGGTATGGATTGCTGAAGAATTGGAGGTTGGAGTAGATTGAAGCCTGTCCATTGAAGTACAAGGATTTGCTATCTTAATATAAACTGAGCACTGATTGTATATATACGAGAGATGATAATCTGGATCAACTGATGAGTGCTGGTTCTGCACGAAATATGTATATTGGTGATTATTTATCTTTTCTGCATGGATATGGTCATGTGTATCAGTAGTATGAGATAATGTGGATGGTTGAAGTGGCTTGAAAGTCTGAGTTCAAATTCCCTATATTTACAATTTGGCTCTAGGTATAAGAATGCCTGGTATTTCAAATATTATATAACATTACTACTAAAAACAGTGTACCATTAAATAAACAAATAATAATAAAACCATGTGACCATATTTATCTATTAGAAAGATGATGACTATTAAAATAACGAAACACGAAGACCAGTCAATTTAACAAACAATAAAAATTAATTTATTTTAATAATAAAAATATATAAATTAAAAATGTAATAATAATAATAATAATAATTTCTCAGCGTTATCATTAAATAACTTTCGCGATGTTATAATTAGGGAGCTTGATCGCTACTTTTCTAGTAGATAAATTATACAGTGTTATTTTATATGATAAGCAAACTTAAGTATTAATTAATAAAGTGAAAGAATCCAATCTGTTTTCCTTTAAGTATGTAGTAATATTTTATTAAGGCTGTGAACCTCAAGAGTATGTGCCTAAAAATGCGAAGATAGGACCTCTACAGGTCTTAAACCCAAGCTTACAACTTTGGAAGAAAAGAGTGGAACCACTCTTTACTTCAACCTACTTTCTATATGAATAGGCAAAACTAAAGCATTTAGATCTGAAAGCATGAAGCTATTCAATACTTCACTGATTAAGTCCACAATTCCTATTACACATTAGTATTCATGAAATCTTTTGATTTACAATGAGTTAATGGAAATATCTTATAGTTAAAAATCTATTACGATAATTTAAAGTTGAAATTATAAATTTATTAAGTGCATATACATTATGTAAGTAAAAATTTTATTAAGGCTGTGAATCTCAAGAGTATGCACCTAAAAATGCGAAGATAGGGATCTCTACAGGTCTTAAACACCAGCTTACGACTTTGGACGAAAAATAGAGATAATTTATCCTACTCTAATTTACTCTTTTAAAGATATGGCATTATTTGGCTAACTTTTATATGTGTAGGTGGCAGTATGTAAGATTTATTGTGATACATTAAAATACTTATGCAAGAAAAATAATGTTATGTTTGTGGACGTGTGGATTTTTTTTATTAGTAAGAGGGAGTTTTACAGTAAAGAAGAATTGCACTTAACAAAACAAGGAAGTGAAGTATTAGATGGTTTGATTTATGTAAAATATTATAGTTCAGGAAATTTATAAGGGGGGAGGGTTGGGTTGTAAATTACAGTATTATCAAAAAAGAAGGTTAAGAATAGATGGGATGTAAGAAATTAACAAAGGATAGCTGATCCAGATATAAATGAAGATGTGGAGAGGGAATGGGTCTGTAAAACTAATGATAAACAAACTAATTACAAATGTAATAGAGAAGAAAGAGTCAAAAGAATTTATAAAAGGGTAGTAAAAAAGGAAGAAATTGTTATAATTGGATATTTGAATATACAAGGTGGTAGTAGACAAGAAAATTGGTTAGAATTAAACAAAGCAGTTGAAAATGAAGGGTTTGAAGTATTAGCAGTAGTGGAAACACATCTAAGAAAAAAAGAACTACAATGAAAAACATGGTATGGCAGGTATAAAGAGAGAAAAAAATGAATGAGGTGGGGGAATAGGAGTTATGTCAAAAAGAATTTTAAAGTGTTGAGAACATTTGTGGTTTGAGATAAGGTTAGAAAGACAAGAATAAATAGTGGCTATATGTATATATTCACTGGAGATAGTCAAAGTATAATGAAGTGGAACAGTAGCAGATATGAATGCATAGTTAAGGATATACAGAGTTTCAAAAAAAAGGGGAAAGAAATAATGGTTAGAAAGGATATGAGTGGTCATATTGAAGAAATTGTTGATGTGGATACAAGAATGGACAGTTTTTGAAAATTTTTTGTCAGAGAGTTAATTTAAGCAATGGAAATTTATCAAATATTTATGAGGGGCAATACCCATGGTCTAGAAATAATATATTTCACAGAATAGAAAGAGGGAATGAATAAAGTATGGCAAATTAAAGTGTTCAATTTCTTTATAATAAAAATGGTTAGTTATGTGATGGAAATTCATAATAAAAGTATAAAGAATAATGAAAGATATGGGTGAAGAGTGAATCCTAAGAATAAGTTAGAAAAATATAAAATATCAAATTGTGGAAGAGTTTGTTGGGGATGGATATAAGGTCTGGTGTGATGAAGTAGAAAAAGTAGCTAATAGGGTTATAGGTGAAAATATTCAGAAGAATAAAAGTAATAGTAAAGTGAGAATTAGTAAAAGTGTAAAAGAGATGGAAAAGGCATGCAGAGAATATAAATATGCTATTAAAAAACAAAGAAGTTGGCTAAAATAGGTAATTATATATAGAGAATTAAATTAAATAATAAATTACGGGAGGATAGTAATAAAAGTGGAAGAGATGGAAGTAAAAAAAATTGGAAATAAAAAGAAAGAATGTAGGAGAGAGAAAAATAGTATTACTAAATGATGAGGAAAAAGAGTGTAGCGCTACAGAAAAATTATACACAATCTTAAATAGGTATGTAATTGATATAGAAAAGATGTCAGATGTAAAACACAGAGTAATAACAAACATGACAGCACATAGTAATATAAATATTAGCTTTACAGAAAATGAATTAAACAAGACAGTAGAAGTTGAAAAGTGGGAGATCAAGAGGTTTAGATGGATGGGCAGCAGAGATAATGATGAATTTGGGAAATGGAAAAAATAAATAAATCTATTATCATGTTTTAATAAGATGGCTTAAAAGACAGAATTTTTGATAGTTGGAATAATACAAGAGTAAGGTCATTATTTTAACAAAAGGGGAAGGACCATAGAAAGATAAATAATTATAGACTGATAGTGATAATATCAGTGTTATATAAAGTTTTTGCATAGTTGGTGACTGTAAGAGTGGCAAAATTGATGGAAGAAAATAATATAATGAGAGAAATGCAAGCAGATTTTACAATAATATAACTTTATATTCAAAACATTACCTTACCAAAAAAAAAAAGAGCCAAGTCATAAGATATAAAAGTTTATCTATCTATCTATCTATCTATCTATCTATCTATCTATCTATCTATCTATCTATCTATCTATCTATCTATCTATCTATCTATCTATCTATCTATCTATCTATCTATCTATCTATCTATCTATCTATCTATCTATCTATCTATCTATCTATCTATCTATCTATCTATCTATCTATCTATCTATCTATCTATCTATCTATCTATCTATCTATCTATCTATCTATCTATCTATCTATCTATCTATCTATCTATCTATCTATCTATCTATCTATCTATCTATCTATCTATCTATCTATCTATCTATCTATCTATCTATCTATCTATCTATCTATCTATCTATCTATCTATCTATCTATCTATCTATCTATCTATCTATCTATCTATCTATCTATCTATCTATCTATCTATCTATCTATCTATCTATCTATCTATCTATCTATCTATCTATCTATCTATCTATCTATCTATCTATCTATCTATCTATCTATCTATCTATCTATCTATCTATCTATCTATCTATCTATCTATCTATCTATCTATCTATCTATCTATCTATCTATCTATATTAAGAATTTATATTATTGGTCAGTGTGGATCTTTTGTTAAATGGCAGATTTTTGCTACTTTAATTTGTAGTCATATAACTTATACATATGAGTATAAATACAAGTAGACAGTTATATATGGTCTTTATAGATATAGACAAGGCATATGATAGAGTAAATAGAAACAGATTATGTATAGTTTTAGTAAGTTTGTGAATGAATGAAGCATTAGTGAATTTTATTAAGACACTGTGTAAAAATCATTACTATAAGCATCAATTTGGAAATATAGAATCAAGAGTTGTAAATGGAGTAGGATTAAGGCAGGGATTCCCTATGTCACTTATTTTGTTTTTGTTATATTTGAGAGAAATGGAGAGAACAATACAAAGACTAGGAAAAGGAGTAGAAATACCAGTAATAGGTGGCAAGGGATTGTATACATTATCAGTTTTTTTTATTTGCTGATATCTTCTTGTTCACAGAAAGAAGGGATGATATGGAAGTTATGCTGAAGACATGTGCAAGTATGGGTGAAGAAATGAGAATTAAATACAGTGAAGAAAAATCAAAATTAATGATGATAAATATTATAGAAAGAGAAGAGAAAGAATTTTTATTAAGGAATATAAAGTTAAATGTGGTGAGTAGGTATAACTATTTGGGAATCATCTTAAGTAATCAGAGAAATTGATTAGATTAATGGGAGAAATAAATAATAAATGAAGAGAAAAAAAAGAAAGGGCTTGATAAAGAAATTGGACAGCATTTTCATATAATAAATATGATGTAGCAAGAATTGCATGGAAGGGATAATGGTAGTAGCAGGGTTGACTTATGGTAATGATGCATTATGTGTTAGAAAAGGGGTTACATTATTTGGAAAAAATACAAAGAGAAGAAGAATGTCATGCATTAGATGCAGATGTGTAGACAGCAAAGGAGCCAATTCAAGAAAAAATGGGATAGTCAAATTTTTATATGAGAGATAAAAAAAGAAAAATGAGTAGTATACAATTTATTGATAATAAAAGAATAGTTAAAATAGTATTTAATTGGATTATGAATAACAGACAGAAAACAAGGTGGATAAGAAAGATAGTATGGTATGCAGAATATTTGGATAAAGACAATATGTCAGTATACTTGTGCAAAAGATGAGATGATTGTGTTGAGTGTTATAGTAGTAAATAATAAGATAGAAGAATAGATGCATTAATAAAAAATAGAAAGTTGGAGAGATGGAAAACTACTATTAAGATTAAAATGTTTATATATATATATATATATATATATACATATATATATCTTTATATATATATATATATATATATATATATATAAAGAGTATATTGGTTCAAGTTAATTTACAATAATAGCAAGAAAATAGTTTACTGTTTAAGATTCAAACAGGATTGTTAGCAACAAGAGAATATACTCATAAATGAAGAAATGTGGGTGATTTAGTCTGCAAATTATGTAAGGAAGGCATGAAAAATATTAATCATCTGCTAATTGAATGTTACAGGCAGAAAGGGTACAAATAATGAAGTTGTGGGAGAATAAATATAACAAAGGGATTATACAGAAAGTGAGTTTTTGGTTTTTATGCTGGGTTTAAAAAAAGATAAAAGAAATCTAGAAATAAAACCCATAGAATAGACAAAGATGATGTTGTAAAAATGGGATGGAGCTGGATAGAGAAGAATATGGAAAAATCAGGGTAGTGAATGAAAAGGGAAGGTAAGGTGTCTAAAAGCTTTCTCTGGATATAGTGACTGATAGATTCCTGACTTCGATAAAGGAACAGCTACATCACATCACAAGCTACATCACATCACAAGCTAACATTTATGTGATGTTAGGAGTTTTCTCTACTAAACAATAATATTATTTCCAGATGTTTTATTGTCCCAGACATAATTTATTATACAGAATATTTTTTATATGAACCTTAACATATCTATATTAATAAACAAAGGATATTTTTTTTTATAAATATACTCATTTTGTACATATAAGTTAGATACCTTACAGCATTTCATAGTAACAGCATGAAGTAGACATGATATTCATAAACATGCAAAACATTATTTTCAATTATGGATAATAATTAATTATCAACCTATCTAGAAAATACATTTAGCACACATATATACATTTAATTTATATAATTTTATTTATAATAGGTATTTTGAAATAACTGAAACACACAGGCTTATTATATACACCTGTGTTTATATGTGTAATATATAGGGTATATGAGCACAGACTTTCACATGACCCACCACTCTCCACACTATCTCATAACACTGATACACTTGAACACATATATGTTGAAAAGATAAATAATCACCAATATATGTATTTCATGCTAAACCAGCAATCAGCAGTTGGTCCAGATTACCATCTCTACACATATATGCTATAAGTGCTCAGATATATATTAAGATAGCCAAACCTTATACTTTAATGGACAGGCTTCAATCCACTCCACACTCCAACTCTTCAACCATCCATCCAATTGAAAATCTGATGATGGAATGCTCAAAGGCCACCCTGAGGCCAAGATTCTTGTCACACCCATGTTCACCTAAGGTCAATCTGACCCCTCAGGTACAGGACATAATTTATTTAATACATATACAAGGGATGGGCAGACATCTCTATTATAAAATAACTGAAACTTTGAGCATTCTTTCATTAGATTTTCAATTGGATGGATGGTTGAAGAGTTGGAGTGTGGAGTGGATTGAAGTCTGTCCATTAAAGTATAAGGTTTGGCTATCTTAATATATATCTGAGCACTTATAGCATATATGTGTAGAGATGGTAATCTGGACCATCTGATGATTGTTGGTTTAGCATGAAATATGTATATTAGTGATTATTTATCTTTTCAACATATATGTGTTCAAGTGTATCAGTGTTATGAGATAGTGTGGAGAGTGGTTGGTCATGTGAAAGTCTGTGCTCATATTCCCTATATATAATAGGTATTTTGGTTTTAGGCCTGTTGTGACATATTCCTATGGTGATAATTAGCCTGACTTTGAAATCTTGTAAAATAACACCTGCATGGGATCTTCAGACAAAGTTAATCGAATGATTTTTTTTACCACAAAATAACAACTTACAACTTTATTTTTGAAAAAGTGAAAAAAACACACATTGACCTTATAAGGATGAGCACATTTATTATAATGACAAAAATGACAATTACTGGAGTGGTCTGAAGTTTTTAATGTCCTCCAAATAAACAAAAGCATCCATTTGTTTATATATTTATCTCCACATAAATTTGGCCAAATAGAAATCAAGATAGTCATTTTATATTCTGCATATGGACACCAATTGCTGGGTCTATGGAATTATAACTATGACTGGCATGGAAAGGTTCATAGCTGGGAACTCACAATTTTATCCATTTTGTAGGACTTCCAACAATCTAAGTAAATTGTGGAACCCTCTTTGACATTCACTTTCTTGGCTTGCATGAGAGTTAGGGCTGTCAGGAATTCTAATGATGAAGCATTGATACATCACCTTGCAGAATTCCCTGATAATCCACTGTCAGAAGTATTCCTATGACCTGATTCTTGCACATACTGAGGCTTTTGTCAATTTTGAATAATTTGTTGGAGCCTCTGATTTCACATTTCTCTCCAGCTAATATGGTAGATTAGACTTCATGAAGATAGTTGTTCTAGTTAATGATTGTCTTAGCTGCTATTTTAACTGGTCTTTGCACCATTTGGTGGATATCAATTGCCACAATCAGTAGCACAGTGATGAAAGGTGAATCTTGAACCCTATAACCATATTCTTTAATGAATACCCACTTTCTTCTCACAATCTCCAATGTAACAACAACATTGTTTATTTAGATATGGATATAAAGGCTCTTATTATGGCCATTGTTGTACACCATTTTAAACAGCAGGATCCCAGATTTTTGAAAAAATGGACTGAATCCTATTCAGTAGTGGGTAGCTCCCAAATTTTAATCTTCATTTTGTTTTATATAAAGTATGTAGGTTGACTGCAGAAAAAAAAACATAGGCCAGCACTTAAAGAAAGTGGTGACATATATATGTCACATTGATTAGTAATGCCAGGATTCTTCGATGACATCACAGCATAGTGTAAAATGTAAAATTGACTGCAAAAGCAACATTTTCTGTAAAACCATTGTTTGAATCAAAATATGTAATATTCAGGTACAAATTATTTCTGTTTCTTTTTAGATTGTAAAAGGATTAATTCAGTGTTTATTTACATATTCACTTGTGAGGTCAAGTTTCAATCTAATATCAAAGTATCTTATATCAATATAATTTAAATTTACTATCCATATACTCATTTGATTGTACCTTTCTCCTAATGAGAACTTTATTTAATTAAACTGATATATATATATATATATATATATATATATATATGCTTATTTATGGTATATGTTTATTTATTATATATATATATATATATATATATAAAAGAATAAATAAACATATACCATAAATAAGCATATATCCTTATACTTTAAAGTTTACTTAAAGTTCTTTTAAAACTTCAAAATATTTTTATCTTGATGCAATCTTTTCAAATCTTTTAGAATGATTAAAATCCTTAGGCATTTTTAATTTTAAAATCCCATTGAATGTAGAAAAACTTAATCCTTGTAGAAGAATATATATGCTATATATAGAGCTCACAAATAAGCTCTTAACAAGCTTTGCAGAATATTGCCAACCTCAGATTAGTTTCTGCTACTGGCTTCCTCAATGAGGTGCTAGGATATTGAAACATTATATTAAAAATACCAGGACAAGCCCAACACTTTATCTAATGAATAACTATTAAGTAAAAAATCTGAAATTTTCAGACATTCATATGTCTTCCAATCCAGTTATCTAACTTAAATAGCCATACGGGACTGAACCAAGTTCTGATACACCATATATTAATAATTTTAGCAATATAAAATCACCAAAGCTTTAATAATAAAAAATAAAATTACAAAGACATCAAGTCATATATCACATGACCTAATTCAACAAGCTTGTATTACAAATGTTATATATAGAGCTCACAAATAAGCTCTTAACAAGCTTTGCAGAATATCTCCAATCCCAGACCAGTTTCTGCTACTGGCTTCCTCAGTGAGGTGCTAGGATATTCAAGCATTAGATTAAAATACCAGGACAAGCCCAGCACTTTATCTAATGGAAAACTATTAAGTAGAAAATCTGAAATTTTCAAACATTCATATGCCTTCCAATCCAGCTATCTAACATAAATAGCCATATGGGACTGAACCAAGTTCAGATACACTATATATTACTAACTTTAGCAATATATTGCTTGAATATCCTAGTACCTCACTGAGGAAGCCAGTATCAGAAACCAGTCTGGGGTCGAGGATATTCTGCAAAACTTGTTAAGATCTTATTTGCAAACTCTATATATAACATTTGTAATATAAGCTTGTTGAATTAAGTCATGTGACATACGATTTGATTTCTTTGTAAGAATAAATATGAATAACAATTTAACTTTGAATGAAAATCAATTATTGGCAAGGTTTAAAATATTTAAAAAAATCATAACAAGTTGTTTATTTGTCTCTTCATAGATAAGAGTATATAGTTGGTAATCTCTTGGAAAATGGCATTCATTAATTATAAAATTTATTTTAAGAAACATATTTAAAAAAAGAAAATTTATTAGTTTTAAAATATATTTAACAATAATTATTCAATATGCAGGTATTTATCTAAAAACTTTTAATTTAACTCTAGTAAGTGTGATGTCAGGTGATTTTAGAAGCAGGTAAATAAGGAATAACATTCCTAAGTAGTTTTTAAAACTTTCTATTTAAACAAAAAAAAAGTTTCATTTTTCTTTTCATCCATTTCAAGTCAGTGTATGTCTCAAATGTTTAATTATTCATTTGGATAGTTTAGAGGCACATTTTCCACATGGTACAAATGCTTGTTAGGTTCACTTCTTCATTATTGTGGTTGACAATGCCAAGATGGCTAATTTAAATTCAGGTTTTATACAGTTTTCCTTTAGATAGTTAGTAATGAATGAAAGATTTTTATTGTGTAGATATATGTATAGATTATGGACACATGATTAGTTTGTTTATCACTTTGACTCAAATTTTCTGCCAAACCTTGATCTTGTTGTCATGGTTACCTGACATTCTGGCACACAATGTTTTGAAGAAATGTTAGCATCAAGTACAATGATCGTTTTCAAATTATAAATAATATTTTAAAATTTATTATAAATAAAATATTAGATTTTTTAACAAAATTAATGTACACATTATAATGTTAAAATAAATGTTTAATTACAAATACTAAAATAAGTCACTTTATTTTATTCACTGTTCTCATTGTAAATGGTATTTTATTAAAAAATAATATTTTTACTTAAATATTTAAATATATAGGGTATATTGAGCTCAGACTTTCACACGAACCTCAACTCTCCACATTATCAATATGCTTTCAAATTTAACTATGTCAAAGGAACACAAACTGTACATTCCTATACTTATTCAAATATTTACATATTATGCCATTTCCAACTTTCTTAAACACTTCAACAATACTATTTTTTATATCAAAATTTTATTTTTACAGTTTCGACTGTCCTGCAGTCATCATCAGAGCTACAATATCCAAATATATAATTATACAATTAATACATTTTATATACATATTTATATATAATTAAACATACATCTTAACCTGACCATTATAAATAATAATTTTCCATTTTATTCCTCAACTCGTAATTAATTTTATCCACATTTATTTTATATTATTTTATTTTTATATTATTTTAAAAACTATTATAATTCTATAATTTTAATTTTTTTAATTTTTAAAACTTTAACTTCTATATTCTATTATTTAATACATATTATTTTATTATTGTTGTTATAGAAATCAATACATAAGAAAAGAAATAAAAAAATTATATTATTCAAATATTACATTAAAGTTTGTCACTATTATAAGTGATTTTAATATTCTGCAGTAATATAAATATTGCTTTACTGATCCTATCTTAATTTATTTATTTATATATTGACAATATGATGAATTTTATTAATGTATTGATCTCTTAAAAACTAACTTTATGCATATGTGGATATTTATAATTAATTTTAAACTACAATATTTTTTAAAAAAATGATACAACTATTTTAAAATGCTATAAAAAATATACAGGCAGACATTTGGGATTTTGAAAGTTCATCTATATAATCAATTTCACATTAATAATAGTACTTGTAACAGTAATAATAATGAGAGTAATAATAATGTTTGTAATATTGATAAGCCAACACATTTTTTGGAAGTATGTTTATTATTTCAATCTAAGAAAACTATGGAAAGGACAAACTATTTCCATCAGCATGAGAAACATGCAGGAAAACAAAAGATTAAATGGAATGTCACTACATTCCATCACTTCAATTAACTATCAGAAATCACACACTCTGATATATAATCTAGTCCAAAAGTATGGCCATGATCAGATCACTGAATCCATAATTCTTACCAACACACCACCCCCCAAAAAATTAAGCTGGCTTGACCATCTAATCCTGTCAACAATGCAACAAAATACAAATGCCCATAACAACTATCAAAGCAAGATCAAGCTATGGGACGCCCATCGCATCCTAAAACAAAATAATCAAATCTCTACTACAAGATTAGGAATAACTAATCACAAGCTGATTACCCTATTCAAGTATTGGGCTCTAGAACCAAAATACTTAGATTACTTACTTAAAATTAATCTGGATGCCATGCCAGTCAACTGGTTCCTCAGATATAAAAGATCTATCACCAAAGTCCAATCAATTTGCCACAGCTGTGGCAGGGATGAGGAAACATTTGACCACATAATTAAAACATGCATGGGTCTAGGTAATATTAAAACAATAATATTTAACAATTCAAAGATAGACTACTACAAAATACTTAATATAAAAGAATGCATTCGTGGAAGAGATATTCCTACAATCAGGCTGTCAATTTTCATCACCTATGCCATTTGGATTGTAAGGTGCAAGGCACAATACCAACATCCCAAGCCAGATGACAACTCATTATTTATTCAAAGCATAGAGAAAATTAAACAAAGAGACAAAACTCTTGCCACAACATTCATTTTTCAAGAGACATGGAAGCTATATCAGACTCTCTAATAAAGTTAACAAAGAACTTAACCACTAAATACCTAACCCTGTTTAACTCAATAATGTTAGTTCCATAACTCATCTCCATATTTGTAATATATCATCCATATTAATTAGTTTAATAAATGTTTTGAGAAAACTAAAATGCATCGCAATATATATATATATTTTCAATTTTTTTGTTATTTATCAGTGTTAATTTCATTCATTTCGACTCCACTATACTACAAACACCCACCAGACAGAAACTTGTACCATCTCTCTCATTACACATTCCTTTTGCAAATAACACTCAATCTTCAGATGAAGTAGAGATATTTGTATTTGAATTTCCATCACATTGATAACTCAATACATTTGTTCATAGTAGTAATGTAATGTGATGTGATGTATTATGGCTTCTCCTTAAACAAAGTCAAGAATATCTCAGCAATTATGCCCAGATAAACCTGTTAGCCACTTTATTTTACATTCCCCACTCTAAATTTACCCATAATCTGCTCTATCCCATTTCCACAACATAATCTTTGTCAACTCTATAACTTTTATATCTAAATCCCCCTTATCTTTTCCCAAACCCAGCATAAAAACCAATAATTCACTTTCTGTATAATCACTCTTTTCATATTTATTTTTCCACAACTTCATTATATGTACCCTTTCTGTTTTCAAACATTTACATTCAATAAACAAATGCTAATATTTTTTATTCCTTCCTTACATAATTTACAAAATAAATCACCCATATTTTTCCATTTACATGTATATTCTTTTGTTGCTAAAGATCCTGTTCGAGCCTTAAACAATAAACTACTTTCCTTACTATTATCATATATTAACTCACACCTAATATTCTGTTTATTTCTATATATATTTAAACTCTTTTTACTCTCCATACTATTTCTCCATCTCTCTAACTCCCTAGTCTTTATTAATAAATTTATTCTTTTATCCCATTCCTTACTACTATAACACTCAATAATCCTCTTAACACAATCATCCCATCTTTCGTACAAATATACTTTCCATACAGTAGTGCCACCTAGTGCAAGCTTAATAATTAATGAATGAAAGAAGGTTTCAACATAATTTTCCTATCTAGTGCCTACATTGATTATTAAGGCATTACTTTATGGAGAGTATGCCACTGTTAATAACAGCTTGTGTAAGCATAGGAAATGATGATCATGTGATGTTTGGGCTGTTATATCTATCTATCTATCTATCTATCTATCTATCTATCTATCTATCTATCTATCTATCTATCTATCTATCTATCTATCTATCTATCTATCTATCTATCTATCTATCTATCTATCTATCTATCTATCTATCTATCTATCTATCTATCTATCTATCTATCTATCTATCTATCTATCTATCTATCTATCTATCTATCTATCTATCTATCTATCTATCTATCTATCTATCTATCTATCTATCTATCTATCTATCTATCTATCTATCTATCTATCTATCTATCTATCTATCTATCTATCTATCTATCTATCTATCTATCTATCTATCTATCTATCTATCTATCTATCTATCTATCTATCTATCTATCTATCTATCTATCTATCTATCTATCTATCTATCTATCTATCTATCTATCTATCTATCTATCTATCTATCTATCTATCTATCTATCTATCTATCTATCTATCTATCTATCTATCTATCTATCTATCTATCTATCTATCTATCTATCTATCTATCTATCTTATCATATTGTTATCACATTTTTATACAGTTTAACACTTTCTGGAAGAATAAATATTTATTTATGAAGCTTAATATAATATATTTGTAAACACTAATTCGTTGTTCATTTCTTCTTATTTTTTGCTTTTTATAATTTGAAGGTATATAAATTATTTTTAAATCTAAACTAGCTTATTATTTAAAATTGGATTTAGAGTTGTTAGTTGTAGTGATATGAAAAGAGATGTCATAAGGTAGAAGTTTACTGCAAACCTCTCTGAAATTTAGTGTTATCACTTTTAATATAGATCTTAAAACAATTCTTGGCTAAAAAGACGCTTTTAAATGAGTTTGTGAAAACTGTTTTCACCATTATTCCTATATTCTTTATAGAATTAATAATCTCTAAATTATTTCAAATTATAAACTTTAAATTTATAATTATAAAAATTATTAAACAATTCTTCAAAAATACTGACTTACTGTTGATTTATCATGAGTGCAATCTTAGTTAATTGTCTATCAATAAACTGCAGTAAGGAGAAATGTTAACCGAGCAATTGCTGAAGTCAGGTATTGGTATATGGACTGATATTACATTTTAGAAATTTTTTTACAAGTTAATTCTTTTATATATAAAAAAAATTATATTTGCACATTTTGTATTTTTTAGAAGCTTAGATGTAATTCCTTCTTTTTTCTTTTATTTCTTTAACTATTATTTTATCAAATAATATGCATTTTAAACTTTGATGAAAGATTTGAATCATAATATCATTTGAATTATTAGATAATTTAATTCTAGTAACTTTAAATGACTGGTGCATATAAGATTCAATCTAATTCTACCAAGTTACTGATAGGATTACATTCTGTTTTTGTAAGCATACTGTATTATTATTATATATTTTTTTCCACATATGTCATAGCATCAGTCGGGAGGTGAACCCACAACCATCTGCAAACAACTATTTGCTTGCAAGGCAGCTGCGATGACCTCTCGGCTAACAACGCTTGACTACTCTATTATTATTTGCATAATATTCTAGTCTATTCATAAATTTAATTATAAATGAATTAATTTCCAAAAATGATCTCCTTGGAAATCTATCTGACACTGTTTCGATTTCTAATGAAAATACTTTATGGACAATTTATTTATTACTAGCATAATCTTCTGGTAAATATGATGCTTCTCTTAACAAAAAATCCCCACATTAACTTCTCAACACTGGGATATTACTATGAAAAATATTACTGGCATACTCAAGAAGTCCTTTATTATGGCTTCCTGTTTTTTCATACATTCGTCTCATCATATATTAAAAGAGGTGAATCAGACTTGCTAATAACACAAAATATTGTTTCGTATCATACCATTTCCAACCTTTTTACACACTTAACAATACTATTTTTTACACCAAAACTTTATTATTACAGTTTCAGCTGTTCTGAAATCATCATCAGAGATCCTTACATTCCTATAAAAGATCTCTGATGATGACTGCAAGGCAGTTGAAACTGTAAGAGTAAAGTTTTGGTGTAAAAATGGTATTGTTAAGTGTATAAGAAGGTTGGAAATTGTATAATATGAAAATATAGAAATCAATACATAAGGAAAGGAAGAATAAGAAAATTGCATTATTTCCATAATAATGTATTTAAAGTAATCTCAAATCATGATTCTAAATAAAATTCAATTCGCATATCCAATAATAAAACAGCTGGATTTGATATTGCTGGATTTTACTGGAGTCTCTTCAGTACATTCAAGATAACCACTTCATAAATATAATTTAATAGTCATTTATCTATGAAATATAAGTAATTGTAAATGATGAAGAACATAATTAATAACTGTTTGAATCTACAACTACAATGGCAGAATTAAAGGGATTAATGGAACCACTATGTGAATCTGTCTTTTGGTTGGAACTTCTAGAGGTTCCTTTATAATATGGTGTTAATAGTTAAGATGCCTAAAAAAATCCACATGTTCAATAAATAAAATACTTAAAAATATTATAAGAGGCAGCTACATATAGTTAAATTAAGTAAAAAAAATTTAAACTCCAAATAGATTTTTTTACAAACTGTAACTTTGATATATATATATGTGTGTGTTTACAATAAAAATAATAATAATAACGGTAACAAACTATTATAAACAATCCTTAAATTTGCAGAAGTACTTTCGGTTAATTTCTTAAACCTGCCTCAACTGCCATTAAAATTCAAAAAGAAAACAAAGCAGAAGCAAACGTCATCAATTCAAATTCCAGGAATCTCGTATTTTAATGTTAGCAGATTGCCTATTTATTAAATGCATTTTATTCCTATTTATAAAAATTGCCTCTTTAATTTTTCTTTTATTATGGTTTCTCTCCTCGTGAAGAATTTTCACATTTTCAAAATCAAATTTAAATTTATATGTACATGTTTTTTCATGATCAAAGAAAACTGAAGAAGAAATTAAATCACCATTATTTTTACTTTTTGCACGTTTATATAACAATTCATGCTCCCTCAATCTCTTCTCAATAGTGCACCTAGATTCACCTATTTATGATAGCATACAATCACAAAAAATTTGATATATGACATTACTTTTCTGCTTGACAGGTATGACATCCTTAGAATTATTGACTAATTTGTTAATATTGTTTGGAATGTAGAATAAAACATTACACACATTCTTATATATATCCCTAAAAAATTTCACTTGGGGATTTGAAATAAATGAAATAGATATCCATTGTTTATAATTAATTTTCATTTCCTTTAAATTATTATACTTTTTTTTAAATTGACATAAAGTATTGCTTAACCAACAATGTAACAAATAAGCAATACTTTATGTCAATTTAAAAAAAAAAGTATAATAATTTAAAGGAAATGAAGATTAATAATAAACAATGGATATCTATTCCATTTATTTCAAATCCACAAGTGAAATTTTTTAGGGATATATATAAGAATGTGTGTAATGTTTCATTCTACATTCCAAACAATATTAATAAATTAGTCAATAATTCTAAGGATGTCATACCTGTCAAGCAGAAAAGTAATGTCATATATCAAATTTTTTGTGATTGTATGCTATCATATATAGGTGAATCTAGGTGCACTATTGAGAAGAGATTGAGGGAGCATGAATTGTTATATAAACGTGCAAAAAGTAAAAATAATGGTGATTTAATTTCTCCTTCAGTTTTCTTTGATCATGAAAAAACATGTAAATATAAATTTAAATTTGATTTTGAAAATGTGAAAATTCTTCATGAGGAGAGAAACCATAATAAAAGAAAAATTAAAAAGGCAATTTTTATAAAGAGGAATAAAATGCATTTAATAAATAGGCAATCTGCTAACATTAAAATATGAGATTCCTGGAATTTGAATTGATGACGTTTGTTTCCACTTTGTTTTCTTTTTGAATTTTAATGGCAGTTGAGGCAGATTCAAGAAATTAACCGAAAGTACTACTGCAAATTAAGAATTGTTTATAATAGTTTGTTACCGTTATTATTATTATTTTTATTGTAATTACAATTTTGTTTTAATTAATGGACATTTTATATATATATATTGTGGCATTAGAATTGTATATATGTGTACAAACTTATTTTAAATAACAGGTTTGTGATAAATAAATTAATAAAGATACAATATCTACATGATATTATGTTAGATCACATGATCATTTGATTGTCATGGTAAATTAAAATGTTGTTTAGTTTACAAATTTCTTTAATTTTGTTTACCAATTCTATTTTTTTGTAGTAAATATAAATAAATAAAATGATGTTACAGCAAATGTATTTTGTATCTGACATTTGGTAATCAAAAGTGAAAATAGCTTTTAACCATGAAAGTAGTGAACACTTAATCAATACCAATATTAATAAAAATCAACAATCTCAATCTGTTGTCAAGGCAACCTCATTTAAACAATAAAGATGTAAATCAACTTTTATATGTGGTCTAATATATTTATATTGATTTTATATATTGCAACTTGACTACAAAGAGTGAAATTATATATATATATATATATAATAAGTGTCTTGAACTCAGACTTTCATAGTGAAATTATATATATATATATATATAATAAGTGTCTTGAACTCAGACTTTCAAAATCCCCATAGTTATCCAATCCATCTTATACAACTGATACACATGAATATGTATGTGGTCATGGGTATCAGTTGTATATCAGTTGTATAAGATGAATTAGATAGCTGTGATGTGTTTGAAAGTATGAGTTCAAGTTCTTTATAATTATATTATGTTTAATATAGACAATATACATGTATTTAAATATATATATATATATAGTATATATATATATTCTAACCCAGTATTAATTATTATTATTAGTTTACTTTATTTGCACCCATGACACTAATTTTTCAGGTTGTTGTTAAGGCAACCAAAATAAAACAACATATCCATTAATTTTCCAATATGATCTAAAATACTTTTCATATAATACAATTGTACATTCAATTCTCTTAAGCCATGCCACGATTGTAATAACAACAATAATTGATCACTTATTAATTTAAAGAATAATTATAATGATATTAATCTCAGGGTTCTTTGTTTCATGTAAGGAAATGCTCGGCAGTATTGTGTTGTCGCATATGACTGGCATTCTGGTCGGCTATAGGAAACATTTATTTTACTTAAATTCAATGTGTCTTCATCTCTCATATCCACTGCTATATTATTTAAAGAGATGATAATTCTATTCAATAATGACGTATAATTTTGAATAACACAGCCTTTTTTTTTTTTTTTAGAATCTCAGTCAGAATAATAAAAAGACAAGGGTGCTTTTTGTGTCCTTCCATCATCCATGACAACACAATAATATAACTAAGATTTATTACTTAGACAATTTAACTAAATGGGAATGGAATAATGTGCAACCAAAGTTAATGGTTTGGGAATAAATTCATTTTTTTTATTTTTTTTTTATACAAAGGTGAATGTTTAGTCTTAAGTTTTCAACTCCATAAATAATTATCATCAAACTAAAATATAATGACATATTCCGATCTGCTTAACTTTATTTATCTGGTATATTAAGTTTTTAAGAATTTGGAATGATTTCGGACTCAAGAAAAGGTTTTGCAAATATTGTGCAAACACTTATATTTAGCATATAAAAACAAAAAAAAAATGAATCTACAACAAATTTTAACAAGACTATAATTTATTATTATCACAAAAAAAAAATATATGAACATTTATTCAATAATCCCATAGTAATACAAAAATATAAAATATAACTGACATTAATCTGTATACTCTTTTGGTTATGGACTAGAGGTTACTACTTCTCCTGTATGCAATCATATGGATTGATTAACTAAAAGTACATTTCATTACCAATACATTGTTTATTAAATTTTGGTAACCTTGTAGAAGCTTTTATTCAAAATTATTGACTAACTATTTTTTTTTTTTTTAAAATGATTAATCCAATCATATGCAATACGCAAAATATTAAATTTATTTCTAATACATTTACTTTATTTATGGTCTTTAATGGGATAACCTATTCTAATTATAGGCCAGTTATCAGAAGTTACACTTACCATCTTACATTTAACTTAATTCTAACTTAAGTTATGATACAAATTTTATTCATACGTATAATTTTAAATATGAGTATTATTTAATTACTAACCAGAATTAAATATTGCATTTGAATATTCCTTCAGTAAATAAGCGTTTTAAATTACGCAATTTTAATTACTTTCTCCATTGATTTACTTGTCAAATACTAGCAATATTTAGCAGCACAATACAGATATTGATCCTAGTTACTAACGCACTATTTATACTAAAGTAGATCTTGAGGAACTAACACCTCCAATATAACCTTTATCTTGCCCGAACTTTCAAAATTAAGCACAATAATCAACACCTTCCATGGTGGAGCTATCTTTATTTTCACATGAGGAATATGGAATAACCACGAAGGTCTGTAGAGTAATCTACTACATTAAAATATTTTGGTGGTTTCTTGCCTCTTACTTGGGCATACAACGGACACACACCAAATACAATCCTCTCCTGGGATTTAAACGAATGAAGCATACTAAATGCTAGATAAATTCTTGATCGTCCTATCTATGAGAATCGATCACTTGGGCTATAAACATACCTGAACATTATATTTAAAATCTTCCTCTCATGGAAAACAAAGCTTTTGGGGAGATCATTTTTCATCCCACAAAATAAATACATTATAATTATTACCTATGCGAATATTAAGCATATACCAATGCTATATCTGGGCAGGATAAGTAAATACACTGATTATAATAAACTTATGTTATCGGGTATACTTTGATCAACATCTGAAATCAATGGACATCATAAAATAAAAGTATAATAATTTTAATTTTAATAAAGGAACATTCAAAATAGTTGGTAGCATACTATCTTAAACTAAATAAAGTGGATGTGTTGTTAAGAATAATTAGGAATAAATTCCTCAATTACTACAGTATAAATTCGTTTCAAAACTTTAACAAGAAATATTTTGTTATAGCATTTTTTTTTTTTATTTACTTCTGATAATTTTCAATATTTATTTTACCCCTTAAATATCTAAATATTTTTCTTTTACGTATCTAACATACAAAATTTCTACCTACAATTGTATGTAATAATTAAAACATATTTTATAGATTTTTTTTTTCTTTCGTGTTAAATATCAACTTAACCTATAATAATTATATTAAAACATACCTTTGTCATTACAAGGCTATTAAATATCACTTGACCATACAGACTTTAACCTATGTGATATAACAAAAAAATACATATCATTTATAACTTAGTTTTAAACAATCATTAATTAACAAGTGCATACTCTCTCATTAGAAAATGTTTTTTTTTTCTGTTGAGCAATTGGTCCAGGTGAAGAGCTTTATCCAGTCGTATTTCACGAAGCAAGTTTAAAAACAATAAACGCATGGTATTATTTCCTTTAAATAAAAGTTTTCTCTTATTTTGTGCATTTAATAAATTAGGTAAAGAAACATATAGCAGAATTGAAGATTAATTCTTACTTGAATTAAACTACTACAATTTTGGGATCCATAGAAAAAAAAATAGACTTCTAACATAGACGAATATTTGACTATAGACGATAAACATACAATATATATATATATATATTTTTATTGACGATACGTACCATTCATATTAGCTAGCTTACTTATGGATGGAAATACGCAATTTTCCGAGAGATTATTATGATAATAACTGCAGTCAATTTACGTGTACATAAAGTTTTAATAATTCCAACTGATGTATAATATAATATATCATTTATTTTTATCATTAAGTCACTAAGATATTTGGTTTTGTTCATACTTTAGGAATTATAAATTTTTTTAACGGTAACTTCTCCGTAAGAATGCCCCTATATAACTTTTCCTATATTTACTCTGAGAAAGTTTATATTTTTTTTTTTTTTTTAAAAAAAAATATACAGGTGCATAATTTAATCTTATTTATCATTATTATTATTTCCAGACAATTCTTGGTGAATAAAACATATTTTAACGTATGTAACTACATTACTTGTAAAGGCAGACAATATTGAGAAAGAGCGTGAAAATGTTTCTAGTTGATTTTCCTTGGTTTCAAAATATTTCTTTCAATTATTTTTTTTTTCTTTCTGTACCAAGAAAATATCAATAAATGACATAAAGTTAATAAATAATTAATCTTTTCTTGGAAATCGCTTCTTTTCCTTAATTTAGATATAATATAATTTTTCGTGATTCTTTTAGTTACATCTGTCATTTTTGAACTTTAGCATGAGACAATAAATTTTTAAGTATAAAAGGTCTTTAAATACGTAGATGGCAAAGAAAATCAGGATATCTTATCAAAAAAATTTAGCCACACATTATATTATTAAAATTTTACTTTGATTACATTTATTTCTGCAAAATAAAATGAAAAAATTGAGTTACCAAATTTCAGCACTGTTCCTTCCTTGAAAACTAAAAGCAGACTATCTTTTTTTTTTTTTACTTTAGCGACCTCTTCCAGAAAAATAATCATTTGATTATAACATAAACAAAAGAAAGGAAAAACTTATTACAATGATATAGTTTTCAGTATTATTTACCTGGATTACAAAGTAATTTGACAATATAAAAAATAATAATAAATACATTAAATTAACAATCAGTGATGTATAATTCTTTAAACATTATTTTTTTCTTTTTTTTTTTTAATTTTTTTCTTTTTTTTACAAAAAGAAATTACCAGAAGTTATTGTGCTTTATGATAAGACACTCATCCACTCTCCCCTCTGTTTAGCTTTTATACCATATTAATTTGCTCTAATTATTAATATCTCAATTAAATTATTCATGTTCTCTCTTTAAAATTGACATTGAGTTATTAAATCTATTAGTTATTCACCCAAAACATGCCAAAGTGAGTGAATAGCATACTTTATTAATCAATTATTACTATTGTTATTTTATCTTTTTATTTCTTTAAAGAATAGCATTGTTTTCCTGCAGAAATAATGCCAAGTAAACCAAGTGTCAATCACACTAGGTTACAATATATATATATATTCCAAGAGATTGTAAAAGACCCAAAAAGAGACCACATGTGAGATGGATGGATAAAATAAGAAAGTGTGCAGGGGTGATGTGGAGAAGAGAAGCTAAAGATCAGAGAAGATGGATTAAACTTGGAGAGACCTTCATCCTGCAGTGGATTGATAATGGTTGATGATATATATATATATATATTTATGAAACACTACCATAATATATATATATATATGAATAATGTATGAATTTATATACTGTTACGAACATGTATATAATTAGGCTTTACATTGATTTACAAATTTTATTCATTGAAAATAACTGGTTTATAGCTGCAAATATGATAGAGATGATATATATTCTTTTATAAATATTATCATCAACTTTATTTATTTTGCAGTACAAAAATAATATAATTTACTTATTGGTAGCATATTAAAAACAATTATCCATGTACACACACATATATACACATTAGTCAAAATTCAAATTGTAAGATCACCGTGATGATATTAGTGTAATAAAGATTTTGGAGTATAGAGAACAAAAATATACTACAAGTTAGATAAATAATATTTTATTAACTAACTAATAAAATGACAATATTTGATAATAATTAGATAACTTATAAACCTAACCAGTTTGATCAACATCAAATATAGTGATTTGAAAGGACAAATAAATAAGGAGGCATATTCATGGGTGGAAGTCAAGAATGAAGGTATTAAAGAATTTCCAGATCATATTATAATCCTCAATCATATATGCAATTTATTTTCAAACTATTGAATGGCATACTACCAACAACAACATATTTAAATAGAAAAATAAATATGAATTTGGAGGCTTTATGTGTATTATGTGGGACTAAAGAGGAAACTTTTTTACATTTTTTCAAAGAATGCAATGCATCTAAACAGGTAAGAAAAAAGTATTCCATACCCCAATTATAAATTCGAAAATATTAGTTTAACAAGACATTAAAAATTTTCATCTGGATAATGCAATGGTTTTGATGTACACTTTAAACACAACATGGGTAATAAGGTGTGGTATCATATTTAATAATAAAAAGTACAACTGGATAAGGAAATTAAAAAAAGAATGGGATAAATATTTTAACCAATGCTTGGTGGTGGAAATGATTTGGGCAAGCACAAGATCCACATGTGTGAGATATGGGAATGAAATTCTTATTTAATTAAGAATAGTTATCCAAGAAGTGAAAAACCTATAAGACCATGAGTGTGAAAAGAGTATTGAAGAAAGTGAAATGAAAATCAAAAATTGTATGCGAATAATTTTATATGTATCGAAAAAAAGTATCTTTTTTTTTTTCGTTTCTGTTAATAAAGATATTACTTAAAATGAATATAAAAAAATAGCACATGAATATAAATATCTTTCAAAAGTAACCTTTATTAGTTAAAAGATTACAAAAAATTATCAGGTATACTTTCCTGTGGAGGATTACAAAGTGTTCAATGTTACAAGGTAAAACAATTATTGACCAGGTTTACAAAGTACATATGCTCGATAACAAATATATCCGTAAAAGGGTTGTATAATATTGATTAATGTGTATCTATACATGAACAACACAGATCTGCACTGCCCAAAAACAATCCATCAAGGGGGCACAGCAACCCATCAGAGTGGGAAAGGTGCTTAAAACCTTGACCCTGAACCCTCCCGGTAGGTTTTCTGGGTAGCAGTAATAATTGTCAGCAGCCTGCGTCCATAAACCAGATTACTAATGATCACCATCATCAATCCCTGCAGAAGAAATGAGAAGTGCAGACCCATGCCTACAAGTATTACAACAAAACTATATTACTGTTACAAAGATGATATTTCTAGCTGGAGTGTCTAGCATTCCCTGTGTCAAATGAATTTGTCTGTGGTTATGATCTTGATAAAAGAATTGTTCGCTTTTATTTCTTAAATTTGTCAATCCTTATTAAAAGTTATTCATTAAGTGATTTTGTTAAAACAGTTGATATTTCATCTTCCTCATCAGTTAAATCCAACATATTATCCTAAGCCTCTTGCATAATGTTATTTACCCCATACTTCTATTCCTTCCATTTTTACTGCATTTGCGTAGATTTTCATTTTTGATTGTAATGCCTCTTCATATTTAAATTCTAGGTTATTACATTAAATAATTTGTTTGACTTACTTCACTCATTAGTTTCAAATTTAGATTTTATAGATTTGTTCTTATTAATATGATTTGCTTTTTAGATAACGTTGTTTTCAATTTTAAACTTTTATTAATCGTATTCGCTTTTTAGATAATATTTTCAATTTTAAACTTTTCAAAGCCTTCAATGACATTCGCTTCCTCTTTCCCTTGTGACATTTTGGGTGACATATAGTCCAAATCACTTGAGGTATTTTCTTTGTTAACTGAATTCTCTTCTTCTGACAGTTGTTTATTTATACTACTGTTTCTTGACTCACATTTCCCCCTCTATTTTGCACTTGATTTGATACGTTCTCTGCCATCTTTGTTTTCACAACGATGTCAGTTAAACCCTTGTTGCTGTTAGGAAACTAAAAGTTTTCTTCATTTTGATAACACTACTTAAAGGTAATGAGTTTACCCTCAGTTTAGCTTTAAAATATTACAGTGAAGCTTCTTTATCCCTTTTTAATTCCACTTAATATAGGGGACCTGAAACTAGCATTGTATTCTTAGAGGCACTATGAATATAAATATATATAAACAATGATTTGCTTTTGAATACAAATTGAAATTACAGTATTATCAGAATAACAATGTAGAATATTGACATGATCCAGTTACTAATCTTCATCTAATTAAATTAATAGTTAGATTATATTTAAGACTTTCAATAATCGCAAAATTAAAAGGATCTTCCAATAATATTCGAAGTAATATTTCATTCTAATAATATATGGCAAATTACAAAAATATATATTTAATAAAGTCTTAAAAGCAAAATAAATATTATACATTTTTCTAGGTATGAATAAATTTATAAACTAAGAGAAAAACACATATTTAGTTTATAAATTAAATTTGCCAATACAAACTGTAAGACTTGAATTCGTTCTACCTTTACTTATGGTACTTAGCAAGATATGAAAGGCAATCTTCATAACTAATCAAAAGGTAGCTTTGATCAAACATCATTTTAAAATCCATATACAAATATAGTTTAAACCCCATATCTGTTGAATGTAAATCAAAAATATTGAATGGCAAATCTTATCGTGAAGACATTATCTTTTATAGTGATTCTCTTGAATAGGATTTACCATCTTTTGCTTTTGCTTTTTTACTCTCAATTATCTACTCTGTTTTTTTATTTATTATTATATACTACAAAACATTTATAAAAAAGCAATCATATGTTGTTTTTTTGTGACAAATATATAAACATCATAGTTCTCTAACCGAAAGAGAAATCAATCAGCATGAAATTATTTAATTACAAGCTCTTAAAAACAGTCTATTAATTTACAAAACATTGTCAAGCGTAGTTAGCCGAGATGTTATCGCAGCCGCCTTGCAAGCAAGTAGTTGTTTGCAGACGGTTGTGGGTTCGCGTCCCGGCCGATGCTATGACATATGAAAAAAAAAATACAAAAATAAGCCTGCAGATGTAAATAAACTCTTGAAAACAAAATAAATGAAATAATAATTATTTGTTTAATTAATACTACTTACTTAGTAAGAAAAAATATCTTATTTTTAATTTAAAAATAATTATTGCATAATATAAATTATGCAATAGTATTTATAATACTATTATGCATTAAAATTAATCATTAAAATTGCTCATTACCATAAAGAAACTAGTATAAAAGAGCGAATTAATAATTTAGTTAATAATAAAAGTAATTATTTTATTTTACCAATAATACATGCAATTGAGTTGTACTGAATATTGTGAAATGATAATCCAAACATCGTCTTTTCAGATCATTTAGAAAGTAATTTATTTAATTGGGATATAAAATAAATATTTAACAAAATTCTTCTACTCGGTTAACTATTAAAAGGGTAATAAAACTCGGAAAGCATTTGTAAATTTAACGTTAAGAAAGGTAAGTTTACCGTATTTGTCAATCATTAGTTTGAGCAAGAAAATCTAATTGAAATATATACGACTATATAAACAAAATTATAAAGATTTTGAAATAAAACAAGTAAATAAAAAATAATTAGCGAATATTTTCAAATTAAAATTGTGCTGAATGTTTTTTTAAAAAAGTAAGAGTATAAAATAACATCATCATGAGCAGTAGCCATTCCCAAATGCATATGGCCATTTTATCTGCTAAATAAAGAATAAGACAAAACATAATAATATACTACAGATTAATTTTGTGATGACTATGTAAACCAATTTGTGGGTCACAAGTACTACTCAGAAACATGATCCATAATTCTGTTTATTTGATATTTAGTAAGATAGTATTTTAACTTCTGCAGTAAATGTGCAAGTACTCTGATGAAGACTGCAGGACAGTCAAAATTGTTAGGAATTATATTTAAAAAATGCATTAAAGTGTATATGTGGAGATGGATTATAAGTAATAATTTTTTCTTTCTGAAAAATTTCTATACTATATCTAATTGCATCTCTCCTTTACATTCTATCTTTAGCATGGAAATGCATTAAGATTATGAAGGTTTTACTATTTTTCTCTATAGAGTAGCACCACTTAGTGGAAGCCAGAGTAATAGATGCAAGAAGGTTTATGCATAAAATCCCTATCTAATGCCTACTCATCCAATATCCCCAGTTTTGTTTTAGATTGTGGCTCTAATCAGTGAGGAGTCTTGGATCCAATGGCACTGCACCTAGATCTTAGGAAGTAATGTAGTCCTTCATTTTGAATTTTTGTTAACAGCTTGTATACACACAAAGAATGATGATCATGCAATGTTTTTCTTTATGTAAGAAGTAGTATTATTGTATTTAAAATAGTACATTTTAGTGATAAAGTGTATCTTTTAGTCAAGATTAATTATGTTAAAGTTAAGTATAAAATATTTTCATGGTCTTGTTTTGTCCATTCATTTTAGATCTCTAATCTGATAAAACTATGAAATTACAATAATGAACCCTATAGTTATCATACACAACAAATTTAAAAAATAAAAACTTTTATTATTGTGCCAATATATGTTCAGAATTTATATGGATATAATTCAATAAAAAAATTTTAATGTTAAGCTTGCTTTCATACAATAATTAGATAAAATAACAAAGCTATACATAACTAATTTACTTGCAATAGTTATTTTACTGTGATGAAATAATCACTTTTATCTTCTTAAAAGCAGCTTCATTTTGCAGTTTTTCTACACATCAGAATCTAAATTCAGTTTTATATTTAAAAAGCTCCAATAATATTTAAATTGACCAATATTGTCCAGATGATGACCACCTGAACTAAAAATTGCTGGATCTTTTCCATCACTAGATGGTAAAAGAGTTGAGTTTTTGAATTTGAGTTATCAGACCAAAGTTTCTTTACATGATGCATTTAAATATTAAGTTCAACCAGTAGACTATATTTTAAATTTGAACTGATTGCATTATTATCAGAATACTGTAAATCAGGCAAAACTTTCAATCCAGTAGTGCCACTCAGTGCCAACCAGAGTAATCAATGGATGCCAGAAGGCACTAGTTGGGGATTTTATGCACAAACCTTCTGGAATCCATTGATTACTCTGGTAGGCACTGAGTGTGTGGTACTGAGTGGCACTACTGTGTGGAGAGTTTTTCCTGTTTTAATAACAGTTATGTGCTAGCATAAGAAATAGTGATCATGTGATGTTTAGTGGTCATACTGTAAATCCAGAATCCAAGTTGGTGAACTTTTTGAATTTACTTTTAATTTCTTCAAATTAAAAATTCTTTGCCAAACTTGTATGACATATTAATTCTTGATTCATTAAGATATCTACATATAGTTCCAAAGACAGCAATCATAAAAATAGAAAACAATGTTGGAGGAAATACACATTTTCATTCAATATGAGTTTTTATTCCAAATGCTTTAGGTTTTGTACCTATAGTAATAACACTTTCTCTCATTCTATTTTGTAGAAATTGTATAATATGAATAAGCTTAATTTCAAACAATGCCATAAAACTTTTTGATACTTGAGCAAATTTCCTTACAAAATCTATGAAAACAATACAAAAACACTCTTTTGTTCTAGGCACTATTCTTGCATTGCATGACAACAAAATTATGCATATAGTGCTTCTTCATTATTTAATGCCACACTGAATATCTGATAATATTATTGTAAGCAACCTATTCAACAAAATTTTTCAAAGCATCCTTTCTATAATGGAAATAATGAATGAATGATGATTACTATAATACTGATTATTCTTTTTATTTTAAATTTATTGAAATTATAGAATAATTCTTAAAATCAGGCAGCATAACTTTATGAGTTCTATATTCATAAAGAATATTATATATATTAATTCTTTGAAATTAACAAAGCAGCATCATACATTAAACATTTGGACTGTTGGATTGGAAGTTACAGGGTTTTGCTTGAAGCTTTGGTCTCAGGAGTGGAGGCGATGGTCTTGAAGGGTTCAATGATCTGTGGGAGTGAATGGCATTCATCACCACACCCAGGGAAGAGATGACCAGGCACTGTTCTTGTGGCTCTCTTTGATTCAGTTAGTGTTCTGGATCAGCTGAACCTACAGGACACCCAGATGTATCTAACCCACTTGCAATCAGGGGCCCAGGGTGGATTAACCTTGTCCAAGGGATGGGCCTGGGGTCTCACACAGTGCAGTTCTGGCTGAACCGATCATAGATAGGGTCTGGGGGAGCCATCTGAGGACCTGCCAGTCAGGTTGAGAGTCAGTTCCCTGCATAGATTATTGCCTCGAATGAATGGTTACCTCCATTTGATTGACTGTTCCATGCTTCTCTTCTTTGTGGCTTCCTTGATGTTTGAACTTTGGAATTCATTTCTTTTTTTAGATACCAGTAATACCTCATTTATTGTGTAAGGAGGTTGAACTGCTTTGAACCACCTCCCAGCTATATTACATCAGTGTAACATTATAGTCTCTTTGGCTCACTAGTGCAGGCAACATAATGTGGTCCCTGCACATTTGGGCCCATAAGATCTGTTATAGTAACTTAATAAATGTTGCTTTGGAACAAAAACATTCTCTAAGTATCTGATAATAACTCAGACTTATTCCAGTTTTATAATTACAAAGAGCTATTTTAACTTTACTAAGCTGGATAAATTTGTCTACATTTTATTAAGTAGATCAAATAGATATTTATTAAAGAGACTTTTCAATTCTTCTGAAATTGTTATTCCAAAGATGATCAGAATGCTCTTTTCATGTGCTTGAAATATTGTTGTCATCATCTAAAATATTAAAATACTCTTTCAAACTGATTAATATATCATTGTTATCATGTAAAAGAGATGATTAATGAATTTAATATAAAAATGATTCCACTTTTCTGCTCTCTAAGTTACTTTCACTGATAACTAAAAATGGAAAATTCTGTTTCTCTTTTATAAGTGCAATCCACCACTCATTTTAAAGTCTTATTGCCAGTTTCACTTTTGGTTTTAATTCTTTATATTGATTATGAAACTTGTTATTTAATTTATTATTCTAAATTCATTATTTTATTCAACCATAAAACATCACATTTCCTTTTAATCAAATTGTTAGTAATATGCTAATTGTCAGAGAACCAGATCCTTTATTTTGGAGTACCCAAAAATAGATTTATTTATATTGACAATATACTTTTTTAAAAAATGTCATGCCTAAGTAATATAATAATCCTGATGATGTAAAAATTAATAGCTGCTAAAATTAAATAATAATAAATGCTTCTAAAAATGAATATACATTTTTTGCAATATGATGGAATAAATTCTAATTTTAAACAAAATCATCATTTCAATCTTGGTACTAATCTATGAACTGTCCAATAATTTATACATATAGATATCCATGAAATATAAAATTTGCCAATGCTTTAAATGTGATGTTCTTTCATAGCATTTTTCTGCCTAAATAAAGTTTTTGTGATAGTCAATTTATATATATTGTGTAAAAATTCAAAAAATAATACAATGTTTAAATTTACATTACAATATTATCTTCAAAACTTTTTCATCACAGTTTACTGTTTATATCAATATGTACATCTTCAATATTAAAATAATAGAGATTATTTTTTTGTGTGTGCACTAAATAATTTTATTGACTGTACACTAAAAAGAAATAAAATAATTATTTCTTTAATCAGAATTTAACTTGAAATAAAAGATGGGGATATCCATAAATTAATTAAGTCAATCCCTTGTTATAAAAAATAGAGATTGACTTAATTAATTTCTGGATGACCCCCCCCATGTTTTTATTTTAACTTAAATCTGAGAAATTCCAATTGTGGTTAAAAAAAACAATTATTTTTTTACTGCACTGTCAATAAAAGCATTTAATATATATGAAAAACTATTTCTATGATTTTTAAGTTTTTAGTATTGGTACATTAAATAAAAATGTAAAACTATTTTGTATTTTAAATTGACTAGACTCTAAGAGTTGATATATATATATATATATATATATATATATATATATATATATATATATATATATATTTTTATATATATATTGTAAGATTTGAATGAGTTAATCTTCATAGTTTTTCCCAATACCTACATATAAAAAATGGAAGAAGTGGAATGAAAGAAAGCAGAGATTTTTTCTTTTAATATTTAAAAATTCTGAGTTATTTATTATTAAAGAATAATAAAAATCTTAATAAGCTGGATATAAGTTAATTATTTAATGTGCCTAGCATTATCTTTTAATATATAGCAATAGAAAACATTTCAATTTTTTAATTTTTTTTAGTTATTTTTATTTTTTCTTGTTTTTTTCACACTTCCAAGGTTAATATTTATTTATGGTTGTTAAGAGGGCAATGGTAATAATAATTACAAATTAGATAAAGGAATTATATAAAAATTACATTGGGAATAAAGTTAATTACACAAAAGATTAAAATTTATGTGTGAATTTATTTATTTAAAAAAAAGAGATTTGTGATTTATGTTTATGTATTTGTTTTTTTAATTTTAAATTGTTTGTATATTTTTTCTTTCTTATTGATTATTTGTATTATTATTATTTTTAATGCCAAGTATACAATATTAAATGTTTAAAAAAAGTTAAAAGGATTATCAATATACACATTAATTAACAATAAAAATTAAACTGAATATATCTTGATAGGCTAAAAATCAAAAATACAATGGAAATCAATGATGCAGTAAAAGAGAAGGCGCATAGAAATATTATGTTTTATTATTATTGTTGTTGTTTTTTGAGATACAAAAGGCAAGCAAAGTTTTACTCTTATTACTTTTACCTTATTTACTTAAAAATAAAAGAATTTTTATTTGAACAGAACATGGATCAAAAAATGCTTCAGTAGATAAAACCAATTAGCTGAGGTTTTGATTTCTCCTGGCCTATATCTACCAGTTTTACAAAATGAAAGACTATTAACAATCATATGCATCTGTAAAAGATTATATTAAGCAAATAATTATCCTTGCTGAGAGAAAGGAAACAATACTACAATGGGAAAAGCATTACAATTATTCTCATTACCATTATCAGTCTATCTAGGCATGATGTGCAGAAATAATATTTTTAAACCAACCCAAACTATTCAAAAATGGATGAATTTGTCAATAGATAACTTCTCAGGACATATTGACAGAATCAAGCTAATAACTGTTTATTTTATGCATAAAAATAAGAAAAATATAAGAGATCATTCATCCATAATTAAGGTTTAAAACTGATGTATATACACATTTATTTATTTTTTGACATTTTTTAATTCTTAAGTATTTAAAGAAAAAATTGGAGCTCTTTAACAAATATTATTGTTATATATATATTATTTATAATACACAGACATATATTTTATATATAGCATATGTGTATAATTTAATACAAATGCATTAGGTAAATTTTATCAACATTTGTGTTGACATGAAGTCTAATTTAAATGTTGATATGATTCTTATATACATTTACTTAATAAACAGGTAAAAACTCTCCATATAGTAGTGCCACCTTATGCTAACCAGAGTAATCAATGAATGCCAGAAAGCTTGTTTACTAACAGATATGTGCTAGCATGAGATGGTGATCATGTGATATATTTACTTGTGTATAACTTGTAGTCATTTGGTAATCATGAAATATGTTTGAAAGGTAGGTTTGCTATTATAATATTTTATATATGAGTATATATATGTATAATCATAGAAGCCTACGTAGTGTTCATAAGAGCATATTATGAAAACATACCTATCATTATCACTGTAATGTGATGACAAAATCCCCATTTGACTTTACAAAGGTGAGTGTGATATAGATAAATGTAGTACTTCTTTTGTTGCTTTTGCCATATTTCCAGGCTGTCCGTTAAATAAAAGGGATTAATTTAAGAGATTATTTGTATCTGAGTATCTCACAAAAGAAAAATGTAGTTCAGAGGAACATGAATATATGTAATATAGTCTGAAAAGAATTTTGTTATTTTTTTAAATTGAAAATTTAATGTAATTCTACCCAAAGAATGATTTTCTGGTCCCAAAACTATTTAGATGTTAGCAAGTGTCATTATTATTACCATCATACTACTACTACTACTGCTACTGCTACTACTACTACTACTACTACTACTACTACTACTACTACTATTACTACTACTACTACTACTACTACTATTATTATTATTACTATTATTATTATTATACTTTATTTAATCTTATAAAATAAATGGTCTTTATTTGAGCACAAGTGTGATTTAAACAAATATATCAGCATCAAATATCACTCAACATGAATTTTATAGGAATCAGTTGAGAAACCTAGGAAATGTAATAGATGTTCTTATTTTGTTATTTTATGTTATTGATGCCACCCTAAAAATGAAATAGAAATGCATATCATAAATAAATGATGAACCAATTGTTTTATTTAAAGTGATTATGTGCACTTTTTAATTTATTTTAGAATCACATCACTTATCTGTACATGTGAGTCATAGTGCATTACTTAATTTTGATAATATAATTATTTTACCCTGAGAATATACAAATGCTATTGGTTACATATACAAACCTTAATAAACAGCTATATTATTTAACATTAGTGTATTAAGATACTAAATAAATTATTTATATTTAATTTATTTGTAATTATAGTTTAGATTCAATAAAATATTTTTTATGTTTCTATTTTATATCTAGCAAGTGATAAAGTCTCATTAGTGAAGTTTAATGTTAATTCCTGAAAGTAAGCAATTAAAGCATAGAGAGATAATAAAAATTGGACATATTCTTTTCATTATTATTAGGAGTTTGATTTGTTTAGTTGTGGGATATCATTTACATTTCCATATTATTTATCATTAGAGTTTGACACATAACTGATAAAATTTCTTGTCCACTATTTATCTATTACTTAATTGAAAAACTACCTTTTTATAATTATGATCTAGATATAAAGAACCTACAAGTTATTTGAATAAAAAAGTTTTATACATACTATCATTCTAAAAATCACCTTACTCATTCTCTCTCATTCCCACATCATGTACAGTTACAATTTGTCTCCCCAATTCTTGGATATAATAAAGCATCTCACTCCAACCATATTACTAGATAATTTTACTATAAGTTAAAATATATACCCATTATATATGTATTATATTTAGTATGTGTACATAATAACAGATGTATTTGTTGTAAATAAACTTCATTTAATACATATAATTTTACTTTAAATCAATATCACACATATAGTATATGTAAGTCATTTGATATTTCTGCAGTAAGTTAATATATATATATCCTTAATATATATGTTATATTTAATATGTGTGCATAATTAGGTATGTATAATGAAACCATAACTTTCCAAGCCCCTATCGTTTCACCATCAAACCTAATGACACTCTCATCTGTGCTAAGTTTGAACCTATTTAAATGTTAATAAATCTAAAATTCGTTCATGTCTGTCTAAACAGTATTACATATTTACGTGCGAACCAACGCTATAATTAGATAGGATTAGTAAAATTATAGCGTACTAAATTTATTTAATATTTCTAAAAATATTCGTTATATTATTTAAGTTAAGTGTAAATTATTAATTTTGTTGTTTAATATTGTAATTTCGTATGTGGATATATAATCTGTGCTATATAGAAGAAAGACATGATTTAAAATATGTAAAAGCCAGTATCTAAAAATAATATTAAATGTCTTTAAAAATTGTTAAAAGATTTCTTGTTTTAAATATATTTCAGGGAAAAAGTTTCTCGAAAATATATTTAAAAGCTATATCAAAATATGTTTGTAAATTATTTTTAATAAATATGTTAAAAATGTTTTCGTTTTAAAAAAATGTTAAAAGGTTGTTTTTAAATAGAAAGAGTTTCTATTATATGTAAGATTAAAAATAAAAGCTGGTCAAGTAATTAAAAGATTTTTGATTGTAAACAAGTGTCATTAACGACCACACCTGGAATTCGTAAAAAGTAAAACTAGTTCAAAATTTACTAATTAAAATCTCCTTAGATAAGAGTAAGTTATTTTAAAATCTAAATTGGACAATTGTTTGCAATGAAAAATCTTAATTATAATAGCTTATGGAATGTTTCTAACATAAGTTATCTAAGATTTTAAAAATCTGGATTGTAAAATTGAAAAATATTTAATTAAATTCCTGAGTTTAGTGAGTCTTGAGGTGATAGATTCCGATAAGGAAAAGATATAAATACTCTGTATTTTTAACAAGAAAGGACAGCCATATTGTTAGTGAGAATTGCAGCCAGTCTTCACAATTGTTAATGTTTAACATGTCCGGCTAAAAGCGGGCATCTTGTTGCTGTTACTCCGCGGGAGAACGGGGTTTCTCTCATCGAAATGCCTAAACCACCATCATGCCGATGGAAGAGACGAGCCTAACATAATGGGAAAGATGATGCCGCCCAGTCAAACTAAACCAAACCAACAGCCAAGAACTTGCAGTCCAGATAAATAATACCGGTACCGTTTTATTTTTCAAACCGCAGAGCTCTGTGTAATTCTGTGTAAATGTAAATAATATCTATATAAGTTAGCTAACTTTCTTTTTAAAATAATGATAAAGCTAAATGTAATCAAAACTTAGAATCCATTTAATTAATATTTTAAATATGTCAATTGCTATCAAAATTTAATGTGTTAAAGTTTAAATAATCTGACTTATTTATATTTTCCTTTCATTTAAAGTACATTATAAGTGTCTAATTTAAAGTTATATCACTGCGGTTGTGTCTATATTTCTTTGCTTATTTTATTTTAAATGCTTATTATATTTCATATGCCAATATTTCGAAACAGTGAGCACTTAATTTCATGTATTTTTTAAGAAGATATTATTTGAAAATCTTCGCGTAATTTGTTTATAGCATCAACTTTCTGCGCTGTTTCGAAATCCTATATTTTTTTATTATTTAAATGATTTAATATGTGAAATGTGGCTCTTTTATAATCAACCATTTAAAAACTTAACCTTATAGTTTTATTTAGAATTAAATTTAGCCTTGATCATATTTATAAGTATATTTGACATTTAAATTCTTAAGTCCATAGAAATATACTTTCCCTCCTTAAATATTTATTATCTATAAGTAACTTAATAGATCGAACATGTCAAAGTACAGATGTAGTAATATCCCCTTTTGTAGCATAGACGTTTATTACCAGGCTACACAAGAGTTGGTCCCAATTTGATAGAGCTAATATGCTATTAACTCGTATTTCATAGTATGAAATATACTATTCTTTGCTTGGCGGATGTGATATTATTTTATAAAATTATTCTCGTTTTGCTGCTATACGTAATATACGTATCTCAAGATGGAGCCACGGCATTGCCAGCACATCTTCTCTTATAGGGTAGAGCAGTAGCGAAGCCTGAGCCAAGGCCAGGTTAGCACGTAAGTCCCCCGCCATTCCTGAACAAAATGTTCCTTTTCACGCAGCATTGCGATCGGTTACAGGGTACCGGCGTTTGTCACAAGAACCCTGAAGTTATTTCATCCATCCGCAGAGCGACTTTTCCTATTATTGTTTACCTGTGCCATAGCGCATTGGTAAAATCTTATTTCAGCCAACTCTCCCACCTTAACATAACGCTTTCAGCATTCTGAAATTTTCTCTCGAAAGCCATGTTCGATCGATCATTACTTGAGCTGGTTTATGCGCTCGTTATTAAGTCATATTGTATATTTTAGTAAATGAATTCATGATCAAAGTTTAATATAATTATTTATATACCAGCCACAAATGTAATAGGATTTGGCTTATCGAGATTTATAGACATAACGTAGTGATTAATTATGTATCAATTGTAAACAATTCATAAGATGGGCATATGTTAAACCCCTCTATGAAATTTAATGATTACTTATGTAAAGTGATTTTGAATTGTATATAAAAAGAGAATGTGTTCTCTTATCCACCCAATGTTTGTACATTCGACGCTGAAATGTGTAGAACTAATCAATTTCATGCCAATTGTAAATAAATATATAATTAATTTAATGTATTTCGTTCTCTGTCTCGTTATTGATCTAATTCAATCCAATTCTAATTATTATTTATAGTCTATATATGTGAAAACTATGCATTAAGTTAAATTAGATTAGTGATATATTTTAGTCAATTAAGAACCTCTCTTTTAATTATCAGAGTCTTATTGCTTCTCCATGACCTATGTCGGCCGTGTGGAAAGAGGTATACTACGTGTAATTTCAAGGTGGTCATTCGTAGGGTCTTGAGTCTTGGAATCCTGGCTTACGAGTTGAAGTGTGGTCGGACTTGGGATGTCACAGTCCTAGTCTGGTCAGCTTCGGTCTCTTTTGCTTGGATTCTGAATTCTGTTACGCGAATGTACAAACTTGACTGTTACATAGTATTTTTTTTTCACCGGGTTTGGACGCCCATCGTGTGGCTATTCGATATTCCCACACCCTGCTATACCCTGTAGAGCATTTAATATGTACATATAATGTTTTTTTTGCCTTCCATTTTAAATAATAATGAATAATATATATGTAATATTTTTCCCCGGGTTTGTATGCCCAAAATCATGGGGCATGTAACTTATTTCCACCCCTGAGGAGATTGAGTATAGAGATAAAATTCTTTTGTTTAAAATTAATGATTTTGAATTAATTTTTTTTTCGTTTTCCAAAATAATGTATATGTATAGATTTTTTTTTCCTGAGTTTGAACGTCAATTAATTCCATACTCTGAATAGATTATTATTTTATTATATAAAAATTATTTATATAGATGCATAGTAGAATTTTTAAGGGGATTTATAATATATGTTGTGTAAACTTTCTTGCTCACTGTGACTGGTGCCCGAGGATGATTTGAATAAATGTCAAATCGTTCTCACATAAATTTTGTCATCAGGAGTAAAGAGAGAAAAGGGGGGGGGTCTATTATTTGTTTTATGTTTTATGAATTGGATTGAATGAGAAAGAGAAGGAAATAAATGTAAGGTCAAATCAAATCTTAAAGGTTCGAAACTGGCACAGACGTGTAAATTAAATTATAACCATGAACCGTGGAAAATTTAAAAAAGAAAAACAGCTGCAAGAGGCCAAGGGTGAGTTGCATTTTATAATTTTTTTTGTTATATATATATTAAATTTATTTCACTGTTAGTTAAATGTTGGGTGGGCATCAAGCGAATGTATAGCGAGAAGTTAGGTGTATTAATAGAGTTAGGCATAGGTGTTGAGATGAGTAGGAGACAGATCGTTTTCTTTGTGGAGTGCAGCAATTAGCCGAGTTAGTAAAGCAAACAAAAACCAAGAAACTTTAGCAAAAACAAATTGAGCCAGTAAAAAGAGAAAATTTTTTTTTTGTTAGTATATTAAAATGGATAATAGTATGGAAGAAGAAAGGGAAGTAGTGAGCGAAGGGGAAGAAGGGAAAACAGGAAAAGAAGGAATGTGTAGGGGTATTATATTAAGATCGGGAAAAGAAATTATGGAAGAGAGTAGCAGCACAGAGGGAGACACGGAAGGTGAAGCGAGTACGAGCCAGAAAAGGGACAAGGCATCTATACATCAAAGCGTGGCCATGTCAGAAAAGTCAGACACCATGGTAACTGAACAGAGACCTATAGAAGAAATTAAGAAAGAATGCTGGAATATGAACTCAATGATGGAGTCACTAGTGAAGCAACTTAGACAGGATGCAGAAGAGAGAGATAGGAAAAGTAGACAGGATGCAGAAGAGAGAGATAGGAAAAGTAGACAGGATGCAGAAGAAAGAGATAGTAAAAGTAGACAGGATGCAGAAGAGAGAGATAGGAAAAGTAGACAGGATGCAGAAGAGAGGGATCATAGAAATAATCTAGAAATGGAACGACGTTTTGAAGTTTTGGGCAGGCGATGTGAGGAAGGAACAGCACAAATCAGAAAAGAGTTAGAAGAAATGTTGTGTAAAATCCTGCAGGGATGCCAGCTAAAAAGTGAGGAGATTCCAGTAAAACTCACAGAGAATACAGAAAAAGCACAGGACGAAAATGGCAAGGAAATGCAGAATACTGTAGATGATGAGATAGAAGAGTTAGTGTCAGATCAGGGAGAAGAAGTGAAGTCTGATAGCACAATGCTAGAAGAAGAAAAGTTTAAAATTGATATAATAGTAAAAGAAGAGCTAAAACCAGTGGAAAAGGAAGAGTTTAGGAAAACTGAGCTGGACAAAATGAGCAAGCCAGAGATTAATGAAGGGGATGATGAAAGTTGCCATTTCCTTTTGAAGAAGACCGAATTGGAAATGTGGGATAGCAAGGACACGCTGGAGAATATAGTAGAGACTGAGAATAAAGAATCCAAATGTGTGGATATTGAGGCGATAGTAGAAGATAGAAAGCGGGAGCTCCAGCAGGACAGAACAGAGTTGGATAGAGAGATCTGGGGAATAGGTGGACTGTATGGGAAGTACGAATCGAAGAGTACCATAAAGGGCAAGAAGAAAAGGAAGAGAAGGGATCCATACACAAGTAAGAAAGCAAGGCTGGGATGGATAGAGAGAAGGCAGGAGACAGCTGCAGAGGTTCACCAGGGGAAGAACAGAGGGAGAGAGAAAGAACAGATTCAATCCCTACTATTTGGAAAGAACAAATCTGGAAAGCACCCAGAGTATTTCTCTAGCTATGAAGGAATAGACTTAAATAGAAGATCGGATAAGGAAGTTATAGATAGTGGAAGTGAGTTTGCACACAGTCAAGAAATGCACCCAGTACGACCGCCTGTGAGATGGGAAGATGAGTATGAAAAATATGGATGGACATCAGATGAAAAGGATGATATTATATTCGGGTGCTGTTTTAAGTTAGATAAAGAGGAGTTACTTAATGCACCACCAGATCCTATTTAAATAAAATATATATATTTGTTACGATCTACATTCCTTTATCATTATATAGTTTATAAATTATCCTTATTATATATATATATAAAATACATATTTTGCGGGTTCATCCGTGTTAAAAACTTTTAATATCAATATACTGACGTTTCGACTTGGTCACACAAGCCATCCACAGAGTTATAAAAAGGTAGAAAGACGGTTGTAGAGGCGCTACAATCACTGGTTTGAATAAAACATTAAAAATCCCACCAATAGCAAAAATGTTAAATTTAAGAATGTTTTTTAAAGAAATCTTTCCAAATAGGAGGAAGTTTGCACGTATCATCTCGCTTATTGATACAATCTGGCCTTTTAAGTATCTCAATGGCTTCTCTGATTTTGCATTGGTAGAGATTATCACATCTGGATATGATCCTGGTACTAGAAAAATCTATTTTATGACCTGAATCTATAGTATGGAGTGAGAGTGCTGATGATGATGAGTGTTGTTTAACTGCATTAGCATGCTCATCTCTCCTAACACTGATGCGATGATTACTCATACCTATGTAAGAAGCTTTACAATTTTTACATGAGATTTGATAGACACCATGAGATTCAAGAGGGATTGAATCCTTAGGCTTGGTTATTATATTGCTGATCTTTTGATGAGCAGAAAATGCTGTATCTATATTATAGCATTTTAATATACATCCGATACTGTCTGTAGTTCCTTTTACATATGGAACACAAATCCTAATAGCTGACTTATCATCTTTTTGTTTCCTATTTTGTCTATTTTGGGCTTGAAATAAGGCTTTTTTTATAAATTTGTAATTATAACTATTTGCTAATAAAACACTATTAATATGATTTATTTCTTCTTTCAGATGTGTGTCATCTGAAAGGTTAATTGCTCTATTTAAAAGAGTTTTGGCTACAGAAACTATCTGAGTTGGGTGATGATGAGAATGTAAATGTAAATATCTGTCTGTGTGTGTATCCTTTCTGTAAATAGAAAAAGATAAACTATTTGGTGTTCTGGTGACTAGAACATCAAGAAAAGGGAGTTTTCCATCAGACTCTGTCTCCATTGTAAATTTAATATGAGGATGCATATTATTTAAATGTAAGAAAAAATCATCTAATGTATTTTTTCCATGTTGCCATATGACAAAAGTGTCATCTATGTATCTGAGCCAAATGAGAGGTTTTAAAGATGATGATTCTAAAGCACGAGTTTCTATATATTCCATGAATAAATCAGCTATTACTCCTGAGATAGGTGAGCCCATAGGAGTACCAAAAACTTGTCTGTAATGCTGTCCATTGTATACAAAATATGTATTTAAGAGACAATGTTTAATCAAAGCAATAATATGGTCTGGTAAATTGCAATGTTGTGAGATTATATTTAAAGCTTCATCAATTGGAATGTTTGTAAACAAAGACATGACATCAAAACTGACCAGAATGTCACTAGCATTAATTTTTAAACTTTTTAAAACAGAAATAAAATAAAGAGAGTTTTTAATATATGATATAAAACTAACATCCCATTGCATATTAATTGACGTATATCCAGTAGGATATAAAAGTTTGTTTAATGTAAATATTTGACAATATTCTATTTTGTGTGGAATGCTTTTAAACTTTTAATTTAGTCGTATTTTTTTGTAATAATTGATTGTCTAATATGTATGAAATTCCTTGGTATAGAATGTAGCAGGCAATTGGGTTTATATGTTTTCATCTCTATGTGGTAGCTTAATTGATTTAATATTATTAGTAAAAAAAAAAAGCTTATCAAATTATTTAATAGCCAACTGTAAGTAAATTCCTTTTTTTTTGTTATTTTTTTTGTCCCAAGTAATAGGATATGAAACGATAACTTTCCAAGTCCCTATCGTTTCACCATCAAACCTAATGACACTCTCATCTGTGCTAAGTTCGAACCTATTTAAATGTTAATAAATCTAAAATTCGTTCATGTCTGTCTAAACAGTATTATATATTTACGTGCGAACCAACACTATAATTAGATAGGATTAGTAAAATTATAGCGTACTAAATTTATTTAATATTTTTAAAAATATTCGTTATATTATTTAAGTTAAGTGTAAATTATTAATTTTGTTGTTTAATATTGTAATTTCGTATGTGGATATATAATCTGTGCTATATAGAAGAAAGACATGATTTAAAATATGTAAAAGCCAGTATCTAAAAATAATATTAAATGTCTTTAAAAATTGTTAAAAGATTTCTTGTTTTAAATATATTTCAGGAAAAAAGTTTCTCGAAAATATATTTAAAAGCTATATCAAAATGTTTGTAAATTATTTTAAATAAATATGTTAAAAATGTTTTCGTTTTAAAAAAATGTTGAAAAGTTGTTTTTAAATAGAAAGAGTTTCTATTATATGGAAGATTAAAAATAAAAGCTGGTCAAGTAATTAAAAGATTTTTGATTGTAAGCAAGTGTCATTAACGACCACACCTGGAATTCGTAAAAAGTAAAACTAGTTCAAAATTTACTAATTAAAATCTCCTTAGATAAGAGTAAGTTATTTTAAAATCTAAATTGGACAATTGTTTGCAATGAAAAATCTTAATTATAATAGCTTATGGAATGTTTCTAACATAAGTTATCTAAGATTTTAAAAATCTGGATTGTAAAATTGAAAAATATTTAATTAAATTCTTGAGTTTAGTGAGTCTTGAGGCGATAGATTCCGATAAGGAAAAGATATAAATACTCTGTATTTTTAACAAGAAAGGACAGCCATATTGTTAGGGAGAATTGCAGCCAGTTTTCACAATTGTTAATGTTTAACATGTCCGGCTAAAAGTGGGCATCTTGTTGCTGCTACTCCGCGGGAGAACGAGGTTTCTCTCATCGAAATGCCTAAACCACCATCATGCCGATGGAAGAGACGAGCCTAACATAATGGGAAAGATGATGCCACCCAGTCAAACTAAACCAAACCAACAGACAAGAACTTGCAGTCCAGATAAATAATACCGGTACCGTTTTATTTTTCAAACCGCAAAGCTCTGTGTAATTCTAAATGTAAATATATCTATATAAGTTAGCTAACTTTCTTTTTAAAATAATGATAAAGCTAAATGTAATCAAAACTTAGAATCCATTTAATATTTTAAATATGTCAATTGCTATCAAAATTTAATATGTTAAAGTTTAAATAATCTGACTTATTTATATTTTCCTTTCATTTAAAGTACAATATAAGCGTCTAATTTAAAGTTATATCACTGCGGTTGTGTCTATATTTCTTTGCTTATTTTATTTTAAATGCTTATTATATTTCATATGCCAATATTTCGAAACAGTGAGCCCTTAATTTCATGTATTTTTTAAGAAGATATTATTTGAAAATTTTCGCGTAATTTGTTTATAGCATCAACTTTCTGCACTGTTTCGAAATCCTATATTTTTTTTATTATTTAAATGATTTAATATGTGAAATGTGGCTCTTTTATAATCAACCATTTAAAAACTTAACCTTTTCATTTTTTTTAGAATTAAATTTAGCCTTGATCGTATTTATAAGTATATTTGACATTTAAATTCTTAAGTCCATAGAAATATACTTTCCCTCCTTAAATATTTATTATCTATAAGTAACTTAATAGATCGAACATGTCAAAGTACAGATGTAGTAATATCCCCTTTTGTAGCATAAACATTTATCACCAGGCTACACAAGAGTTGGTCCCAATTTGATAGAGCTAATATGCTATTAACTTGTATTTCATAGTATGAAATATACTATTCTTTGCTTGGCGGATGTGATATTATTTTATAAAATTATTCTCATTTTGCTGCTATACGTATCTCAAGATGGAGCCACGGCATTGCCAGCACATCTTCTCTTATAGGGTAGAGCAGTAGCAAAGCCTGAGCCAAGGCCAGGTTAGCACGTAAGTCCCCTGCCATTCTTGAACAAAATGTTCCTTTTCACGCAGCATTGCGATCGGTTACAGGGTACCGGCGTTTGTCGCAAGAACCCTGAAGTTATTTCATCCATCCGCAGAGCGATTTTTCCTATTATTGTTTACCTGTGCCATAGCGCATTGGTAAAATCTTATTTTAGCCAGCTCTCCCACCTTAATATAACGCTTTCAGCATTCTGAAATTTTCTCTCGAAAGCCATGTTCGATCGATCATTACTTGAGCTGGTTTATGCGCTCGTTATTAAGTCATATTGTATATTTTAGTAAATGAATTCATGATCAAAGTTTAATATAATTATTTATATACCAGCCACAAATGTAATAGGATTTGGCTTAACTAGAGTTATAGACATAACGTAGTGATTAATTATGTATCAATTGTAAACAATTCATAAGATGGGCATATGTTGAACCCCTCTATGAAATTTAATGATTACTTATGTAAAGTGATTTTGAATTGTATATAAAAAGAGAATGTGTTCTCTTATCCACCCAATGTTTGTACATTCGATGCTGAAATGTGTAGAACTGATCAATTTCATGCCGATTGTAAATAAATATATAATTAATTTAATGTATTTCATTCTCTGTCTCGTTATTGATCTAATTCAATCCAATTCTAATTATTATTTATAGTCTATATATGTGAAAACTATGCATTAAGTTAAATTAGATTAGTGATATATTTTAGTCAATTAAGAACCTCTCTTTTAGTTATCAGAATCTTATTTCTTCTCCGTGACCTATGTCGGCCGTGTGGAAAGAGGTATACTATGTGTAATTTCAAGGTGGTCATTCGTAGGATCTTGAGTCTTGGAATCCTGGCTTACGAGTTGAAGTGTGGTCAGACTTGCGATGTCACAGTCCTAGTCTGGTCAGCTTTGGTCTCTTTTGCTTGGATTCTGAATTCTGTTATGCGAATGTACAAACTTGACTGTTACAATAATAAATCAATAACTAAGTTTTCTATTTAAAATTATTTAATTAGAGTTATTTTTTATGTTAAAAAAGTTTTAAAAAATGCTGAAGAAAAATTTGTGATCTTTTTTAACTTTTTGCAACTTTTCACAATCATTTTAAATAGTGTGAATTGAACTTTTTAAAAAAAAAACAATTTTTTTTAAAATAACAATAAAAACTATCATAGAATACTAAATAGAAAAGTTAATTACTGAATTATTATATATGTATAATTTTGTACACATACTGAATAAGATATATAAAATAATAATGAAGAATCTCACATTAAAATGGAAAATTTAAAAGATAGTAAATAGTCAATTTTAATTTGTTTATTTATGAATAAGTAAATTATACAAAGGTTGTACACAAATAATTGAAAAGAATTTTTTTAAAAATTGATCAGGGAGTTATTAACTTCTAGATATGTGTTATTTTTTTTGAAGCCAAATAAAAAATATTTTTTATTAATCAATCTTTTGTTTTCATTTATATTTATATTTTTTAAAGGTTTGTTTATCAAAGGTGAGGATTTTTATTTTACTTTTTCCTGCTTAAAAGAGTAAGAGAAAAAACTGGAATCTGTGATAACTCTGAAAGAATTAAAAGTCTGGAATGAAGCTGGGTTAGATATATTGGTAGAAAAGATGATAATAGGTGGGCACTTGAAATTTTAAATTGGATCCCAATAAAGTGTAAAAGACATAAAAAATAACCACATGTAAGATGATTAGATGAATTTGGAAAATATGTTGGTATGTTATGAAAAAGAGATGTTAGAGATTACAGTGATTGAATTAAACTTGGAGAGAATTTCATCCTGAGTGAATTTATAATGATTAAAATTATAATGATGATGACGTTATTAGCATCAACCATGTAAAAATCTGTATTTATAATATGCTTATGATTATTATTTCAGTTAATTACATGTAATCTAAAAGCTTATTTTATTATAACTTTATCTTTCCTATTCCATTGCTAAATCCATACAATATTAATATCATATATGTTCTTTATTACTTTTACAATGCTTTTTTTACAACCTAATATGCCAGTTTCGATCTTCCCAGCAATCTTCTTCAGAATTTATATAATTTTTCTGTTACCAACAAACATTAGCAAATATATAGTACTTCCTATGATAAACATTTGTGAATATAAAATACTTCATAACTTTGCTCAATAAGGAGTACTATATATTTGAAAATATTTGTTGGTTACAAAAAAGATATATAAGTTCTGAAGAAGATTGCTGGGAAGATCGAAACTGGCATATTAGGTTGTAAAAAAGCATTGTAAAAGTAATAAAGAACATAGATGATAATAATAAGCTTATTTTATATGTGGCATATTTATTTTAATTTTATGAACAGTAATATTGTTTTAGTATTTATTAAAGTATATTATTGTAATATATTGACTAATACTTTATTAAAGATAAAAAAATAAGATTTTTTTAAAAATAAAATATCTATAATTATGTATTTTTTTAATAAAAATATATTACTACAATAATAATTAATTTCTTGAAAGATTTAATGCAGCAATGAATTGACTGATACAAAGCTAAATATTCTCTGACAGAAACTCTAACTATCACATTAAAAATAGTTTTCACTGTACCATTAATGTAGTTTCTAAAATTAAAATATAATTTCATTTTCAAAAATATATGTATACATATTTAAAGGCAAAATACGTGCTTGTGTTTTTATCTAATCCATTTAATATAGCTTTTTTTTTAAATGGACATATTTTTTTTTGTTTTTATAAATTAATTTTGAATTTGTTCTTATATGTAATGACTCCCAGTATTGAAGATTAATCTTCATAAATTTAAAATTTTAAAACCTCATTAGTATTTAAAAATTATTTCATTTTGTTGTTTACTAAATACCAAGTTTTATGTAAATATTATGATTTTTTTTCTTAACTATGGTATTTTACTGAAATCAATAAATTGTTTTTTTTTTTTTCATATGTCAAATGCGTTGATCGTGAAGCGAACCTGGGCCAACTGCTTGGAAGGCAGCTATGCTAACCACTAGGCCACTAACACAGTTCTTTACCATAAATAAATTTAAAAGCAAATTATATGAGAAAAATTATTAATATATGGGAAAACATCCAAATTTTTTAAAAATAATTCTACAATGTTCACGCATTTATTATTATTCCTGAATAATGTCCTATTTTAATTTTTTAATTAAATGAACTATATTTTATTATGTTACTTAAAAAAAAATCAATTATTTTGTAAGAATGTGGCAAGCATAAGACTATACCAGTGCTTACCAAATTCTCAACATTTCTACAAAACCTTAAATAACAGTATATTGTATATGCTCAGTTCCTAAGTCAATACACATTTTTTAATATAGTGAGTTACCTATTAATGTTTTTGATAGAGTAACTTTTTAATATCTTGTTATATGTTTTGATGTAATATAGAAGTTAAACATTAAAACACATGTACTTCTCTGTAAATAATGTATTTCTAGAGAATTTATTAGATACAAGTACATAATAAGTAAATGTAGCCAATCAAATCTTAGATCTATAGCAACATATTTCACATGTTAAGATTCAGATGTTTTAAATCTTTAGATTATTTAACATAAAAATATTTCCTTGAAATACTAAGAGAAGGCAGGTTGATATTTTTATAATAGTTGAATCCCTACCCCTCACTGACGAGAGCCAGCTAGGTTGAAACCAGCTGGTCTGAAGGTAGAGAGAATGAAAGAGATATTGAATTCTATCTCTCTCAGCATTTATGTAAACAAAAGCTTGTTAGGAATTATTGATAAAACTCCATCTAGTGATCATAAAATGCAAGCTGATAGCAAGTTATAAAATTTATAAATTGTTTTGTTTATATATATATTATTTCTTAAATGAAAATTTTTCAAATGCTGCTAATGATGTAAAATCACCATCATTCTGTACACTTAATTGTTGTTGAATAATTAGAATTGCACAGTTTTATTTAAGCGTAAAATCAAAATTAAAAATTCTTGAAAATTGCAGGTACATATATTTAAAATTCTTATTAATTGAAAGATGATCTTTGACTATAGAAAAATATATTATATTTATGTATATTTTGAAAAATTTGCTATACTATCACTATCTTCCACACTACCACAATTACTATATCTGATATCCAATCATTTTTTTGTCATTTAAAGAAGCAATTCAACAGATAAAATAACGGTCAGATTTTGTAAGACAGGACTATTTATTTATTTTTTGCTTTAAGTAAAATGACAGGACTATTTATATACATTTCCTGGATCTTTCTATATTTATATGAAATAGAAAATCTTTACACAAGGCTATCCAATTACTTTCAGTGTAAAATGGCTATATGATAATATATTTGTGAAAATTAGTTTGTTTATTCTAATCAAGCTCATAAAGAATTTCATTACATTATAATGATATTTATGTATACACAATTGCACATATATTTAACTTACAAATATTAATTATAATTGTTGTAAGTAATTCCATATAAAATACTTTTTGTTTATAGCTATAAATGGAGCTTAAATTATTTTTAACACAAAGCACATGATCAGAATATCAGAAAAAGTCACATGCTCCCAAGTGTCATAGGCTTCCCATTCCTGATTACAAAAATTAAAATGTGGTAACACACACACACAATTTTATTGTCATAGTATAGAGATGTAACTAATGACTTGACATGTTTATTTTAATTGGACTTTATATAAATCTATGTGACTAATAATAACAAAGTGTGAATAGAAAAATATAAATAAAATGAAAGATGGAAAAAGTAAGAAGAATACAGAAAGAATATATATAAAAAAAATTTGTATTAGAAATATTTTTTAGTTTTTGATAGAATTCATACTGTATGCTCCAAGGCATCAGGATATGTTGTTGATATTGCTTTGTTACTGCTGTAATTACAGTTAATTCGCATAACTAAAAGTTATATCACTACTGGTTTATACCAGACGTCAAGGGTCAATTGATTCTACAGAATTCCCCATAAATCAAAAAATTTCAGAAAAATCATATTTATTTCCTATTGTAATATCTCTACTTCATTACTTTTAATTCAAAATGTATAAAAATATAAAAACCTAATTTAAAACTAAACTTTAAAATTAAAAAAAAAAAACTAAATTAATATAACTTTTACAGAACATATTAATTAATTAAAAAGGTATTAGTCTGGGTTAAATATAATGTATAACAAAACATTTCATTTGTTGTAATTTTTTTAAAAAAAAAAAACAACAATAATTTCTCAATTTACAATTTGCCATTTTGAATTGTCCTTAAACTTGTTAAATTAAAATGAAGCATGTAGGAAAAATAAATAAATTAATATAATATATATTTTAAAATTAATTTTGTGATACATTTTATGTTTTATTTATTACCGAAGTCTTAACTTTTGTAAATATTTAACCAATAAAACATTGATATTTTTCTGAACTTTTATCAATTATTTTTTAAAGCAATTGTTCATAATTTTATTTATTTTACATAACATTTTCTGAAGCAATTAAAATTTTTATACACACACAAAGAATTTATTAAATATAAATTGTTTTTGAAGTAATGTACACATTTTAAAAGTTATTATTTTTGTATAAGATCAAAATTAGTACTGAATAAAATTTCTACACTATTTTTTAACCAATATTTTTATATCTCCTATGATAATTTCTGCCATTATCTTAAGAATGATAAAAACAAATTACAAGTCTACTGACAAAAAATAAACAACTATCAATATTTCCAATTTACATTTAGTACTACTGAATTACATATTGTTTATTATTAATTGCATAATGCAGAAAGTATTTTACTTTTTTATAGCAAAAATAATTTAGATTTACAATGGCAGCACTTTTGTTTTGAATGAAATTACTCCTTAAGATCATTTTCAATATTACTCCAAATTCATAACTCAATCAGACCAATAAAATAAACTCTAAAATACTACCAATGGTTTCATGGCTACAAGCAGACTTCTCAAGTGTAAAGAACTACAAAATAGTCAAGCATTGGTGGTCAAGGGGTCAGTGTGACTGCCTTACAAGCAGTTGTCCGGGTTGCGGGTTCACTTCCCGGCCAATGCTATGACACATGAAAAAAAAGAACTACAAAATAACAACATATTTAAACCAAACATTACCCACAATTCCACTTACTTTCCATACACTCTTAATATTAATTTTTTTTAAATAAGTTAATTGCTTCAGAATCATACATTTTTAATAATAAAGAATCTTTAATCCTTATTTTTATTTATCTCTCAAAGAAGATAACCTGAGCTTCATCAAAATTAATAGTGGGGCCTATATCATTTTCATGGATATATAAAGCAGAACAATTTTTATTATTTCTAACTCTATTTTTATGTACCTTTATTCTTTCATTTAAGCTCAAACTACTCTGACCTATATATGCCTTCTTATAAAAACAAGGACTAATATACACTATTCTAGGAATAGTCTTCCTATCAAAAATATCTTTTGTATTATTTACTACTTATATAAGGCTAAAACCTTAGAACATTCACCATGAGTGCTTAGTTTTAACAAGAGAGACCTCTACAAATCACAATGCAAGATTTGACTCAAGGTGCATGTACTATGGTTTTAGCCTTATATAAGTATTATGTGCTGACATCACATTTAATAAGAATTAATATTTGTATTATTTAATAAATTATTTAAAATAATACCCCTTTTCCAAGTAATTTTTTTTATTTTCAAACAAATTACTATTTTTACATACAAACAAGGATATAAAATCATATTTTACTTTATCCTTTACATTGTTACTATTACAATTAAATAGAATATTTTTACAAATTTAGAAGAGTAGTCAACAGTCAAATAATCTTTTAAAAACTGATCTTTTGAAACAATGCTATCCCATTAGAAGTATTTAATCTCTTATTTATATAACAATAATGTTTAAAAGCAGCTATTTTATAAGATACATATTGATAGCTATGGTTTATTTATAGATCTACCTTCTTACTCATAAACATAATGACTGAATACTGGACAATTATATCTACATTTCTAATCACTAATAAATCTAAAAATTTTAATTTAACAAAATCTATCCTCCCACTCCATCTTCTTCTATAACATATTTTATAGAAAGATCAAAACAAACTCATTTACCAACTCATTCAATTTATCATTTTCAACTACAAACAAACAATCATAAACATATTTAACAAATAACTTTAAATATAAAGAATCCTTCTTAATAATAATTTCCTCTTCCAAATAGTTAATATAAAATGAAGAAATTAAAGAAGAAATACTATAACCTATTATCCATCCTTTCTTAATCTTATAAAAATTATTATTATAAGTAAAATACATAGACTCCACCAATAAGAAAGATATAGGCCACACTCTTACTTTTGATGAGGCTAAGGTTATCTTCTTTGAAAAAACTGAAATAAAAAAAAGAATTAAAAAATCTTTATTATTAAAAGTGTATGATTCTGAAGCAATTAACTTATTTAAAAGTTCCTTTAATATTAAGGATATTTTGGATGTAGATAGAATTGTGGATAATGTTTTATTATAAATTTATCTTTTTAGACTTTTACACTTGAAAAGCCTGCTTGTAGCAGGGTAGCCATTGAATGTGTTTTAGAGTTGTTGTTTTCTTGCCTAATCTGGGTTAGTTTTAAATTTGGAGATAAGTTTGATTATTTGATTGACTAGTTTAGCTTTAGACTTTAATGTTGACTTTTTTGATGAGTTTTTTTTTTTTAGAATTTAGATAATATTGCTGATATTGTGTAAAGGTTGTTTTATTTTTGTATTTTTATACATTTATAGTTATTTATATATGTTGTTTTTTGTTGCATGAGTATTGGTGAAGTGATATATATATATTGATTTTAATTTTGGAGTGTTGTTCAGTCATTTATTTATGTACGTTTTTGTTTTGATTGGGCTGTTTGAGGGTTGTCATTTTGTATTACTTATTTGTTATAATAATTATTAATTTTTTTTAAAAAAAAATATTAATAAGTAAATAAAAAAAAATTGTGCTTGTTTTGGTATATATATATTTTTTTCAGTTTGTTTTAAATTTATGTGTATTTGTTATTTGTGTTGTTCTTTTCTGTGAGTTTGTGGGATTTCGTTTTTAATAATTTTTCATTGAATGATATTAGGAGGATTAAAAATTATTTACATTAAATGATAGGATAGAATCTTTAAGATTGCAGATTTACTATCTTAATAAATGTAAGGAATTTAATGTTTTCCTAGGAGATGCATTCTTAATATTAAAAAGAATAGAAAATTGTTTAAAATTGGAATTTAGTTTTGAATTTACAAATGTTTATTTTGAATACTTTTCGGAAAGTAAATTTTATTAAGTTTTACAAATTTATTTATGAATATAAAAGGAATAGGTATTATTTATATAAGAGGCAAAATTTTAATTATTCTGTTTTAATTTTTTTTCATAAGGCAATTTAGAATAAATAGATCAAATTTCTATTGTGGAAAGTATGAAAGTAAATCAGAATAGTTGCTAGGAAAAGTAAATAAGATTATTTAAGTAACAGGATAAATGAGAGAAATGTTTCTATTAATATAGTTCTTAATCTTTGTGATATTAAGGTAAATAATAGAGAATGAGAGATGCTTGGTAAAGATCCTAATTTTGTTCCTTTTCATTAAAAAATATAGTTTTTGTACAATTTTGTTTATTGAATCTAGTAATTTGAGTGATGAACATAAAGTTGTTATTCAATTGGTTTTAAATAGAAGCTTATAAAAGAATGAAAAATTATCGATAATCCTTCTGAGGTTAGACATCTTAAGAATAGGTTAATTTCTGAAAATCTGATCATTTCTCATGCTGACAAAAATGACCAGTTTGTTATTTAGAAAGGAAATTACTTTACGCAGAAAAAAAAATTAAATCACGATAAATATGTTTTTAAAAAAAGTTCCCGGTAATGTTATTAAAAGGAGGTTAATGAATATGAAAAAAATGATAAATTTGAAATTTTTTAATGGAGTAAGTTATTTAAAATGTTATCCTAATGACTTCATATTAGCTAAAATGTTTATGAATATTAAGACTCATAAAGAGGATTTTCAATACTTATGTATTAATCCTGTGACACAGAGCATGTATTAGACAGGCTGTGCCTTTTCACATTCATATCAATCCACTGATAATTTTGTAATCTTGTGATTTGACCAAAATAACCTGCACGAGGATCTTGTTCATGATATTTTCACAAAGATTTACAAAAATAATGAGTACTCGGATCTTTTGTACATAATATTTTTCCAAGATTTACAAAGTTATCAGCAGGTTGAATACGCAAATGAAAAGGCACAGCATATCTAAAATGTGCTCTGTATCACAGGATGAATTCTACTTTCTAACAAAAAATATAAACAATTTGGAAAATAATTTACTAAAAAAAAAACCAAATATATATATATATGACATTTACACAAAAAAGTATAACAATACTAAAGATATCAATTTCACCAAAAAATGAATCACCAATCTTAATAAGTACATTTATATGGTTTTTTTACAGCAAAAAAATTAAAATGTAGTGAGAAATATACATTTATAACAATACTAAATGATATTAAACAGAAATATATATATGACATTTACATGAAAAAGTATAAAATGTATAATGATAATAAAAATATGAATTTCAATAAAAAAAAACAAGGTGCCATAATGGACAAAACAACGAATAAATTACAAGAATTGGCTTAAATATTTAAAAAAGCATAAAATATACATGAACATTATTTACTGTGCAATATATAACAGGAATTGTCACAATGAATAAATATAAGTTGTCTGTTGTATTTTATTATAAGTCGATCAAATTTTCTGGGCAAAATGGAGAATTCAAGTAAAAAATTTTCCCTCCAAAATGAACATGCAATTGTGCAGTAAATTACCTGAATGAGATTTTGTCACTAATGAATGAATGTTTTTTTTAAAAAAAGGTAAAATTATTCATAAAATAAGAAAATATTACCCTTTTATTAATTATAAATATTGGCAACCATTTTTTTTTATTTTGTTCATTATACAAATGAATGCAATGTCATCTTTACAACATCTATGCTAAATTCAGCCAAATATAAATCCAGGTGTTATCATGATGTTTCTTATTGTTGCTTATTACACCATTTCACTGAACCCCAAAGTCTTTCAATGTTTTGGGAAAGTACAGTTATTTACTCACTTAAAATCAATTGAATTAAGCAACAATGAAATTGAAATGAACAATGACTACAAAGAAAAAATGCAATGCAATTGAAATCAAGCTGCTGTCAGAATGAAATCTTGACAATAACTAGGCAAAAAAATTTGGTTTTGGAAAAAAAAATCAGATCGGAGATCGGATAAAAAATACATTTTTTTACGAGATCAGATAACAACATAGCAGGGTTTACTTGCATTTATTTGACCTAATCGCAATGTTACACATTTATCATGGATGTGAAAAGATGCAAAAGGTCTAATAAGTGCTGCATCACAGGACTAATATATAATTACCAGATTTTCTTTTAAGATTTATTTTTGATTTTACAGGTAGTGTTGTTGAGAATATTTGTAGATTCTTGAATAATATTTCTAAATCAATTTGTTAATTTTAGTTATTACACAGTTTCTTCTTCTTTTGAAACCTTTAATAAGTTAATAATTTTAAAATGAAAAGTAGTTGGGTATTTGGGAGTTTGAATATTGAAAATATGAATCAATTTGTTAATAGATAAAGTAGTATTGAGATCTTCTGTCTGTGTTGATTAAATGTGGATTTTTGTCAAAGAAAAAATTTAATAAAGATTTGTTTTTATTATTGGAGGATTGTATATATTTTATTTATAATAGTAATTTTTATAAGATTAAGGAAGAATGGATTATAAGTTATATTATTTCTTTAATTTGTTCAGTTTATATTAATTATTTGAAAGATAAAATTATTATTAAGAAGGATTGTTTATATTCAAAGTTATTTGTTAGATATGTTGACGATTCTTTTGTTTGTAGTTAAAAATGATAAATTGAAAGACTTGGTAAATCAGTTTAATTGTTTTGATCTTTCTATAAAAGATTTTGTTAAATTAAAAATTTTAGATTTTCTAGTGATTAGAAATGTAGAGAATAATTGTTTGATGTGTAGATATTATGTTAAAAGTAAGACATTAAGATCCATAATTAAATCTAATAGCCAACTATCTATATCTCATAATGTAGTTGCTTTAAGATATTATTGTTTTAAAAATAAGGTATTAAATAATTCTGAGTTAGCTTTGTTTCAAAATGGCAAATTTTATATAGATTATTTGAGAATTGGCTACTCTGATAAATGTGTTAAAAGTATTTTATTTAATAGTAATTGTAATAATGTAAAGGATAAAAAAAATATGATTTTATTTCTTGATTTTTAAATTGTCTTCTTATAGAATTGTATGTAAAAATAGTAATTTGTTTGGAAATAAGAAAATTGATTGGAAAAGATAGATTACTTTAAATAATTTATTAAATAATACAAAGGAAATTTTTGATAGAAAGACAATTCCTGGAATAGTGTATATAATCCTTTGTTTTGTAAGAAAGTATATATAGATCAGAGTAGTTTGAGATTAAATGAAAGAATAAAGGTACATAAAATTAGGATTAGAAATAACTATTTTAGTTTTGCTTTATATATCAATGAAAAAGATACAGATCACACCATTAGTTTTGATGAGGTTAAGGCTGTCTTTTTTGAAAGAAATAAAATATAAAGAAAAAATAAAGAATATTTATTATTAAAAATGTATGATTCTGAAGTAATTAACTTATTTAAAAATTCTATTAATATTAAGGGTATGTGAGATTAAGTGGAATTGTGGGTAATGTTTTACTATGAATTTATCTTTTAATTCTTTACACTTGAGATATCTGGTGGTAGCAATGAAACCATTGCTTTTGTTTTAGAATTTATTTTTTTGGTTAATCTGAGTTAGTGTTGAATTTGGGGGTGTTTGATTATAAAGATTTGAGAGCAAATGTATACAAAATCAACAGAAGTACTTTTAAAATTTGTATATAAATTAGAGCATATTGATGATGATAATTTATAAAGCAGTCAATCTTTTTGTCTTTTATTTGTCAAAACTATACTGAAAAAGTGTCATTTAATGAACAAATCTTTCCAAATTAATGATAGATCTTCAAATATTTTATAACCAGATATAATAATCCAAAAATCATGAAAATTATTTTCTATTCTAGTACTCTTACTCATTATTTAATTGCAGAAAGCTTGTACATATGACAAAATATCTTATGTCCAATGAATAGTTATTTTATATTTCATTTATATTGTGCCACTAATAAAATATACTGTGAGTATAAATGTAGTTATGATATAATATGTCTATATATTTCAAAGACAAAATTGATATATATATATATTATTTATTTTCAAGTGTTATAATATAATTTTGATTTATTTTCAAATAAATTAGAAAAGTACACATCTGTCTCTTTTGCAGTTATTTGTTTTGTTTACATTTTTACTTAAAAAGAAAAAAAATCATTTGTTTTTAAAACTTTGGCTTTTTAGGTAATTAAGTTAATTACATTAAAATAAAGATACATTTGAAACAACTTTAAACAGATTGCAAATTTTAATGTGAACAACATGTAAAATTATACTAACTGGTCAATTACTGCAATCTATTTTAAACAAAAAGAAAAAAAATCGATTTTAAATTGTGCAACAATTACATCAAATATATAATATATATATATATATATATATATTTGATGTAATTGTTATATATATATATATATATATATATATATATGGAATGTACCAATAGCTCAAACAAACTCATATTTAATAAGTGGGTAAGATAAAATATTTAAAATCTCTATCAAGAATATTCTTATTCTCAGACCAATTGGTATTCTAGATAGAGATTTTAAATATTTTCTCTTACTGCACTTATTAAATAAGAGCTTGTTTGAGCTATTGGTACACTTCCTATATTGCATATTTGTAAAAAAAATCTTTTTAAAAGCAATGCCACATTATATATGACTTGCTTAATATATATATATGACAATAGATGGCGTTATAACAAAAACACCTTCAAGCGTTTGTTTACATAAATGTCAGAGCGAGTATTTCACTATCTCTAACTTAATTTCCACCTTCATATCATGATTTCAAGCTATTTGCTATCGTCAGTGAAGGACAGGATTAAGAAACTAGATCTAAAACACAAACTCTGAGCGTTTAAGAAACAGTTTCTATTCAGCTTGTGAGCGTGAATCTTTTAGACACGTAATGTCTTCAAACTCAGCATTGCATGCCAGATAGCTACATGGGTCTGATATCAGTTCAGCATCACCACATAGTAGAAGTCTCTGCAATATATATCATTGCAAGAAAGACCTCAAAGGTACATTTATGAAAAACAAAAAACACAAGTTAAAAACTTGCATACGCTTGTATTTATGACAATAGATGGCGTTATACCAAAAACACCTTCAAGCGTTTGTTTACATAAACGTCAGTGCGAGTATTTCACTATCTCTAACTTAATTTCCACCTTCATATCATGCTTTCAAGCTATTTGCTATCGTCAGTGAAGGACAGGATTAAGAAACTAGATCTAAAACACAAACTCTGAGCGTTTAAGACACAGTTTCTATTCAGCTTGCGAGCGTGAATCTTTTAGACACCTAATGTCTTCAAACTCAGCATCGCATGCCAGATAGCTACATGTGTCTGATATCAGTTCAGCATCACCACATAGTAGAAGTCTCTGCAATATATATCATTGCAAGAAAGACCTCAAAGGTACATTTATGAAAAACAAAAAACAAATAGTTTAAAATCATGATATGAAGGTGGAAATTAAGTTAGAGATAGTGAAATACTCACTCTGACGTTTATGTAAACAAACGCTTGAAGGTGTTTTTGGTATAACGCCATCTATTGTCATAAATACAAGCGTATGCAAGTTTTTAACTTGTGTTTTTTGTTTTTCATAAATGTACCTTTGAGGTCTTTCTTGCAATGATATATATTGCAGAGACTTCTACTATGTGGTGATGCTGAACTGATATCAGACCCATGTAGCTATCTGGCATGTGATGCTGAGTTTGAAGACATTACGTGTCTAAAAGATTCACGCTCGCAAGCTGAATAGAAACTGTTTCTTAAATGCTCAGAGTTTGTGTTTTAGATCTAGTTTCTTAATCCTGTCCTTCACTGACGATAGCAAATAGCTTGAAATCATGATATGAAGGTGGAAATTAAGTTAGAGATAGTGAAATATTCACTCTGACGTTTATGTAAACAAATGCTTGAAGGTGTTTTTGGTATAACGCCATCTATTGTCATAAATACAAGCATATGCAAGTTTTTAACTTGTGTTTTTTGTTTTTCATATATATATAATATTGTACAGGATAGAAAATACATCCTTACTTTTTGAAGTTCTAGTATGGTTTTAAAAAAAATGTTTTTGATATAGTTTTACTTAAGGATTTTTAAATAAGTTGTTAGTGTTATTGTTAGTAGTTGTTTTATTGTTATTTAGTTCAAGTTTATTTATTTATTATGATATGCTTTGTTTTGAGATAGATTGTTATAATGGCAATATATATGTGTATAATTATGAGTGTGTGTATAAATGAATAATCGTTGATAATGGTATTTAAATTGCTAAATATAATTATATTGTACATTTATTTATTTATTTATTTAAAAAAATTATAAAAGTTATAGTAATAGTATTCTGGTTGTTTGAATATTCAATTGGTTTGTAAATTACAACATACATTTTTCAATGTAATATATATGTATATTTTTTTATTGACATTATTTTTTTCTTTTAATTTGATATTTAAAAAAATATTTTAAAACTGCTAAACAATAGTGTTAAAGATTTTTATTAAGTCAGCATGTGAACATTTACAACAATAGGAAGCTGGCTATGGAACACTGGATATCGTCATCATTCTTGCTGGAATAAGAAAAAGAAGACATTACCTTCATTCATCATTTCTCCAAATTTTCCTTATAAATTTCTTTACAAAAAATTATTGGATTAAGGATTAATACTAAAGATGATTGGCTAAGTTCCTGTCATTTTAAGGTGTTTGCCTTTCTACTTGCTCATCAAACAACATTGGAAACTTCAGTAAAGCATAAAACCTCAAAAGTAAACCAGAATTCTTAAATAATTTTAAAAAAATAGCTTTCATAATTGATTGATACATTTTATTATAACTTCTAAATTACTTCGTGATCTAAAAATAATATTCAACTTAACCATGTATATAATTGAATATCAAGGAAATGACTGAAATTTATGGTTTTAACAACAAGAAGCAAATCTCTCAATTTTCTTGTAATATGTACATATTTTACTTCACTTCAAGCCATTTTAGGACGACTAAAATAAGGAAAGTGTTGAAAATAACTAGCTGATTTAAAATAACTGGACACTAATGCAGATAGCTTATGGTAAAAAAAATTATCTTATTTTTTTTATTGTGTATTTTTTTTATTTTTTTTATTTTTACGTAACATTTAATATATCTTTATGAAAGAATATACAACTGAAATCTTTAAAAACTAATTTATCAATTTATTTTCAATGTTAAAATTTTAAGAATGATGAAAGTCGATTTTAGTATATATGTTGGTTTATTTATTTTAAAGACATTTTATAACTCAAACTATGCAAATATGTTGTAATTATAAATATATATAATATTTACTTTTTTTTATACTTTTTATTTAATTTGCATTTGCATACAGGTGTATTAAATAATAAAAAGTCATTTGTCAGTTTAAATTGGAAATCAATAAATTATATTTTATTGCATAGGAATTGTATACATGTACAAATTTATAGAACTGTATTTATAAGTAATATCATTGTTTAATAATTATCTTAGTTCTTCAATTATTATTTTACAATCTGGTTGCATTTATTCATATCCATTAAATCATAGCAGTTAAAATATTTAATATTTTATACTTGTGTGCATTATATATATTAGTGCCAATATTTCATATGCTAATCATTATCTTTATTTATATTTAAGTCAGTTAACTTTTAAATTTATTTGTTGGTGCAGACATTACTTATTGTTTATTGAAGTTAAAATTATAGTTATAACTTTAGTCCACTGTTGTGAAGTTTTTATCTTGATATTATTAATTGTAGAATAGCCTTAGTATGTCAGGCCTTATTTATCATAGTTATTATTATTACTGGATGGAGTGGATAAATTCCCCATCTGTATTGTATTTATCCATGAGTTGATAGTGCTTATATTTCCAGTGATTGTAATCACATATTCCTAGGTACCTATTGTTGTTTTTGGTGAGCCTCTCCATATATTTTCCTGATGCACTGAAACAAGAAGTCCAGGCATCTTATTTTGCCTCAAATGTAGGTATTATTTTGGAAGCCACCATGCTTTTGATATATTTATGCTAGTTGCATTATGGAGTTCTCTTTTTGGGTCTATCATTCATGAGATTTAATTAAAACTAAATTTTCCACCATAGTAGGTGAGGTTGCTTGTATTTTAGTATGTAATGTCAAGATAATTTTGTTTAAAGGATGTGATTTCTTTAGGATGCACTCAGTTATGTTAGTGCTTTAAAGTATAAGAATGTTTGTGTTTTGTGCTATCATGATTTGTAATCATTCACAAACCAAACAACAATATTTTGTAATTGTAAATGTTTGAATTTATAAGCATATGGTCAGTTAGTATAATCCACACTTGTTATGTATATGTTACAATCATCCAGAACTTTTCTAATGTAGATGTAAATCACTTAGTTATATCTAAATGGTTATTTACATGATTTACATTATGTGGACATTGAATTTATAACTTATGTGTGTATAAATGACTTCTAATAAATGTTTCATTCATTGAATAAATTTAATATTTGCTTAATTCAGTCATTTAATTATTTTCTATTTAAAATTGGTATTTATTTTAAAAAAGTATTAAAGAAATACATTATAACTTAGATTATTAATGCAACAAGATATCTCCCACTCGTTTATTTATTTGTATATTTATTTAACTTCATAACAGCTTATACAGTTCCTATGTGAATATAAATTGCAAATTATAAGTGTTACCGTTAAACCTTATACTTAATTTACCTATAGAAAAATTGAGTATTTGTAAAACAAAACTATTATTATGTTTCCTAAATATGTATATATGTATATGCATGCTATTATAAATCTAAAGTTGCAATGTTGAAATAAAGCTATATCATTTATTTTATATAAAAGAATGATTTTGAGTTTTATTTGAAATTTATTAATTTTATTTTTCTCTATTTTTAGTATATCAGTTCTACAAGCTAGCAGATATGCAAGTATTAAATTATTTGTAATTTCAATTGAATGAATATATTTTGGGATTCAATAAAATTCCTTTTGTTCCAAATTATATTTGGTATATAATTAAATGTAAGTTTAATTAACCCTGAGAACTAATTAGTAATGTACTCTAGTCAATTCTCTATATTATTAAGTTTGTTTTATATAGTTAGCCATGGTAATAGTATATTTTAGTATATTCATTTTGAGGTAGTTTATTTTATCTTAATATATGTATCACATGCTATTAAATTGGTATTACACTCCTTATTTGTATTAAATTTATATTGAGTTGAATGTTGAAAAATATGTTCTTTCTTCTTGCATTCTTGCATAGCATATGCATTTTATTATAATTGACAAGTTACTATGAAACCTGATTAATTTATGGATGCCTCATAGATATATCTTATCCAAATCTTTTCATTTCTAATATAGTATATCCATTATAAATGGTGCAATTTATAAATTGAATTTATAGATCAAATGATTTAAGAGATAACATATTCCATTATAAATGTTGTGCCATCATGAGTCTTAGTCAATTAATAATTATTGATTACATATAGAGTTTCAAGTTGTGTTTTTTTCATTATAAGTGCTGCTTAATAATTTAGGCCACATCATTTTTTTTATTTATGGCTTATATGAGATGCTACATTGATTATTCACGGTTTATTCATATTTCTTCATTTATATTGATTTATATGTATTCCATTACAATTAACCTACCAACATCTAGGAACTTCTTATCTTAATACATTTACGTTCCATTACTATATATATATATATATATAGTATTATCTAATCAAAATAATAAATGTTAGATTTGTTAATAATAATAAATAATTAGATTAAGAATTTCTTTTATTGACTTGTAGAATAAGATGTTGTTTCATCAAAGGCAGATAGTGTTTGGTTACAAACAATCTTTCTTTACTAGAACCCCACTGTATTATTTTTCTTAGCTTATCATATTCTCTCTTTTTTACATTTTGTTACTTTTAATGATTTAGATTGTTATAGGCTTGAATATTATTAACTTTTATAATAGCAAGTTTTTCTCTATCGTTCATTGTATCGTACTCTGTATTTGTACTACCATATTTTCATTTTTAAAATACAATGTTAACTGCTAAGCCCTTTTATTGTAGTATGAATAGATCACAATGTAAAGACAATTAAGCTGAAAAAGTATGAACAGAGGCATGCATAGCAAACTGAATGTACAATATCAAATAAGAAAATACAATCTATATTGAGTTATTTTGAAAATAGATTTTATTCAAAAAAATTTTTTTTCATCTAATTATATGTTTTAGTCATGTCTTGCATTCACAAAATGGAAAGACCTTTAAAAATGGTCCAATAAAGCCATATCTTTAAAAAAACTTGAGTTGAATTGACTATAGATATTTTATTTAAATCTTAGAAATAGATGTAAATTTGTAATAATAATAGAAGTAGAGCAGGATATAGGGTGATAATGGAGCTGTATGCTTTTGATCTACAAGTAGGGATATGGATTATGTGAGCTTTGCTTGAGATAGAATAATTTTTATAATTAAATTATTTAAAGATTTAAGATTAACATAGCTGCTTTTAATAAAATTCATTTTACAAAGAAATAAAACTTAATTTTATAATTTGATGACTACAGATGTTTTCAACAGACAGATAACTGAACAATGGATCAATATGCTTCCAGTTTTACTGTGAAGTTCAATTTAAAATCTTCTATTCTTCAATGTATTGTTCATCCAATGAGTTTGAAATATCCTGCTACTATGTTATCAGTGTTTATAATCTGAAAGTATAAAGTAATCTTTTTCATATCCTAATTAGACAGTGTTGGCATTAATCCTCTATCCATCATACATCACATTACAACATTCAATTGGAATAAAATATACTTTGTGGATGTTTAAATACTTCAAATATCTAACTCAATTTATAGTTGGGATTGGTCAGTAAGACAATGTGCATTGAGAGAGATTGATCTGGAAGATTTTATATTGGGTGATAGCCTTCATGATTTAATAAGTATCTTTCAAGAAGAATGCACTGCTAATCTGACAGATTTGATTGATTATAAATATTTTTAGGTGCATGAATTAATTTAACTTGATAATTCATATTCATTGAGAATTAGTGGGTGCTTCCTTCAGACAATTGTGGTTGTTCTATTACTTTAGATTAGTGTTTTGATGTTATCCTAAGTGATAGTAATGTAGGGGTTTTTTCTAATATAGATGTTCCCATAATTTTATTATTGATTTTTTTAATTGAAATAAAAAATTAAAGAGGTCAGTATCTTATGGACAGTGACTAACATTTAAAACTTTCATTTCTTGTGATCTAGTTTTCATGCAAAGCTTATGCAATAAAAAATATAACTTTTGCTTGTTTATAAATATTTTTGATTATTTTTACACACTAATTGGTCGATTATTTTTTAACACTAAAAGAAATACACATGTCTGCTTTCATTTATTTTTTATTTTTAGAAATAGAAAATAATAAACTTGATTGTAGTATATAGAAAGTCACAACCCATGTGACATCATTATTTGTCTTAATTAACATAGTGTTAATTTTTTTCAAATATTGTAATAATTAGAATACAAATATCAGATTTTAAAGCAGAATAAATCCACATTTGTTCATTTTTATTAAAAAACTTATAACAAAGAGGAATTTTTTTATTTTTTGAAAGTGTTTACACAAACATAATTGATAATGCTTCTGGTCTGCTGTTCTTATTTACTAGTCAGTTTTTAAACATTTAAATAAGATCAAATATGATTATTTAGAATGTTATTCATTTTTAAATTAAATTTAAAAAAAAATCAAGTTCAATTTACTGAGTATTAGTACAAAATAGAGATTTTATATAGAAGTAAAAGGTTAACTATTTTCAAAAACTATCACCAGATGGAGAATAATAGATATTTCATATGGAGTAATAAATAAATACAAACATACATTCACACATACATATGTGCATATAAATATTGTAGGTAACAGTTTAGCCTTGAGCTAGCTATAATTATCTATTTATTTAAATGTTGATATATTAAACATTGTTTAATTAATCATAATGTTTTCTTGTATGTGTGTTATATACATAGTTTTGCACTTTACACATACATCATAAACATATTAGTTATTATTTTGTAATCAATACTACAAACAATTATAAATAATTTATAAATTATTATAAAAATTAGATTAGTATCTATGATGTATTATTTATTTAAATTATAAAAAAAATATTTTTGTTTAAGAAGGTGTTTTAAAAAAAACAAAAAATTTAAAGAAAAAGGTTTAGAGATTGGCTCCGTTCATAATTGCTTAAAATAAATAAAAATTGAATTAGTAATGTTAGAAATGCAAATTTATAAAAAATATGGAATTTGAGTATTAGTCCTGCAATTTAAAGGAGATGTTATGCCTTTTCACATCCACAATAAATGTGTGATCTTGCAATCACATCAAATTTAAGCAAAATAAATCCTGTGATGTTATCCAATCTCATGTGAAAATGTGTTTCTCTTTATTAAAACATGTTTTTTTTTCATTAGCATACTGAACAACATAAAAACATTTTTTTTCATCAGAATGAAAAGTTAATAAAATTATTGTAATTTATATTTCTTTATTTTTGTGAATTGTTTTGGATTTTTTTTTAAATTTTGTTTTTAAAAAAATACATTCATTTATTAGCATTTCTGTAAAAAAGCTCATTCAGGCAATAGACTTTACAATCACATTTTCAGTAAAACTCCATTTTGGGGGGAAATTTTTCAATTGAGATCTCCATTTTGTGTCAGGAATATAAATGCCAATTTGCTTGTTTCAATGCAAAAATTCCTTATATATTAGTCAGTAAGTAGCATATGTGTATATTTTCTTTTTTTAAAAATACTATTTAAAAAAAATAATAATTTAGTGTTTGTTTAGTCCATATTTAAAGTAACATTTTAGTACTAGAGTAATGGCTTTTTGTATTTTACATATTTTTGGACCAAGAAAATATACTTTTTAAGACCAGCTTTTTTGTGTGAAATTCATATCTTTAGTATTGTTATACAGAGTGAAAGTCATATACATTTCAGTATGGCAAATCAATATTTATTTTTAAAATGTTTTTTTTTAATATTGATTTACTATTGTTATAAATTATTAATTTTTTCATGTGAAAGCCATATATATTTGTGTATGGCAAATCAATTTTTTTAAAAGATTCTTTTTAAGATTGATTTCTTGCTCAATTTTACATATCTTTATTATTGTTATAAATTTAAATTCCACCCCATTTACTACTGCTATTATAAATTTTATACTTTTAATCATGTGAAAATTGTATATAATTCTACTCCATATTTTATACTTTTAATTGCATGAAAGTGGTATTTTTAGTCCTGCAACATGGAGCATGTATTAGACATGCTACACCTTTTCACATACATATTCAACCTGCCGATAACTTTATAAACCTTGTGAAAATATCATGTACAAGATCCATGTACACATTATCTTTTTTGCAAATCTTGTGAAAAATATCATGTACAAGATCTGTGTAAACATTATTTTGGTCAGATCACAAGATTATAAAGATATCAGTGGATTGATATGAATGCAAAACAGCTTAACATGTCTAATACATGCTCCATGTTGCAGGATTAATACTCAAGTACCAAAAATATTTTTGTTCCTCTAATTATTTTTTTTCTTCTATAAAAATAAACAATGTGTTTATATGTATAATAAAATATCTATTGCTTCTAGCCAAGTTTTGTTGCTACTTGGACATGAAAAAATAGTTATTTTTTACTTGAAAGATATCAGAAAAAATATTAGCTTGTAATATTATTGAAATATTTAAATTTAAATAATAGGACATTTTATAAACATGACTTTGTTAAATACTGAGAAGTACTTTTGAAATAAATTTAAGAGAATAAAATTATTATATTTACAAATTCCACTTAAAGTAAGGAGACTTCAATGAAATTCAGAACTCCTTGGCTTTTCATTTAAAGTTTTGGTGGCCCTTGCAGCTTAGTCAAAAAAGAACAGACATAAATTGAATCTAATCTGTTATCATATGCGCCATGCTAATGGCATCTCATATTTATTTGATGTAGTTTTTTTAAAAGTCTTTACAATTTTTCATTATATATAAATCATTTTTTTATTGTTAAAATGAAAATTGTTTGATAATTATTCCGTATTATACTGATTTTTATGATCCCATATATAAATAAATTGATTGTATAATTAATTGCAATTTATATACAAAACAGAATCTCGGCCTCAGGGTGGCCTTTGAGCATTCCATCATCAGATTTTCAATTGGATGGCCGGTTGAAGAGTTAGAGTGTGGAGTAGATTGAAACCTGTCCATTAAAGTATGAGGATTGGCTATCTTAATATATATCTGAGCACTTATAGAATATATGTGTGGAGATGGTAATCTGGACCAACTGATGATTTCTCGTTTAGCATGAAATACGTATATTGGTGATTATTTATCTTTTCAACATATATGTGTTCAACTGTATCAGTGTTATGAGATAGAGTGGAGAGTGGTGGGTCGTGTGAAAGTCTGTGCTCATATACCCTATATATAAAACAAACCTCTTGCAAAGTTCTTTATAAATTTTGATTTATTATACAAAATTATTTATAAAATACAAAAAATACTTCAATATTTTGATTATATTCCTTTATAGTCTTTCTCATGGAACAACTAAAAAATAAGTAAAATACAATAAATATAAATCCAAATATTCCACAATAATCCAATATATATAGCAAAGAAAAATACATCTGAGAAACAAAGTTTATATAAACAGAAACTATTTGTTTGTTTAGTGTTTTTATTTTATAGCATTAACATTTTGTTACTTTATATATTTATTATCTAAAACTATGTGCGTAATACCTTTATTTATATAGCTTTTCAATTGTTTAATTAATAATTATTCTTAATGAATTAAAGCACGACTTGTACTTTTAGGACATCTGTGAGAAATGTTTACCAACTACTTCAATGCTTATACAATTTACTGGAGCGTAGTTGAAGCTTACCGCTTTCTTTTAAGGTTAACTATTAAACTTATATAATCAATTAATGTACATAGAACTTTTTATTAAATGTTCTTTAATTTCAAGATGTTAAATAAAATTGTAGCAATCATTGTTTTATCAAGTTTGGTAACTGTAACTATTGTTCTATTTAAATTGTAATCGATAATTTATTAAAAGAAATATATAAATGATTAGTAAAATTTTTAACTTTATGAAATAAATAATTGAATATTTTTTTACATATTCATGCATCAAATTGCTTTTTATTTATCTTTATTCTAATTTATTGATTATATAAATTCATGACTTTATTGGTTATTGATCGTGAATTTATTTTATTCATTAATATATATATATATCCAAAACTGTCTAACACTATACTAGCAAAAAATAAAAATGCAAAACCATAAAACAATACAGTACTAGATTAAATTCAAAATTTTACCAAAATCCTTGGTGGAGTTTGAAATGAATTATGGGAAGGTTTGTTTGTTTGTATATATATATACATATATGTTTTCTTTTAGGTTGATTTTCACTTGAGAAGGTCTATTTGTAGTAGATGAAACCATGGTTGTGTAAGGATTTTGGTAAAATTTTGAATTTAATCTAGTACTGTATTGTTTTATGGTTTTGCATTTATATATATATATTCCTTCAACAAAAAGCAGGTTGGGATAATTAAATTATATAATTTCGTGATAAGCTGCTGACAAATGTTAATCGGTGGTGGGAGTTCGTTACAATTTTCCATTTCTTTGATATGTTACATTCTAATATTTTAAATTTTGAGTGCTGTTAAGTAATAAAGACTCACGTGTAAAAAAGACAATGTAAATACTTGCATAAATAGAATATTATTACCTTCAGTCACTTTCAGTTAACCAAGAATGAAAAGTTCTCCAAATTTAATCCAGTAGTTCCAATTTACACTTCCGTTCTTCAAAGCATTAGAAAATTTCTTTATTCATTAACTCATTTATTTGTGGCATTTTTTAATGGATAACAGTTTAGAATTTTAGTTATTCGTTTTATTATCACTTTTAGCAACATCATCAGCACAATTCAATTTTATAATCCGAATTAATCTGATTGATTGCGCTCATAGTGACAGATAAATAAAATAAGTCTTTTGTGTTTGTGCTTCACTTTTTTTTTTAAAAAAAATATATTCAACAATATTATACCTCTCCATATTTTTTATGTGGTACATTTTCTTTGTATTGCTTTCCTAAAGTGTAAAGTTTAAATTTCTAAGAAAATATTATCAATATAAATTTATTAAAAAAAATTCCATTAAACATTCAATATATGATTTTTTTCCCCTACAGTACAGGCTTTTTTATGTCTGCACTCCAATATGTAATATATAGGGGGTTTGAACTTAGACTTTTGCAACACCCTCAACTATCCATGCTACCTCATACTAGTGATACACTTGATCACATACATGTCGAAAAGATAAATAATCACCAATATACTTATTTCATGCTAAACCAGCACTCGTCAGTTGGTCCAGATTATCATCTCCACACATATATACAATCAATGCTCAGATGAGCATTGATTGTATATATGTGTGAAGATGATAATCTGGAGCTGAGAATTGATGGTATATATATATATATATATATATATGGAGATAATAATCTGGACCAACTGATGAGTGCTGGTTTATCACGAAATAGGGTTTGGTGATTATTTATCTTTCCAACAAGTGGGCTGAGCATTGATTATATATATGTGTGGAGATGATAATTTGAACCAACTGATGAGTGCTGGTTTAGCACAAAATATGTGTATTGGTGATTATTTATCTTTTCAACACGTATATGATCAAGTGTAGCAGCAATATGAGATAGCATGGATAATTAAGTATTTAAGTTATTCCTATAATTCTAAAGCATTATTTTTAACAATAACAATTTCTAAAAATGTAAATGACCATTAATAATCTTCAAGTAAAATTGTTTTAAAACATTTTGGAAAGTGAAAAATTATTCTTACCAAATTAATATTTTTTATCTTGCAGTATCAAGCTATTAACAACTGCATTCAGCTACACTTTAAACATTATTTCTAATATCCCAACTTAGCACAATTTAGTTTATTTCATATTTGTAGGAAAAAAATATAAGGTAATACATATTTATAAAATATACAAATACACATGGGTCTCATTTTATGTGGTAGATAGGTTTCTCAGAAAATGTGCACAAAAAAAATCACACAAAAATAGACTTAACTTACCTTGCAAAATGGTGGATATATACTGTAATTTTCCAAAAATGGCATAAAAGTAAAGCAACAACATAAAATTACTTTAAAATTTGCATAAAAGAAATAAGGAAATAAAATATGACTAATAAAACATTTCAAATTTGAAAAAAATTGATACAAGACAAACTTTTTTTATTAACTGCAGTATTTAATTTTATTCAAAACAATATATTTTTATAGGTAATTTACAGTATTTTACATTTTTTCATACATGTACAGTATTTTAATTATTATTGCTATTTGATGATACACAGAATCATTTGTAAACTGGTAAGAAATCAGATTCATCACAAGAGGAAATCCAACTAGTGCCCAACTACATTTTTTTTAATTGCTCTTATAATGGACTCGCCTAAATTAAAATGTTTTTCAATCACGGTTGATCTTTCCCATTTCACTAAGTGATCGAAAATTGAAATTTCTGTTTCCAAAGAAATTCATTTTCTTGGGTGTTTTTTCCTCCCCATTAGGGTAAACTAAAAGTTTAAAATAAAAATAAGAACTTAGACTTATAATAATAAAAAGACATCTACTCACCACTGTTGGGCAAAATTTAATTAAAGCTAACAATTAAAAATTAAATTCTTATTTTTGTTTTTAATTTTTTTATTTTCAATTCTGTTTAAAAATCAAATTTCATCGTTTCACATCACATTTATTTCAAATCACATTATGTAATTTTTAAATTGTTAATTACAATTAAAAATCAGATTTTAATTTTTAATTGTCAAATTTAATTGTGCCCATCACTGTTACTCACCTTCCAAAAATAAACTTGTGGACACTAAATGATTAATTGATTATGTATTCTTTTTTTAAAAAGCAAAAATAGAATGTGATTTAAAATGCAAAAACAACAACATGCATAGTATAGACATATATAATATTTGAACAGATTTATATTATAATCTTGTAAAATTTAATGTATGTATATAAAATGGGGAAATCCTGATGTTAAGTGAATTATGAACTTCTTTTTTGCATAAAATCTATTACAGTACTGTTATAAAGCATTGAGAATATTGAAATTATTAGATGGAAGTCGAACTTGATAATGCACTATTACTTTAAATATGACATGCGAGTACATGAAATTTATAATATTTAAAGTAATAGCGCATTATCAGAGCTTGACTTCTGTTCTAATAATTTTCATTGCATAAAAGAAAACCACATACAAAGATATTAAAAAGAAATATGAATCACATAACTTCAAAATCACATTAAAATAATCCGCATAAAATGAGACCTGGGTGTAATTTTTTATTGAAACAAAAACTATTGCATAATAACAAAAAAATAATAAAATCATAGGTAAGTTATAAATTCAGTGACATGAATACTTCTGCTTTTTTGCTTCAAAATTTTTGAAAATTTGAATAATTGTTATATAAAATACATCTTAAACTGTTGTCTTAATATGATTGTGTATTTAGATTTACTGGTGATTTAAGGTTCAAAAAAATTATTGCAACTTAAATAACAACAAAGATCATATTTTTTTTTACTAATCTAGATATTTTTTGTAAATTTCAGCCAAAAATTAAATAGGTCCTCTTCTTTATATTGTATTTTAAAAGAGGCAAATAAATATCTTTGCCTGGAAAAATTGAATTTTGAACCTAATTATATAACTTTTATAAACTTCTAAAATATTCTCTGAAAATTTATTGCAAATTTGATATGTTTAGAATCTAATACTTTTTTAAGGTGATTTAGTAAGAGTTACTTATTCAAACTCAAAAGTCACTCAATTTTTTAACTATTGCAAAAACATAAATTTTAAACCATATAATTCATCATGCTATGGTGTTTAAAATATATGTTTTTGTGCTTGGAAGTAAAATAATTTATTTTTAAAGTAAAAAAAAAATATTTAAATATAATGTTCATGTTTCTTTTCAGATAAAAAATATGACTTCATTCTTGCATTTATAAACATGGTTTAAATCTTTCAACTAAAATATGTAAAATCTCTATATGAAAAAAAAAAACAATTCTATACAAACAGGCAAAACTCACTATATGTATTGCCACACACAGCAAGCTAAAGTAATCAATGGATGTCATAAGGCTTGTGCATAAAATCTCCAACTAGTGCCTACTCATCCAATATTCCAGACTAAATATCTGGCTCATGGCTCTCATCAATGAGGAGCCTTGGATCTGAAAGCACTGCACCTAGATCTCCACTTATCTACAAAACTAAGTCTTAAATTAAAAACACCTTAATATTTTCAATCCAAGCTCATTAGCTTATATAATCATATAGGTCTGAACTCAGTTCAGTACCTATACATTTTGGTGTCTTTGGTTCTTTAATAACCATAGCCACCACTATTTTATTAGGCAGGATTGGTTTTAAGCCAATAAACATCACATGAGCATCATTTCTTATGCTTGCTTTTAATCTGTTATTAAAACAGGCAAAACTCACTATATGTACTGCCACACACAGCAAGCTAGAGTAATCAATGGATGCCAGAAGGCTCTCCATCTAGTGCCAGTATTGCCTAGGCACTAGATGGGGATTTTATGCATGAGCATTCTGGCATCCATTGATTACTCTAGCTTGCTGTGTGTGGCAATATGTATAGTGAGTTTTGCCTGTTTTAATATCAGTTATAAGCAAGCATAAGAAATGGTGATCATGTGATGTTTATTTTATACAAACTAAATAATTTCTGCAAAATATTGTATATAATTAGAATATGATTCATTTATTTAATAACATTGTCTTTCTTACTTAAATTATTGAATATTTATTTCATTTAGTAACAAAGACATGAATAGAAAAATAGAAAAAAATGTGTAAGAGTTTAGTATGATAACATACTTGCTTAAAACCCTTTCTAATGAGCAAATTGTTTTTACTTGTCCTGCCTGTAAAAGTTTATGGAATTTCATGATTCACAATTACAAGTAATGTTACTAAATTAATATATTAATTTAATTTTACTATAAAATCATATAGAATTTTTTTACAACTTTACTATTTTTTACTTCAAAAATATGTTATATATCTAATTAATATTTAACATGAGTTGTGCAAATAAAAAAAAACCTTACAATTCCTTATAATTGTTTTTATTATAACATCCATACAAGTAATTACATATTTTTTTTTCCATAGTAAAACCATTATTATCACCAATAGAATTAATATACTTTATAAAATATTCAGATTTTCTATAATTGCCACTGAACACTAAAAAATAATCATCCACATACCTAACCCAAAAAACAGGTTTATATTTTGTAAGACAAAAATATTTATCTTTATAATCATCTATAAATATAGCAGCTAACAATCTATTCAAACTATTCCCCATACTCAATCCTTTACATTGTTTATAATATATTTCATTATATTTAAATACCACATCTTTACAACAAATATTTAACATATCATACAATTGATTACATTCCATTTCTATATTCTTATTATTATCTTTAATATACCTATTCAATATTATATCAAATGCTTTATGTGGTACAATATTTGTGTACATACTACATATATCAAGTTTAACAAAAACTTATATTCCTCTAAAAAACATTTAAAGTCTTTACAAAATCATATGAATTACTCACATTATTTTCTTTTTTTATTTCACCATATTTTTAAAAATATTATATAATCATTTAGACAAATTTTCATAATACATATCCACAGCACTAATAATAGGTCTTAATGGTATTCTAATTTATGTATCTTAGGTATTCCATATATACTTGCATCTTTCCCATTCTTTTCAACCTAAATACTATAATGGTCAGATTTGTACACTCATACAACAAAATCCAAAGCCCAAGCAAAATACACCAAAGCTGACCAGAGTGGGGTGGTTGAGACCTCTAGTCCGACCAAACTTAAACTCATCTGCCAGTGCTCCAAATATAACACCTTATGAGTGACATCTCTGAGGTTACACTCAGTCCTCATTTAACCATGAGCCGGCATAGGACAGGCTGAAACATGATACATAAGGTCACTACTGATCTAACTACATGGGTGATATATAACACTTAATACTCTATTAATCTTAACTACAGAGATATCCACACATAGCATATAAAATCATAAAGAAATTGGAGTAATGGATTGTGAAATTTAATAATATAGTGTGGATTGGACAAGATACTATGGATTAGATAAGATACTGTGGATTGGACAATTAGAACCTAAGCAAGAAAATATGCAACAGTTTATATTTTAAAAGATTTACTAAAACAATAACAAAAATATAAAAGAAAATGTCACAATGGCAAGCATTGTACAATATTCAACAAGGTATCCAATACAGGCAAGCATCTAATAATGGATGGAACTGTTATCAGTACATCTGTCCCCTTTTAATATATTACAATACATATGTGTGTGAGGTGTATAAGCCATGCCTAATCATTTAACATGCTCATCTTATGATTTTGGTTTGCTTAAGTTATAAGCTGATAGCTTAGTAGAGATGATGCGTACAGACAGCTTTAAATGGCTGTTATATATACTAATTAAGTGAGCAACTAAATAAGCTCAATATCATGCAGATATGGGAAAAAGAACTTGTTACTCTTAGATTCACATGTATATGCTATGGTGCTATATAAAATGTTAGAGTAAGCTTACAGGGTGAGTGAGTGATTATTCAAGAGCTTCAGCATCAAATGCTCAGTTTGCTCTGAGACCAACAGTTTGCTGCTATTGATATATGAACATATAAGTTCAGGAACTCGGATTGGCTTTAGAAAAACTCTGGGTCCACATGCTCCAGTTCTAATAAAGATAGCCATAACGCGAACTAAATAATGGATGGCTTATTACCATGAACCCATGTAAGACGCAGCAAAATGTAACACATGTAAGTGTATTATATAAAGACACACCTGCAATGCACACCATATATAGAGCAATAAGTATGTGTATAATTAATTGTACCTAAAACAGCTAGCTTCTACCTGTCAAGCTAACTCAACCCAGTTCTTAAAATAGCATTATAATTATGCTAATAAAAGGAATTTAAACTGTATAATAAATAATCTAGTTAAGATCCTGAATCTGCATATAAATATTTATAATTAAGGAGGGAGAGTATATTTGATTGGACTTAATACAAATGTTAACAAATATACTTTATCATCTCTAGCCAGTATATCCCCTTTCAACTAATAAATATTAAAAGTCATAATACATAAAACCAGCTAAGCAAACCTTCCAAAATGTTATAATATTACAATATATATATATATAACCATGATAATAATAGCGGTTAGTGGTCGTTTATTATCAGTATCATAATTTCGAAACGGTGATTCAATACACTAAATAATGCTTTTAAAATGTTTAAAGTGGAGAGATTACAATTATCTCCTTTATTAATTAATTAGCTTCACTGTTTCGAAAGATGAGCATATTATCACATATATTAAACATAAAAAAATGAATTTAAATAAAATATTAAAAATATTGGTTAAAAGTTAAGGAAGTCTGTAATTTATAGGGATTTAAGATAATAGATTTCAGGCATTTAATGATTACAAAAAGGTAAAATCTTTTAATATATAAAAGATTTCAGCAGTTTAAAAAATTAAAGTAAAACTTGTTTCTCTTTTGTTACTTTAAAGTAAGTTATAGATTTTAAGAGAGCAGTCGATCAGAAATGATTTTTACAATATATATAAAGTTACACAAATTTACAGAGTTTCTTTTACAATAGAGTAAAATTTAAAGAGTTGTGATAATTTAGATAGAACATTCTTTTATAGTGGAAAGCGAGCTTAAAGTTTATAAATTAAGTTCATAGACTGCAGTTTTTAAAATTATTATCATCATCGTCTTCTTGGTGGACTTGAACAGTATATCAATGATAGAGGCTGGAAAAGCATAAAACAGTCACATAATTTCAGTGACATTTCTTTTTAGGTAGGTTTTAAGTTTCTTCATATTTCCATCTCATGCAGTTGGTGGAAAATTTGTTCATAGGTATGTTGAAGGAATTTGAGAGCACCATCTTGGCTCAAACGAGCCAGCAAATATTTTATTCTACTCAACCATCTTGGAGTGGACTTCACAATAATTAACAGGAAAGGCAAGCTAAAAAGAACCCTTAACCTAAGAAATCTACAATATTTATATTTCCCCAGATCAAAAACCAGTAACTATCTATTTTAAACCAGAATTCAACCCCCCTCTAGATTTTACGATTTTATAGCTCATAGCTGGTTTCTTTTGACTCTGATCTTTTTTTATTTGATTTCCCAAACTTTTACTGGTTTTGATCTGGAAAAAGAACTCATTACAATCGTAATGAGCTTTAGAACAAACGTTTATAGCTCAGAAACCATTCGATCCAACTTGAGAATTATTCCAAATTGTTTTATCACTATTCTGTGAATTTCACATGTAATTTACAATTCATTTAAATAAAACTTGCTTCAGATTATTTAGCAAATATTTAACTGTACATTTTTTAAATAAAATAGATATTATACAATATATTATTTATTAAATAAAATATAAATGCTGCAATATATCTATACAAACATTAATATTACAGTCTTTTATATATGCATGTATGTGTGACAATAACTATATAACTGTGTGAATGCATAAAAACTGTGTGGATACATAGATAACTGTGTGGATACATATACAACTGTGTGGATACATATATACCTGTACTAGAGAGTGTTTAAACTGGCATAGATGTGTCTGTGGGGACAAATAGGTTAAACATATATGAGGGCAGAAATATACTGTTTCATTACATCCACTTTATTAATACAGCTTTTATTATACATATCAGCTATAATCCTATTAATAATTTTATTTTTTTCTATACTATCATTCTTTCTAATTCTTTCAAAACAATCCTCTTCCAATAATTTTTTAATTTTTTCATCATATACTTCCTTCATCATAATTACCATACTAGATGTCTTATCTCCTCTCAAAAATAACATATCTTTATATTTACTTTTAATTTGACTAATAATTCTCTTTTCATACCCATTTTCATATTTATACTCCAATCTTTATCATATTATATTCCAACTCTACTCTCTCAACATCATATATTTTTTGTCATTTTTATAACAATTATACATATTTAAACTATTATTAATTTCCCTAATTTTATCAATAAATAATTTATTTTTTGCCTCAATTTGAAAAACATCTTTATTAACATTACTATTTATTATAGGAATATACTTTAAACCTTTGTCCAAAATCTCTTTCTCCTTTTTATCAAATATCATTCCAGTTAAATTAATTATAAAATTATTTTTATTATAATCACATCCTCGATACATATTATTAATATGATCTTTTCTATTATTCCCACACCTAAATACATCAAGTTTTTGTTTATCATAAATTAATTTTCTTAATTTTTTATTATGTCTAATTCTTATTATATTTTATAATATTTCATTTTATTCAAATAACAATATCTTAACATATCTTCTTATATCAATAAAATTTTAATTATACAAATGATTTCTCTAAAGAGACTAATTATAAGTAAAATGAGAATTGCAAAAATATCATACCTACTTAAAATTTTAAATTTCATCCTAGTCAGATATTTATAAAATAAAATTTATCATATTATATTGGGGCTATATAATGTTTGGACAATATATTCTATTTCTTTATTCCTATTAAGTACAACATTCTTATATCAAATAAAATTATAACTAGAATCATCACTAAAAATGAATTTTTATCCTTAAATTTATAATAATTTATATATTTTTCTATAACCTATAAGAATTTAAAGTTTCAAACTTATTATAATTATAGATTAAACAAGTAGCTTTATATTTACTATCATTATCTACACAATGACATGAGCTGAAACTTTTCAACATGCTTTATTTTTATGTATTTTCCATTGAAAATATCTTTTAATATAATGATCTTGTTTTCGTAAGATTTTAAAATATCAGAGTATTTATTATACAAAATCATTTTTTGTCATTTTTATTTATTGCAATAAGTTCATAAATTAATTTTATGTATAGCTGCATATTTTCTACATCCCTAAAACATTTGCAAATAATTGTTTTCTAAAAATACTTCAAAATTACCTGCCTTATGCTGAGCTACATGTTTAATATCTTTATCTCTGTTATTAGTAAATAAATTGTTTACATATACCTGGCTACATCTAACATAATCCACATTCTGATAATTTTCCTAAGAACATGTAAGATTTTTTTTGAATATACTACTTCTACATTTCATATCATAAAATAAAAATGGTGGATTATGACCTGAATTTTATCTCACTAAATTCAAATTATCAGAACTACTCACAAATCTTATATTTAAACAAGCAAAAACTCTCTATATAGTAGTGCTACTTTGTGCTAACCAGAGTAATGAATGGATTCCAGAAGGCTTGGGCATAATATCCCTATATAGTGCCTAATCATCCAATATCCCAAGATTAGTTTCTGGCTTGTGGCCTTCATCAGTGAGGAGCCTTGGATCTCATAGTGTTGTAGTGAAGTAGATATAAAAGGTGGCTGTTGGAGGATTGCATTAGAACCTAAGATCTAGGTGCAGTGCTCTCAAATCCAAGGCTCCTCACTGACAAAGGCCACAAGCCAGAAACTAGTCTGGGGATATTAGATGAGTAGGCACTAAATAGAGACTTTATGCACAAACCTTGTGGAATCCATTGATTACTCTGGTTAGCACAAGGTGGCACTACTATATGGAGAGTTTTTGCCTGTTTACTAACAGTTATGTGCTAGCATGAGATGGTGATCAAGTGATTTTTAGTGGTTTAACACCAATCCTGCATAATAGGATAATGGTGGCTATGGTTGTTAAAGAGCCAAAGTCACCAAAATGTATGGGTGCTGAATTGGTTCAGACACACATGACTATATAAGTTATTGAGCTTAGATTGAAAATATTAATGTGTTTTCAATTTCATTCTCATAGTTTTGTAGTGAAGTAGAGATAAAAGGTAGCTGTTGGAGGGTTGCATTAGATCCTAAGATCTGGCAGTGCTCTCAGATCCAAGGCTCCTCACTGATGAAGGCCACAAGCCAGAAACTAGTCTGGGGATATTGGATGAGTAGGCACTAGATAGGGATTTTATGCACAAGCCTTCTGGCATCCATTGATTACTCTGGTTAGCACAAGGTGGCACTACTATATGGAGAGTTTTTGCCTGTTTACTAACAGTTATGTGCTAGCATGAGATGGTAATCATGTGATGTTTAGTGGTTTAAATCTTATAGTTAAACTATTAAAATCTACTGTATTTAAATATTATTTTTGATGTTCTATTTTATAAATGATTTTTACATATTTCACCATATTAAAATCTTTTCTTGTCTGTTATTGAATATGATCTCTATGTTCACAATCAGAATAAACTATGTACTACATGATAACAAAACCATTTAAGTTTCAAAACTTTCATCTCCAGAGACAAAATTTCTGTATATTGACTTTTCAAACAGTCTGTATTATTTGAGGTAACTTTTTCTTTGTTATTATGGAAATAAACATGCTTCCTATAATTTCCATTGCTTTTAATAGTTTACTGATCTAAATATTCTTCATTATCTTTTACTGAAATATCAGAGCTTTTAGTTTCAAAATTAACATTCTTCATATTCTCTATTTTCATTTCATCATCACAACTTTTTAACTATTTTTTGTTTTTCATTTTAAACATTTTTAACAAGGTTTTTGAACCTTTTAAATGTATGCATCTTTTTTGTATAGCTTTGTTTACTACTGTTTACTTTTAAAAATTTTCGAATTTTATCCACGATTCTTTAGATTCAGAATGTAATTTTTGTTTGAATGTCTGAGTTAAAATCCTTCTAATTATATTAAGTTTACTATAGACATTATACTTGTATTTAAATATTACATATTCAGCCTGTAACTTGTCCTATATATGAGGGTCAAAGTGATGTAAAGTCAACATGGGTATGTCAATAATATTGGCATCAACAAGAGCTTTGAGTGTTTCATTTATCAGATTTCAATGATATGGATGGTTGAAGAGTTGAAGGATAGAGACAATTGAAACCTGTACATTTAAGTTTGAAGATTTGCTATCTTAATATAAACTGAGTACTGATTATATAAATATATGTGGGAGATGAAGATCTGGACCAACTGATGAGTGCTGGTTTAGCAAAAAATAAATGTATTGGAGATCATTTATTTTTTTCACAAGTATGTGGTCAGGTGTAACAGTTGTATAAGATGGAATACATAGCTATAGAGAGCTTGAAAGTCTGAATTCAAATTCTTCTAATTTCATTAAATTCATTTTGAGATTTATCAAATTTAGACTCATCATAGCACGTGATTAATTACATTTGGCTTTTAACTTCTTAAAATCAGTATCAAATTTAGCTTGTGACTGATCAACTTTGGCTTTTAACTTTTTAAAATCACAATCAGATTTAGCTTGTGATTTATCAATCTTTGAACATAAATTTTAAATGATCTTCATTAATTCTGAGTAACCATTTTCAGACCTATCCCACAGATTTCTATTATCAGCATTAGCAGTATTACCAATTAAAACTACTTTAAACAAAACAAGCTAATATCTATAACTATAAATTATTATAAAAACTAACATAAATAAACTATATTTACTGAAGCATTTGTCTGAAGACCTATTCCATCTTTAACAACTTCTTTCAAAATAAGTTATCTAATAAAATACACATAGATAAAATTAAAATATTTTCTACTTCATAAGAATACATTTTATTTATTTTTTTCTTCAAAAATTTAAAACATAATATCATAAGCAAAATAAGCTTTAAAATTGAAAATATTTCATATAAGTCACAAAAAAATAAACATATTTAATTTTAACTCATCAATATATTAATATAAAAATTAGAAATAAATTATTTACTAGGTCACACACTTATCAAAATAAGAAATTTTTTTAATCATAGCTACCTAAAGTTTATTGTAACTAAATTAATCAATGCAAATAGATGTTTGCTTATGTTTATAATGACCGAATTCAAATTTAGTGATATAATAATAGTATGAAATAAATCTTAATATATATTTTATGTCTCACATAAATATTCTTTTACGTCTATACTTGTTTAATATATATTAATAATTTCATTTGGTTGTCATTGCTAAATAAATACTCCATTTCATGATATCTTAACTTGCTCTTCATAAATAAATAACGTCTAAATAGAATACATCCCAGGGTTCAAAATATATGTGTGTGCGTGTGACTAAATACAAGTAAATAAATAATTTTGACTAAATAAAAAAAATAGTCAACTTTAATGAATAAAAATTTAAATTTACTTTAATTATATCTATTAAAAAATAAAATATTTATTTACAATTAATAAATTAGTTTAATTAAATAAAAAATAATTTCAGCTTCCATTTTTCTAAAAAAATAAGTTGTTATAAATAAAGTATATGTTTCACGTGTATGTATGCAACAATAGGATGTATGACATATAAGTGGATGTACTTTATAAATCTAATATATACAATAATCTTTATTTTTATTATAAGCACACAATGATTTAAGCATATAACCCAACTACAATATATATATATATGATGATGAAGCATGTTATTTATATTTATTAGAGTAATTAAATAACATTTTTTATTTCATTAAGTACCTAATCACATAATTCATAACAAATTTTAAATAAAAACCTAGTTTAACCACTATATATATATATATATCCTCAAGAAACTTCAAAATGGTAACACTCCTTTGCTATAATCCATTATTTATGAGTGGTTCAAATCCTAAATATGTATTTTATATACTTCTATCTAAAATACAAGAAGGGAACTTTTTTATATTTGTTAAATAAAATGCCACAAATATTAAGACATCATATTATTTATAACACTTATAAACTAAATAAATTCCATAACCTAGTAAAACCTACTACAATATTTTTAAAATTAATAGATATGATTACTATCTAAACATATAAAATTCAAGACAATCAAATTTAATAAATATTATTCATGCATACATATAAAATACGCAGAAAATGTAAATGTATTTGTTGAAAACATTAAAATGTCAGTAATAATAATAATTGGAGTAATAATAATAACAACAAAACAAAAATAACAACTAATATATTGTTACTAACGTGCTTTTCTTGTTAAAACATCTGAGAGAAGATTAGAAACAATGCCTTTAATAAAACAATATATATATATTATAAGTTAAATAATAACATTAAAAAAATAAGAATAAATAATAAAGTGAAATTCTTTTTATATTTGTGTTGATTTCCAATAATGTTGACTATAATTTATAGATTTTATTTAATGATAATCTATGTATAATTGTATTGCAATTGATCTATTGATTAAGGTTATTTAAAATAGTTAAAATGTTATTATTACTGTAGACATTGGAATTATTCAAAAGAGTTCTTTAAAATTGAAAAATATTTGTCAACAAATTACTTAAAAAAGTTTTCCTTTTAAATATTTTAACAGTGGTTCATAAATTTGTTTGTTACTTTAAGGTCCAAATTTTTTTTAGATAAAGAGTTGATAAACAATTCAAAACAAAGCAAAACTCTCCATATAGTAGTTGAATTGTTTAATAACAATTATGTGCTAGTATGAGATAGTGATCATGTGATGTTTAGTGGTTTAAAGAGTTGATGTTTTAGATTCTTTAAAACCTGTTGATTTTCCTTTAGATAACCATTTCTCTAAATGGTATTTGACAAGCAGATAATGTTTTTTAAAAGCTATAAATCTTCAGACAAAGATTGAATTTTACTCTTCCATAGTTATTTGCTTACCATGATGAATATGGTGAGAAGGTAAAAATGTAAAAGATAAAGAATATATGAGTACAGACATTCACAGACCCACCACTCTCCACTCTTTCTAATAACACTGATACACTCAAGCACATATATGCTGAAAAGATAAATAATCACCAATATAAGTATTTCATGCTAAACCAGCAATCATCAGTTGGTCCAGATTATCCTCTCCCACACATATATACTATAAGTGCTCAGATATATATTAAGATAGACAATCTTCATACTTTAATGGACAGGCTCCAATATACTACACACTCCAACTCTTCAACCGTTCATCCAATTGAAAATCTGATGATGGAATGCTCGAGGACCACCCTGAGGCTGAGATTCTGTTCACACCCATGTTGACCTAAGGTCAATCTGAACCCCACATGTACAGGACATGATCCATTAAATACATATGCAAGGATGGGCAGACATCTCTACAATGTAATAACTGAAACACAGGCTTATTACATACCTGTGTCAATATATGTAATATAGGGTATATGAGCACAGACTTTCACAGACCCACCACTCTCCACTTTATCTAATAACACTGACACACTCAAGCACATATACCCTATATTACATATATGGACACAGGAATGTAATAAGCCTGTGTTTCAGTTATTACATTGTAGAGATGTCTGCCCATCCTTGCATATGTATTTAATGGATCATGTCCAGTACATGAGGGGTTCAGATTGACCTTAGGTCAACATGGGTGTGACAAGAATCTCAGCCTCAGGGTGGTCCTTGATCATTCCATCATCAGATTTTCAATTGGATGGACGGTTGAAGAGTTGGAGTGTGTAGTATATTGGAGCCTGTCCATTAGAGTATGAAGATTGTCTATCTTAATATATATTTGAGCACTTATAGTATATATGTGTGGGAGATGATAATCTGGACCAACTGATGGTTGCTGGTTTAGCATGAAATGCGTATATTGGTGATTATTTATCTTTTCAGCATATATGTGCTTGAGTGTATCAGTGTTATTAGATAGAGTGGAGAGTGGTGGTCTGTGAAAGTCTGTGCTGCTATACCCTATATTACATATATGGACACAGGTACGTAATAAGCCTATGTTTCAGTTATTAAAAGATAAAGAAGTAATTTTCAAGAAATCAAAGTATCTTTTATAATAATAATAATTTTTATTAGTCATAAATTAAAATTCATTAGACAATAGAAATGTTATACGTTAACTTTCATAACTTTCTATTTTGCTTCATTATTTAGGTAATAAAATAAAAAAATTACAATAGCAACCATTAAATGTCTCCTAAAATCCTTGACATTTTCCAATCATTCTAAAAATCTTTACATAACACTGATTTAAAATTATATATATAAAGTCTTTTCAAATAAACCTCATTTTAAAATAATATATTTCTTTTTCTTCTCTTTTCTCTCACTAAATCACACCATTACTGTATTATCTATTATTATTAATATTATTTAAATAGAACAAAATATATTTTAAAACACAAAGTTTAAAATGTTAAGAAAAAAACCCAAAACAAGCACCCACACACTTTTTTTGTTATTAATATTTCACTATAAGTAATTCCTTGTAGCTAATGTAAATCTTTGAAATCCGTTTTTAAAATATATTTGTTTGTTAATTTATGGCTAATTATTTATATAAAACATTTGTTCACACAGATATATAAATGTTTTAGAATGTATTTGAATAAATAAATAAAGTGTACCTTTCAAGAAAAATTGATATCGATTTTAATACGAAGAAAATATTGTTACAATATTATTAAAATAAATTTACTCATACTGGGTTTTTCTAAAACGTAGACTTATAATGAAGCTTCAACAATAAAGTATTTTTTAAAGGCAAGATTTTATATCAATATATAAAGTTTTAAATAAGCTGAAGAAAATTTTAAACACATTTATTTGCATATTGGATTTTAAATAATAATTATAATATGTATATAAAATAGTTTTTGGATTATAATGTTTTCATTGTTTTTTATTAACAGATAAGGATATACATATGATATGGTACCATAAGAATATAAGTATTCTTCTTTGAAAATTAAATAAATAATTTATCAAGCCAAAAGAGAAGTAATCCACACGAAAGAACAGACTGTGTTAATGTAACATTTTTATTAGGGTTTATATACATATATATTTAATGTTTTCACAGTTATGTCATGTAAATAAAATAGTTTTTGGATTAAACCATGTGTTAGTAATGATTAATTTTCAACGTTTCAATGAAATAACATCCACCATTGTTAAGGGTAACCATGACAATGGTGGATGCCTTTTTATCAAAATGTTGGGAATTAATCAATACTAACACATGGTTTAACCCAAAAACTATTTTATTTACATGACATAACTGTGAAAACATTATATATATAACCCTAATAAAAATGTTACATTAACACAGTCTGTTCTTTCATGTCGATTATTTCTCCTTTGGCTTGATAAATTATTTATATAATTTTCAAAAAAGAATACTTATATTCTTATGCTACCGTATAACATGTATATACTTATCTGTTAATAAAGAACAATGAAAGCATTATTTTTTGGTTAGCAACATATATTATATATTTATATAATAACAAAAACTATCAAAAAATTGTATTCTTAATTTTGTAAAAAAAAAAAAACCCAATATAATTACACTTGTTTTAAACAATAGAATAATATAAAACATGTATGTAAATATTTACATAGACCTTTTGATTATTGCATATGATAGCTGTATAACTATAGTTGCATTTACATACATATGTTTTGTATATATAGTTTCTGAAAACAATTATAAAAATAAATTTTATGTTATAGTATATAGCTTTAATTAAAGATTCATTGAATTTTTTTCATTTTAATTGATGACTTTTAATGTAGAATCATATAATGTCAATGATTGATATTCAAGCAATTATTTTAGAAGTATTATAATACTATTTCTAACATATGTAAGTTAGATAAAAACTGGTGCCATAAAGTGCATTTATATTTCTGTAAAATTTTTAATTTTATTTTGCATTGGACATTATACAATAAAGATATAATAATTAATATTTTCTCTTTATTGTTTTTAATGTTTAAGGTTGCTTTATTTGGCTTTCCTAGTTTGGCAGCAAAGGCATGGAAATATAATTTGTGAGCCTTTTTTTTTCTATTTTTATTTTTGCTTAGATAGTCTTTGCATATTGCATAACTTTTTCCCCATGTGTTCATGTCATTAGATGTTGATAATCTTTTCTTGATCATCACACGACAGCTGAACTGCCAAAATAAAAGTTTATTTGCAAAAGCTTTTTTACATTCTTTAAAATTAAATAGATTGGCAAATGACTGCTTATAAATTAATTAAATTAATTTTATTTTCTTTATTCTTGTTATAAAATTACTTCTTAACAAATCTAATAATTTTTTTATTTGCACAATAATTTTTTTTTAAAAAAACCTCTTAATTTTATAAAAAATATTTAAGATATTAAATAATTTAAAATTTTGTAATAAAAAATGTAAACAATTTACCAACACTTTCGCCGCCGTTTTCTTAAATGAAACTTTTATTTAATTAAAAGGTCTCATTTTTTTTTTTACAGGGAATAAAATTGTTATTTTTTCTTTTCTATTTGACAAATAACTAATTATTAAAATAAAATACTTTAAAAACACAAGATAGTGATATCTATAAACTACAAAGCATATCAGTTTTATTAGCTTATCTATGATTATTTCAATCACAATTATTTGATAACTGACTAGTAAAACTTTGGGTTATAAAGAAGAAAAATGTGTTACTACCTAAGGGAAAGTCATAAGAGAAATTTTATCTCTCACTACATATATATATATATATTTGAAAAAGTATTGGAAAATAAAATATTTTTTAAAACTTCTCAACCAATAGAATTTAAGAATGAGGAGAAAATAACAAAGTAAAAAAATAATGACTTTAAATCTCACCACACACATTCTTATGATTTTAGAAAGAAGAAGCTCTGAGGAAAGTACTTGTTATTGTAATGAAATGTTAGTTATTTAGCTATTATATTTTTATTACATGGAAGCTCCTGGAAATAATACTATCTGGGTTACATGACACACAAAAACATAGTTGTGTGTGTGCATTTATATATATATAAAGTAAAGAAAAAATAGAAATAAACACAGGCATAAATTTTTGTATATATTTTCTACATTTCACTTGGAATAATAATGACTGTAAAGGATTAAATAACTCTCAATTTAAAACATAATTTTATTATTAATTAAAACATTTAAAAAGATCTAAATATTGTATTATTATTACTCTGATTTTAAAATTTAAAAATAAGCAAGTTTTCTGATAATTATACAAAATATCTATTTTTGAAATCTTTTAATTAATTGGTAAATCTCTATCCAAGTAAAAATGTATATCGCCCCTTGATAAAACTTCAAACTTGTTTTCAAAAGTATTAGACAGATTGAAAACAATCACTATGTGTTGTTATCACTCCAAATTCAAGTCTGTAAAGGGATTGGATAAAAATATTTTAGTTGGACTTGCAGTTTTTGTAAGAGCTGGCGAGAAGAGTCTGTTATTCAGTATTGAATAGTTCTTGTCTTAATATTTTTATGAAGTGATTGGCTAGCAGAATTTATGTTTGGAGAGTTATAAAAATAAAAATAGCTCTCATGAAGCTGAAATCAAGCCAGTAGATCCAGAAGTGAGCAGTCTGCTAGTTTTACATACTGGAGTTTTGATTCGCTTGAAGACTGGGTCAACTTAAAATGGATCAATTAGCCTGTTAAGTGTTCTGGAAGACAGTTCTCTGGCCTAAAACTCATCAAGCCCTAGACAAAAGGGAGAATGCCAACATACCTGATTATACCTTCCTTTCTGATCATGTCAATCCTGGACTATAATTATATAGTCAAGACCAACTCTCAAAGAGAAGCACAGATAAATGTATATACAATGATGAGTAGCATTATATATAATAAATAATGAAGTTTTAAATAATTTCCTTGGTAAAAATGATATTTAAATATATATATTAAAAAATAACAAGTAAATAATTGTACTTGAATTGAATTAAAATCTAAAAGAAATGATTGATTCATGGACAATTTATTTTGACAAAAGAAAAAGAAGACATCAAAAATCTTTTTTAGATTGATTCAAAGATGTAATTAATTAATTGAGAGTAATCTGTCATAATAAAAAAAAAAACTTTTGAGTTACCTGTCAAAAAATTGTCCTTTTTTTTTAAAAAAAAAAAAAAAAGGAAAAAGAAAATACTTTTATTGACTAAGAAAAAAAACCTAAATAGTAATATTAATTTATATAATCTATATGTTCATAGATACACATGCATATGTGAATTTTATGTATAATTTTCAAATGGAATTAATTATGAAATATATTTTTAATAATTTTATTATTTTAATAAATTCAAACATGTTCACTTTATATTAAGCCACATGTATGTGTGCTGAATGGATTTTAAGTAAACCTAATGTATTAATCATGTAAATCATAATGTAATAACATAATCAATGTAATAATTTGAATTTTGTTAATCACATATTTGTAAATTACAAATGTGATATTTTTTATTGTATGTTAATCAAAATCAGAAGAATTAATTGATATGCATAGCCTTATTCTAGATTTTAATATCATTTTTTTCATTGTTAATAAAATTGTGTTCAATTATGAAAATTATTCCAGTGGTTCTAACTATTTTTAGAATATCTGTTTCCATCTCTTGGTCACATACAGTAATAGAGCTTGTGTTCTTCTGAGTTAGATTAGTGTATAACTGCTGATATATAAATGGGGGTGTATATTAGTTCTTATGGGCATCCAGATGATGATGATTATGATGATGATTGATAACATTCTGGTTGTCACTAAGAGTATATTTTTAAAGCCTATGCCCTACATTTTATTTTAGTTTAGCCTTATTAGAAGTTAAGTTTATAGTTGGCCAGTACAAGTAGTCAGAGCATTGATGATCATGTTTTAATGTCCCAACATTATTGTTTTTCTGATTTTTTATTATATATTCTGATGGATGAGCACTTAGTTGTGCTTCCAAAATAATGGTTAAATAATTGCCCCAAGTTGGTAATGGCTCGATAGTTAACTGGTCTACAGAAGACCCATTTTGAATCCAGCCACAAGATGGACTGTTGATTTATATTTCTTTTACTTTTGAGTATTACTTATAATTACTTACTTATTGATAATTCTGGTGAATATATAATTATACTTATAGTTGCTCTGAAGAGTAACTGGCTGATCTCAGAGGGATTTTATAATCTCATGCTTCTTTGAATATATAAAATTGCTTATATATATATATATATATATATATATATATATATTGGATATTAACATTACTTAATATTTTCTCACTTTAATATCTTTACCAATAATAATTATATATTTTTATACTTAATATTATCTTATTTTAATATCTTACTTAAATCTTGAATAATATATCTACCATTACTTGTATTTTAAATACATTGTTTCATTATCATTTATTAAATTGACTTGGGTTGATAATGATTTATCATCATCTCAAGTTCACCTCCAAATTACCCCCATCCTATTACAATATATTGTGATAGTTGTTTGATATGTCTAAATTAATAATAATAAATATAACTTCAAAAAATGTTATTGGCTTTTTTTTATTACTATACTATTATTATTATTATTTCTACTACAGTTACTTATTATTATTAAAGTAATTTTAACATTATAGATGTAGCAACCTTATAAACAAAATTCAAGATTGGTGTAGTATTTGTCTAATTTTTTATGTTGTAGTTCTGATGAAGACTGCTAGTACAGTCGAAACTGTAAAATATATAAATAAAGTTATTTGCTTAAAGTGTTGAAGGAGTATAGATGAATTTATAGTGCAATAAAAAAAGAAGCAAAATATAGAGGGAGAAAGAAGAAATGGAGAAGAATTATATGTGAAATATAAAATAATACACGAAAGAATAACAGGCTAAAGAAGTTGGTGAATATTGTGGATATACAACCAGGATGGAGGACATTAACAATGTTAAGAAGTATATAGAGTATATTAGAGTGGTAGCAGGGGAGGAGGTGTCAGGAATGGTACACAGAAGATGGAGACTGTTAATTAGATTAACTAATGTTAAGAATAATATAAGGTTCATGAAAAGGTGCCTACATAGAAATGTTATACCAAATTTTGTGAAAATGGAAAAGTTAAGAAGGATGATGAAAAATAAAAGAGATTTGATAAGGAATATGGAGAATAGAGTATTAAGAGAATATATGAGGAATGGATATAAAAATAAAAACAGGATTTATGAGGATATTAAGGATTTGGAAAAGAAACTGGTGACTAGAATTAATAGGAAAGAAGAACAATTATTTGAAAACTTGTTTGAAGTGAAAAGAGGTATTATAAATGATAAGACGAATGAAAGACATAAGAAGAAGTTGGATAGGTTGATGAGAGGAGAGCGAAAAGAAATAGAAGGAGAAGAAAGAAAGGAAGAAAGTAATGTATGTAACTTGACATTAATAAAGATAAAAGAAGAACATTTAAGGATAATAAGCAAAGGATTGAAGTATGTTCCATATGAGAGTAGTAGCAGAGAAGATACTATGGAATTAAAAATAGGGGTAGAAAAAATGGTGCAGAGAGTGTTGGAGGAAAAATATGGGATATATTACTATGATAATAGAGATGTATATAATGTTATGAATGGAAATGATAGGAAATGGATGAATGAGTTAAAAGAAAATGTTGGTAATATGGTATATAAAATGAAGTATGTAAGAAAAAATGGAAAACAGATGGAAGGAAGGATAAGGGTAGATGAAGTTAGAAAACTGAAAAGGGAATATGAAAGAGAAGTAATTTTTATGAAGTCAGATAAAGGTGGGAAATTAGTAGTAATGTATAGAGAAGAATATATTAAAAAAATGGAAGAGTTATTGAAGGAAGAATTTTTTGTTAAAATAGGAAGAAATGATACGAAGATGAAGAGTGGTAAGATATATGGAATGGTTAAAGGATTATGTAATAAAGGAATGATAAGTAGGGGAGTAATGGAAAATATAGTAAGTAAGGATTGTGAGGTGGCGAAAATTTATGGAGCGCCAAAAATATATAAAGAGGGGGTGCCATTGAGACCAGTGATTAATGGTATAGGATCGTATTATGATAGGGTATCGAAATGGCTGGGAAAGATGTTTAGGAAGTATGTGAATAGGGAGAGTGTGGCTTTCATAAAGAATAATAGGCAGTTGGTGGAGGAAATTAGGGAACGGGTGGAAAAATATGAGAAGTATAGGTTGATCATGGTGAAAATGGATGTGGTGTCTATGTATACAAATATAGATGTGAAGAAGGCAATAGGGTTGGCAGTGGACAAGTATAGGAGGGATAGAGAGAAAGAGGTAGAAATGCCAATAGAAGTGTTGGAGAATTTAATGAGTTTGTGTTGTAGGGATATTACTTTTCAGTTTAATGGGAGCTATTATAAACAGAAAGAAGGGTTATTGATAGGAGGGGCATTAAGTGGAGTGTTAAGTGATATTTATATGCAAGAGATGGAAGAAGCTATGGTGAAGGAGGAAAATGCACCAATTTTAATTAAGAGATATGTAGACGATTTCTTATTGATATTTAATAAGACTGAAAGACAAATAAAAAAGTATTATGATAAGGTTAATAAGTTGGATAAGAAGTTAAAGTTTACAATGGAATGGGAAAAGAATGGTGAATTGGTGTATTTGGATGTAATGATGAAAAAACAGTATAGTGGAGGGAAGTGTAGAGTGAAGACAGGGGTGTTTAGAAAGATGGAGAAGGGTACTATAGTGAATTGGGAGTCTGATGTAGATCAGCAATTTAAAATTAATGCTATAACATCAAGAGTGTTTAGAGCACATAATTATTGTGAAGATAGAGAGGATTATGAAAAGGAAATAAATATGATATTTAAGGAGTTTAGGGATAGTGATTATCCAGAAAAGATAATAAAGAGGAGTATTGAAAGTGTAGAAAGGAAATGTAGAAAGAAAGGAGAGAATGAGAGAAGAGTAATTGAAAGGGGTAGGAAAAACAAATATATAGGAATAAGGGTACATGATTATAGAATAGTTAGGGAGATTAATGGTATAATTGAAAAGCTTAATGTAAAATATAGAAATGATGTGGGATACAGAATAGTCAATAAGAAGAGAAAAAATTTGATGAAGGTTTTGGATAATAAATATATAGATGAAGAAAGGAATTATGTTAATGGGGTTTATATGATAGAGTGTAAGAAGTGTAGGGATAAGGGGGTTAGAAATAACTATGTGGGTGAGACAAAGAACTCTATATATACAAGGTTAAGGCAGCATAGATATGAAAAAAGTTCACCAGTATTTGTGCATATGATGGAGACAGGGCATGATTTGGAGAAGGAAAGTATAAAAATGATTAGTTTTGCAAATAGTAGAAGGGACAGGAAGATAAGAGAGTCATTGTTAATTGAGAGGATAAGGCCTAGTATTAATAGAGAGAAAGGGATAAGGACTTTGGTAGTGTGAAATTAAATAGTAAGAAAGTTTAGAATAAGTGAAGGGAAATATAAAGGTTGATAGGGTAAAGAATTAAAGTTTGGGGTAATTAAATAATAGAAGTGGGTAATAGAGGGAGCTAGGTGATGGGGAAAGAGAAGGAAGTTGAGAAGTGGTTAATAAAGAATTAAAAGTTAAAGTAATTTAGTAGTAGAAGTGGTTAATAGGGGGAGTTAGTTGATGGGAAAAGAGAGGAAGTTGGGAAGTGGTTAATAAAAAAAGATGGTGGAAAGGTGAAGGTAGAAGGAATGTTAAGGTAACATAGTTAAGTTTGTATTGATATTAAATATTGTAAGATGGTAGTTAAATAGGAAAAAATGGTAGGGAGTATTAGGATATATATGAGGAAGGGAATTAAGGGGAAGGTATGAAGGTGTAGAATGAAGTAAGTAGTGTGGAAATGGGAGTGTATAAAAAAAGGGGGGAAATTATTTTAGTATATTGGTTTTTGAGTTTTAATATTTTGTTTTTTGATTTTATTAGAATATTGGTATATGATTTTTAATATTTTGTTTATTGATTTTTAATATTTTGTTTTTTGTTTTTTGATTTTTAATTTTTTGATTTTTAATTTTTTGATTTTTAATATTTTGATTTTTAATTTTTTATTTTTTATTTTTTTTTTTTATTTTTTTATTTTTTTTATTTTTTATTTTTTAATTTTTTAATTTTTAATTTTTTATTTTTATTTTTATTTTTAAGTTTATTTTTTAATTTTAATTTTAATTTTTGTTTTTTGGGTATTTGGGTTTTTGGTCTTATATATGTAATTAGTTATGATAAAAATGATAATTTTTGATATTAAATTTTAGATTATTGGTTTAATGGGTTTTAAGGGTTTTGTTTTTAATGGTTTGATGATAAAATTTGAATTGTTTTAATACATTTATTTGTTTGTCAATTTGAAGAATAATTTAAAAATGATTTTAAAATGTTTTGTTATTTTTTATTTTTATTGTTATTTTTTATTTTTATTGTTATTTTTATTATTAGTTTGTTATTATTATTATATATATATTTTAATATTATATTTTTTGTAGTTTAATTTTTATGTGTTGGGTTTTTGAAAGATTTGGGAGGTTTTTGGTTGAAAGGGTTTGGATTGAGTTGTTTTTGCTTTATATTATTTTGTTTTATTTTACTTTTATATGGAAATATGAAGAATAATAATTTTGGTTGTATTGATATAGTATTTGTCTAATTTTTTATGTTGTAGTTCTGATGAAGACTGCTAGTACAGTCGAAACTGTAAAATATATAAATAAAGTTATTTGCTTAAAGTGTTGAAGGAGTATAGATGAATTTATAGTGCTTTTATACCTTTTGTAGTGTTTTAAAAATACTTGTAGCAATTTTAAAAATTGTGACTTTATATTTAATATAAACACACACAAGTGTAAAGTTAGCTTTTAAAATAACAATACAGCAATAACATATATAATATTATCAATATATATACATATATAAATAAATTAAAATAGGATCAGTAAAACAATACTTATATTTTATTGTATACCTAATATTACTTCTATACTCAATAGTGACATAACATTTTTTTTATATGTCAAAGCGTCAGCCGGGAAGCGAACCCAGGAAAAACTGCTTGGGAGACAGCTATGCTGACCACTCAGCCTCCAACACTTAACTAGTGACATAACATTTTAGTGTAATATTTGTATATATATGTGCATGTACAAATGTTTATGTTTCTTTGATATATTTAAATTTAAAGGAATATTATCTTAAAATATTTAGGTAAATTTATTATTTGTAATAAAAAGCAATACTGTGAGAACAAAATGATTTATTTTAATATCTGTAATGAAAATAATTATTGTAACTCTATAATGTATATATTAATTTTTATTAAAGGTCAAAACTTCAAAAAATTATCTGCAATAATATATTTTATCCAGTCAAGCATTGGTAGCTTAGCGGTTAGCGTAGCTGCCTTCCAAGCAGCTGGCCCGGGTACGCTTCCTGGTCATCGCTTTGACATATAAAATATATATATTTTCTCTTAGACAAACAAAATTTTCATGTAAAATACTAAAATAGTGAGAAAATCTGAGTAAGTGATGATGAAACTGATCATGTGACTATAACATATAAATACACCTATGTAAAAAAATATATTTCTCTTTTATTGCTCACTATATATATATATGAAAACTGCATAAAACCTGAATTTAAATTTAGCCATCTTGGTATCATGAACTATGATGATGGATGGGTATACTTTACAATCATTTGTCCTGTGAGGCAAAATGCATGCTTTTCTAAACTGTCCAAACAAATAATCAAAACATCTGAAGATATTCATCATCTGGGAATGCATGAACAAAAGTGAAACTCATAAATTCTATTGAAATGAAAACTTTAAAACTACTTCAGTATGCTATTCTCTTATCTATCTGCTAATATTTCAAAAGTCACTATTATATTTACTACAGTTATTCTAAAAGCTGTGGTATAAACACCTGCATATGAAATATTTATTGTTAAACAGATTTTAAAACTAATGGTCTTTCTCTGTTTAAATATATATATATATTAAAGAAATGTACAATAAAGGAGTCCCTTTCCAGGAGATTATTAATTATGTTCTCTGCATCTAAAGAAATGAAGAAAATATATTGTTTTAAACATTTTAAAACTTACCATTAATTAATTATAATTTAAAAGCTAAAATTTCATCATTATTAACTATTCCATAAAAATTAAGTTTTACTTAATTTTCTATGATTTCACAATTAAAATGCCTAACGATTTTAATTATTTTAAAACCATTTGAAAGTTTGCACCAGGATAAATTATAGGAACTTTTTTTAATGAACCTTAAATTATAAGGTATATATGCTTAAATAGTTATAACATAGTTTATATAATTTATTAGTTTCTCATAAATGTAAATACTTTTATAACAAAATCTATTATATTATTTATTATTATTTTAAACTATGACTTTTAATAATTTGTTCTAACATTTGAACATTAGCTATTATTATTTTTAATACTTTATTTTAAAATATATATTTTATTTTATATACCTTTTTTAAAACTTTAAGAATGCTATATTTATTAGCTAACCTCACAAAAAACTGAAAAACAGCTCATTACCATGAGAAAATCACATGAATGATAGTAAAATAATTAATATATTATTCTTTTATATATATATATAAAATTTATTATCTATCTAATCTATCTACCTACCTACCTACCTACCTACCTATCTACTTACCTACCTACCCACTTACCCACCCACTTACCCACCCATGCACCCACCACCCACCCATCTACCTACCGACCTACCATAAAAAATTTATTATCTATCTACCACCTACCTACCTACCTATCTACTTACCTACCTACCCACTTACCCACTCACACACCCACCACCCAACCATCTACCTACTGACCTACCTCTCTTTCTCCCTCCTTCCTTACCTACCTACCTACTTACCTATATACCTATCTATCTATCTATCTACCGATCCATGTACCTATCTGTTTGTCTGTCTGTCTATCTATTTACCTACCTACCTACCTAATCTACTTACCTACCTGTCTGTATATCTATCTGTCTATCTATCTATCTATCTATCTATCTATCTATCTATCTATCTATCTATCTATCTATCTATCTATCTATCTATCTATCTATCTATCTATCTATCTATCTATCTATCTATCTATCTATCTATCTATCTATCTATCTATCTATCTATCTATCTATCTATCTATCTATCTGTCTGTCTACCTGCCTGCCTGCCTGCCCACCTACCCACCTACCCATCTATCTATCTATCTATCTATCTATCTATCTATCTATCTATCTATCTATCTATCTATCTATCTATCTATCTATCTATCTATCTATCTATCTATCTATCTATCTATCTATCTATCTATCTATCTATCTATCTATCTATCTATCTATCTATCTATCTATCTATCTATCTATCTATCTATCTATCTGTCTATCTATCTATCTGTCTATCTATCTATCTATCTATCTATCTATCTATCTATCTATCTATCTATCTATCTATCTATCTATCTATCTATCTATCTATCTATCTATCTATCTATCTATCTATCTATCTATCTATCTATCTGTATGTCTGTCTGTCTGTCTGTCTATACCAATACTAATATGTAATATAATATATTCTACTAGAGTATGTAGACAATTATCAACTGCTACAGTCATAAATTTTTGAACAAAACAACGGCTTTCAATAGAACATATCTTTTAGAGAGATATATGTAATATAGATAACAAATGACTACACTTCCATAAATGTATGAAGTGATATAATTCATTATCACAGGTCAGTAAAAATGAAATGTGATCTCTGTCCTGGGATTATTAATTAAAATCTTTACAATTAATAAACTAATTTAAAAATCTAGTAAATAGGATCATGCTTTATTTATAGCATTGATGATAAAAGTTGGTTTATCTAAAAGTAGGCTTGAAGAATCTGTGGATAACCATTCATTTAAAACAATTATTGCATGAAGTACCCAATATACAAAGTATGTGTGGAAGTGTGGTTGTTATCCATCAAAATTACATATATATCTTTAAAATGCAGTGTTATTTAATAATTATATCAATATAAACTAATATGATTCATTATTTTAAGTTCTTAAAATTCAGATGAAATTAAATTGAAAGGCTGCAAACTTTTCACACTTATTATAATACTTATCTGACAGCCAATCAGATGTTATGATGGCTGTCTGAATAATGATGAAACTGTAAACACAAGAGATAATTTTACAAGAAAAGGGTGATCCACTCTCTTTTTAACTTGTCTTCTATATATCTAAGCCAGTCTGAAGTATTTAGGTTTGAAACATGGAGCTTTAAATATCTTCACATTTAACTCACTGAGTTTAAATTACAAACATACAGTGTGAAATCCTACGATTTACTATGCAGTAGTTTTTAGAATTGAGATTATTTTTTACCTTGGGTTTTATAATTAAAATCTTTATAAGTAATAATCTGATTTAGCAATCTGGTTGTTAAATAGGATTGCACCTTATATTTAATTGTACCAAAGAATGTTGGTTTATTTTAAAGTAGACTTTAAAAAATTTGTCTGTACTTTTAAAACATTTATTGATATAAAGTATTTTCTATTCATAATGGATATGTGGAAATATAACTGTCTTCAATCTAAATTATATATATATATAAAACCATAAAACAATACAATACTAGATTAAATTTTAAAAATTTTACCAAAATCCTTACACAACCATGGTTTCATCTACTACAAATAGACCTTCTCAAGTGAAAATCAATCTAAAGGAAAACATATATATATATATATACAAACAAACCTTCCCATAATTCACTACAAATTCCACCTTCCCTTAATATCAAAAGAAGTCTTCATAAGAATTTGTAGTGAATTATGGGAAGGTTTGTTTGTATATATATATATGTTTTTCTTTAGATTGATTTTCACTTGAGAAGGTCTTTTTGGTAAAATTTTTAAAATTTAATCTAGTATTGTATTGTTTTATGGTTTTGCATTTTTATTTTTGCTAGTATAGTGTTAAACAGTTTTGGTTTTATATATATATATATAATTCATTATAGTCATTTTTGAGAAGTTATAAGACCATAATGTCAAAAAAATTATAAAGCCTTAATCAATTGATGAATTATAAATAAAGCAAAATAATAGACTACCAACTTTTTGATACAGAAAACTTAATATCACCTAATCGAGTTCCATTCTAATATGAACCACCTCTTAATAAAATAAAAATTAGATTTTAACAATTATTTTAAGCTCAGAGGTAGATGCTAATTAAAATGCTTTATTTATTTATTTACAAATACATTGTACACCTGGGTCTCATTTTATGCGGTAGATAGGTTCCTCAAAGAATGCGTACAAAAGAAATCACCCAAAAATAAAGATAACTTACCTTGAAAAATTGGGGATAGGCTTTGTAATTTTCAAAATCGGTATAAAAGCAAAGCAACAAGGAAAAATTACTTTAAAATTCGCATTAAAAAACTAATGAAATAAAGTATGACTAATAAAAAATTTCAAATATTTGAAAAAAATTAATACAAGACAAACTTTTTTTACTTTTTTTATTAACTACAGTATTAATTTTACATTTTTCATACATATTTTAATCATCACCTCTATTAGACAATATGTGTTCATTTGTGAACTAGTAAGAAATCAGATGTGATGTGATGAGATGTACAACTAGTGCCACTTTCATTCTTGTGCTATGTTAATAGTTTTCTGTTTCTATATTAAAAAAATTAGATTGCAATCAAAACAAAAAGATTATACATTATCATTAGAAAGATTATTTTCAGTTTATAAAATCAATAAAATCTTCATTATTATTTATTTTAAAAATCTAAAAAAATATTTATTTCTGTTAATATCTAACAAAATTAATTTTAAAAGTTTAAAATTTTTAAATATTTATTGTGATATTTTTATACATAAGTATAAATCTATTATTATTACTTACTCTTTAGTATAAGTAGGTTATTTACATAGAAGCTAAGATTCTAAATACAGCTTCAGGCCATAACATTATATTTTTGAAAAAAAAAAGTATTTCAAGTAAAAATAAGTTATTAATAATTTAAATTTTTTGATGTCTAATATAGTGAAATATGAAAGATATTAAGAAGAAACATGAATCGCATAACTTCAAAATTGCATTAAAATAAACTGCATAAAATGAGACCCAGGTGTGTATGTTCAGCATTCCATGGCAATAATTGTTTTAAATAAATTTTAAAAATGAAATCTTGATAAGATTCATATTAGAATGAAAATTGATTAGATGATATTAAATTAGGTTTCTGAATCAATGAGTTGTCTATTATTTCAATTTATTTGTAATTTATCAATTGATTAAGATAATATATATATTATACTTTTCAAAAATGAAAAATTGTGGCTTTAAATACACTATATGTTGTCTTTATACCAAAATATTTTAGACATCTGAAAAGATTAGAAAAGAAAGTAAACATACTATTAACATACCATTTTCTTTTCTTTTTCTAACTTAAGAAATTTTAAAATGAAATTGAAAAAGGGCTAAACAATTGGAAAAATAGTATAGCATTTAATATTGAGATTGTCAGAACCATAACAGTCATGAATAGAACTTTGTAAACATGTAACATTGAATTGTGACATAAGTAATCACATGATAAACAAAGTTTACCAAGACTGAAAATGCAAAGTTTGTATATTAATATATAAAAATAATTAAAAGTAATAACAAATTATGCAAACTGAGAGCTGACCAACAAATGAAAACATCTGCAAAATATTGGAAGTAAATTCAGACAATAATCTTATGATTAACCAAATTACAAAAGAACATCTTAACATATAACATGAGAGAAAAAATAATAATGTGATTGTTGAAAAGAAAATAACTTTAATAATTACTATATTATAATATTAATGAAAATCCAATAATCTGCCATTTTAAATATTAGGGGCAATGCATAAATTAATGCATTGGTAGTTTAATGTAACCAATCCTGCCTAATAGGATAGTGATGGCTATGGTTATTAATGAACCAACATCACCAAAATGTATGGATACTGAACTGAGTTCAGACCTATATGATTATATAAGGTAATGAGCTTGGATTAAAAATATTATGGTGTTTTCAATTTAAAACTGATAGTTTTGTAGTTCAGTAGAGATAAAATGTAGCTGCTGGAGGGTTGCATAAAATCCTAAAATTTAGGTACAGTGCTCTTAGATCCAAGGCTCCTCACTGATGAAAGCCACAAGCCAGAAACTAGTCTGGGGATATTGGATGGCTAGGCACTAGATGGGGATTCCTTCTGGCATACATTGATTACTCTGGCGTGCACTGAGTGGCAATACATATAGAGATTTTTGCCTGTTTTAATATAATCACTATTAAAAGTGTTGGCAAAGAATATTATATATCTTGAAAACCAATACTTAAATACAAGTTGGAGTATAAGTTACTATAAACATGTTCATTGAAAGCATAATAAATACCTGTATGAATATACCCAGTATTCTTGAAAAGATATGTTATTATAATCTGAAAATTTGAACAAAAACAAGAATGAGGAATTTGTCAATCTCTTTTTTTTAATAGTGCAAAGATATACAATATTTCACCATTAATGCTATTTATATTACAATATTATACTTTGTCAATGTGTCAGATTGAATACATTTATTCAAATCATAGCCTTATTTCTAATAAATAAAGCATGTTAGTTATCATCTATTTTCCATATTAAAACAACTATTAAAAAATCTAATTTTGATTTGTTTAACTATTTTCTTAAAGTTTATATTTTTATTTATAATTTTTACATATTTTAAATAATTTTGTTGGAGACAATTTAACTGTTGCCATTGTGCTGTGTTTTCTTAACTATCTTATCTTCTTTTGTGTTAAATCATAAAATAATGACACCTTTCAATTAGACAATTTTTCAGTAATAAAAAGAATACAACAATTTTATTTAGATGTGATATGTTGGACTATTTCCATCATCTATGAGTGAATGTTGAATGTATAGAAAATTTTAAACATTATTTAAACTTTCCAAATACAAACAACTTGTTAGTAATAACACAATAGACAACACAGGTTAGCAATTACTCACAACATTTTGGGTAGTATTCTCCACTCTTCTTCAGGTTTTGCTGTACTATATGCACAGTGACAATATTCACTTAGAAGTTTAAATTCTTGAATATCAAATTTAAGGCTAACACTCTAACAATTTATATATTCAAGAATCTAAAGGTGTGAGTTCAACTTCTAAGTGAATATTGTCACTGTCCATATAGGCCAGCAACACCTGAAGAAAAGTGGAGAATACTACTACTCGAAATGTTGTGTAATTACTAAACTGTGTTGTCTATTTGTGTGTTATTACTAACAAGTTGTTTGTATTTGGAAAGTTTAAATAAATTTTAAAATTTTTTATACAGTCAACATTCACTCATAGATGAGAAAATAGTCCAACATATCACATCTAATAATATACCATCATCACAAACCTTCAGACAAAACCATTTTATTTATTTATAATTAGTTTTGTGATTTCACCTGAAATTATGACTCTAAGCTTATGTAAAACTAATCATTATTTTTCTTTCTTTGTTTTTTAAAGTTCTGCACCAAAATTGGCTTCAAATTTGTATTTTTATCATTATCACATCTCACATTGTCCTTTTTAACATTATATTTATTTCTTTAAATAGTTTTGTTATTCTTATATAAATTATTAATTTTAACTTGATTTTTGTTTAATAAGAGTTGTATATTTAAAACAAATAAAAAGTAAAACTGCTGATTTATTTATGTACATTTTTAAAATTGCAAATTACAATTTTCACATTTTAATTTTTAATTTTTCTCTCCACGTTTTGATATTCAAAAGGATATATCAATCCTATATATAATTTATGCATACTAATGAAGAAAAGAGTTCATTAAAGTTTATGACGCAAGTATATATATATCGTATTAAATAAAAATATTTTTTATGAACAATTAATAATTATTTTCAGATTATATATATCCAATTCAGGATAAAGATTTCTCTCTAATTAATCCGTTTTAGCACTTCCAAATTATTCTAAAATACTTTCTTATATCATCCATCTAGTGCGTTATCTTTTCACAAATCTTTTACGTCTCTTGGTATTTAATTAAGATGTCGCGACCTCTATCTATAATCATTAGTTCTAGTAAAATAATCAATTCTTCTCCATTTTAGCCTTATAATTATTTTATCATGTTTGCATTTCTGGTCCAACTTGCTAATATCAAAACATCATTATTTTGTGCCAATGTACCGTATTTATTATTTTTTTTCAAATATGTATACATATTTTATTTTAATACAATAAATTTTATATATATCTATTAGTTTACCATCACATTTATATTTAATGATATCAATAACGACTTTTTATATGTTTAATCATGCGATGTGAGTTTGTTATTGGAATTTCTTTATCTAAAGAGAAGGGTCTACAATTGGAATAAAGCTGACGTCTCTAAAATATATATAAAGCTTGATATTAAAACAGGCAAAACTCACTATACGTATTGCCACATACAGCAAGCTAGAGTAATCAATGGGTGCCAGAAGGCTTGTGCATAAAATCCCCATCTAGTGCCTATTCATCCAATATCTCCGAACAAGTTTCTGGCTTGTGGCCTTCGTCAGTGAGGAGCCTTGGATCTGAGAGCACTGCACCTTAGAGCACTGCATCTAGCTGCAGTGCTCTCAAATCCAAGGCTCCTTACTGATGAAGGCCACAAGCCAGAAACTAGTCTGGAGAAATTGGATGAGTAGGCACTAGATGGGGATTTTATGCACAACCTTTTTGGCATCCATTGATTACTCTAGTTTGCTGTGTGTGGCAATACATATAGTGAGTTTTGCTGTTTTAACAACAGTTATGCACAAACATAAGGAGTGGTGGTCATGTAATGTTTATTAGCTTAAAGCTTGATATGATTTCAGGTTTATATAATTGTGCAAATGGATTATTTTTAATTTGAAATAACTGACTTGAATTGTAAACTGCATTAATTCCAGTTTTGAGATCTTATTTCCTCTGATAATGGCAAAATCCAGAAGCTAATCTAAAAATAAATATTATACCATTATACTATAAGATGTGCATTAGTTACTCAAGCTTACAGAAGATGGTGCTAGGATGCTTGAATATTCTAGCACCTCACTGAGGAAGCTAGTAGCAGAAAACAGTCTGGGTTAAGGGTATTCTGCGAAGCTTGTTAAGAGCTTATTTGCAAGCTCTTTATATAACATTTGAAATTATATATGTATTACATAAATAGATTTAATTGATGTGCATATTTCAATTTGTTACATTATTACTTTCAATTTTTTATTAATCTTTTATTTATAGGTTAAACTTATCAAATAATTGAGTAAAAATAATAATCTCTGAAATTATCTTTGAAGTCTTTATTCTTTTAGTTAACTATTCTGTGAATTATCTGTATGTGTGAGTGATTTCAACATAGAATTAAGTGTTAAGGAATTTATAAGTTATCCAAGTGAAAATATTTAACAATAGAATGAATTAAGCAGGCAAATTTATCTTGTTCATAGAATATAGGGTTCTTGTAATCACAAAGCTAGTCTAAGCACAACAGTATTTACAATACATATCTGGATAAATGTATAAGGGAGCAGCTAAGTGGTTCACCATGAATATAGTTGGATAACACCATGCTCTAAGTTTGATATTAGCTAGTCAAGGCATAACAGTATTTAAAATGCATACCTGGATAAATGTTTATGTGACCATCTAGTTGGTTCACTATGAAAATATTTGTTTGGCCCCATGCTCTAAGTTTGATATTAAATACATAATAATTAATCTAAAATTTATACTAAAGAAATCAGATTGCAAATGAGAAACTACATGATTATGTAAACTAATATGAATACAATTAGTAACAAAACTCAAGCTGTTTTCAAAAACAAAAGTTTTGGTATTAAGTATTAAGGCAATGCATTGTTAATTAAAATAGATATTTTGTTATAAAAGCAAACAAAAAATAGTATTCAGAATGGTAAAATATAAAATCATCATCATCAGCATCAACCATTATCTATCCACTACAGGATGAACATCTCTCCAAGTTTAATCCATCTTTTTCGATCTTTAGCATCTTTTTTCCACATCACCCTTGCACACTTTTTTATTTCACTCATTCATCTCACATGTATTCTCTTTCAGGGTCTTTTTCAATCTCTTGGAATCCAATTTTAGATTTCAATTGTCCATCTATTATAATCTCTTCTAGAAATATGTCCAGCCCAACTCCACTTCAGCATTTTAATTTTTTCAATAAGGTCAGTAACACCTGTTTTTTCTCTTACCCATATATTGCATTTTTGATCTCTTCTTGCTACTCCTGACATGCATCTCTCAATACTTCTTTGAGTGGTCTGACCACTCAAAATTTAAAATAATGTATTTTAATTAGAAACCCACCCACCCCAATATAATATCATTATTATTATTTTTTTAAAATATGTTTTTATGTCATGATCAATGATATACTACTAGATAGAATTTAACAGTGTAAAGAAATTGTTTTTAAAAAATTATATTTCGTTTAAAATCATCTTTTAGATAAATAATACTTAGTCATTTATATAAAACTCATTATGTATCGCTTGTAAACAGTTTCCTTTTGATCTTATTTTATGCATTATTTCTTGCATGTAGCTTTTTCCACTTTTTTTTATTTTACTTTATATATTTTTTTACTTTATGTTGTGATTGTAAATCGTCGCATATAAAATAAAATGATTGACCTAATAAATAAAATTTGTAATTAAAATGATTTAAAAAAATTAAATTGTATAACTTTTAAAATGCAAATTTAATTTGGCAATATAAATACAATTAAAATTCTCTTATGTTTGCATTTCTATATTAAATGATATGGAAGCTTATAAGTAAATCAAATAACACATAATAATCATTTACATTTATACTGTTAAGACATTAACTATTCAAATAGCAGATATCTTCACATATATTATATATTTGTTTATGCATGTACGTAATATACATATTAGCAGAAGATACAAATTAACATTGTACTCATTTGATCTAAATATCGGTGAAATAAAAATAAAATTCTAAACAAAATAAACCAAACGTTTCCAAAACATAAATTCCACAATAAATATATTTGTCAATTTGTGTACATTCATATAAATAGAAATATATATTATTGGATTTAATTATTATATAGGTAATATTTGAAATAAACAAAAGAATTTTTTTAAATTTTATTATTTTCAAATATATATATACATGCATGCAATTTTGGAAAAAGATTTACAATTTTTTTAAAAAAAAAAATGCAAGGTTTGCTTTCATATATGATAAATGAAAAAAATAATCATTAAATAACAATTTTAATGATATCAACTTTTATATTATCTTAAAAATAATCTAGGCATATATAGTAAACCTTTCTTTGATTAACTCGACAATTCATCTAAAATGTTTGTAGCTAAAACAACTGGCTTTTCTATACAGTCCCATAACACAGAAACTATTTATATAAATATCCAATTGCCATACCCTATATAAAAATGTAGAAATTGTTATATAATAGATAGTATTTAAACATGATGGAAACATTTTCGACATGTATGTGATCAAGTGTGTCAACAGTATGAGATAGCATAGATCGCTGAGGGTCATGTGAAAATCTGAGTTCAAATTCTCTATATATTACATAATGGAGCACAAATATGAAAAAACCTATACTGTAAAAAAAATCATATATTAAAATATAGTGCTATAAGATCTGCCCATATTTTGTATATATATGTAAATGAATTATGTCCTGTACATGAGAGGTCAGAGTGACTTATGGTCAACATGGGTAGGATGAGAAGGTTGACACCAATGTGGACTTTGAGCATTCTATCATCAGATTTTCAATGAAATGGATGGCTGAAGAGCTGCGGGGTGGAGTGGATTGAAGCCTGTTCATTAAAGCACGAAGATTGGCTATCTTAATATAAGCTATAAGTGTGGAGATGATAATCTGGACCAATTGACTAATGCTGGATTACCACAAAATGTGTATATTGGTGATTATTTGTCTTTTTTTGACATGCATATGGTTAAGTGTGTCAGCAGTATGAAATAGCATGGATAGTTGAGAGTCATGTGGAAGTCTGAGTTCAAACCCGTTATATATTACATATTTGAGTGCAGGTATGAAAAATCCTGTACTGTAGAAAAATTCATATATTATAATAAATAACTTAATTATTAATCTCTTCAATGATGAATCTTAAAATGTTACTACCAGCTGCAATTAATTCAAAATAAGAGTTTTGAAATTGACTCGAAAATGCTTGTGTATATGTTAATGTATTTAACTTAATCAAACACAACATACTTTAAAATATTTTTTTTTTACATTTTATAAATAAAATGTATCACAGTTAGAAGTTTACATGCAAAGTTGTCACATCTTGCTTAAGACTTGAACACAGCTTACAAATCAATTGTCTAATTTGAAACAAATTAATGATTTTATGTTTTGCAGTGTTAAATTATTTGTAATCAACAGACATTTAAGCAACACAGATTAATCTTCAACTCATTAAAATTATTCACGAACTAGTCAATACTAGATTATTATGGGATTCGCTGCATAAAGAAGCATATGCCTACTTATAATCTAAAAAAAATGTTCATTTTTGACTTGGCTCAACTTTGACAGTAAGTCATATACAGAAAATTGTTATATCAAAACCTCTATACCACAAGAAAACTTTTCTTTATAAAGGATTTACTAATATTTGTTTTATAAAGAATTGTATAAATACAATTACTCATATATATACAGGCATCGAATAAGAATATTATTACACACACACACATATATATATATATATATATATATACATTGTACCAGAACATTGTGGTAGCTGCATCTAGGTTTAAACCCATTATTTTTTGCACAAAATAAATACGGACTTTCAGATTAATAGTGTAATTTAAATCAAAGGTTAACAAATACATTTATATAAGGGTTGATAAAGCAAGTTAAGTAGTAATTACTAAACTTCTATAGATAAAAGTTAAAAAAAATATGTCAATGATTGTTTATTATTAAAATGATATAAATTACCAGGATTACTTTAAATTATTATTTCTTTTAAAAAACAATTTTTAAAATCTTTCATTTCACAACACGTCTAATATATTAACAAATTGTAACTCTTGATTTTTTTAATAAAAATATAGAAAATTTTATTCTGAAATTTAGTTACAACTCCTATGATCAAATTATTGATGGGATACATTAAATGGTATTTAAGTAAAGGAAAAGTTCAATGATAAAATGGCCTGTGCTGCACAATCTAAAAGGACTAAAGGTTCACAGGAGCCAAGGAAAGAGCCCTGAATTTGATTTCTTGGAGATTGGTGACTAAGCTTGCATAACTTGAAATGTATAAAGATAACACCAAAGTTCTGTTTATGGAAAAAAAAACCAGAGTGACATGGATAAATCAGGCTCTTCAGCATGAATTCCAGGATCATAATGTCCAGATATTTATTCCCAATACTCTCAGCATCATGTGCTGTTAATTCAACATAAACATTACAACTTGTTATCAACTTTTGATTTTTCAAATAAATATACATAAATTTTCATTTAATTTTTTTGTTATATTTTTTTGGATAGAAAAAAATATCTCATAAATAATATACTAATGTAGTTTCATGAAATAATAGTTTATATTTGATCTATTTTTATTTTATTTCTATGTTATTGTAGGATTTAAATATATACAGATAATTCTTAAAATGAATTAAACATATCTTTATGATGTTTTCCTAAAGGTTTGTGATGATGGTCTTCTAGTTGTATTTTTATATTGGACTATTTCCATCATCTAATATGTGTATTGAATATCCTTAGAAAAATTAACTCTATTTAAATATTTGAAATACATTCAACTGTTAGTAATAGCACATTAAACAGGTTATTATATGCACAACATTACAAGAGGTATTATTCTCCTCTCTTTTTGCTGGCCTGAACAGTGAAAGTACAAGCATTGGATTCAAACCATGATCCTTAGATTCTTGGGTATTGAATTTTAGGGTAACACTCTTATCAACTGAGCCATCCTGCAAAAGGGAACAGTCTATAGAGTAATTTCATATAATTATCTATGAGGTTTCTTCTGATTTATCCACTTTTTCTTAAGAGCAAGGTTGATTAGTGGTTTTCTTACATTATATATAGTCACCCTAGGTTGGCTTATGGGATAAGTACATGAAATTACTAGACTGTTGCCCTTGGAAGGATGGCTCAGTTGGTTACAGTGTTACCTTAAAATTCAATACTCAAGAATCTAAGGATCCAGGTTCAAATCCCATGCTAGTACTGTCACTGGTCAGGCCAGAAACATCCGAAGAAGAAGAGAGAATAATACCTCTCAAAACATTGTGCATATACTAACCTGTTTGATATGCTATTACTAACAGTTAAATGTATTTGGAATATTTAAATAAAGTTAATTTTTCTAAAGACATTCAATACACATATTAGATGATGGAAATAATTCAATATAAAAATATCTTTATGAGTCTATAGTCAAATATCTTTACTTTGAAATTGAAACTTTGCTTGGTGGTCTCCAATGTGAAATATTTTTAATTTATTTACTGACTATTCTAAGCTGATGCTTGTGATTCTCATTTAATATTTAATTATTCAAGTAAATAATAATGATAAATTGATCAATGAAATGGCATGAAAAAATTGTGTTTTTACTATATTTTCGGTTTCCAAACAAAGTGATACATCGTATATGTATCCTCTAATAATTACGTTATATGTTATTTCAAGATTCTCTATTTAGCACATTTAAAATAATTTTCATATATAGAGCTTTCCATAATTATATATTGATCAGAATATGTCAATAAACATCCCATGCTTGTGTATAACAGCTGTTAAAACAGGTAAAACTCACTATACGTTCTGCCACACACAGCAAGCTAGAGTAATCAATGGATACCAGAAGGCTTGTGCATAAAATTTCCATCTAGTGCCTACTCATCCAATATACCCAGACTAGTTTCTGGCTTGTGGCCTTCATCAGTGAGGAGCCTTGGATCTGAGAACACTGCACCTAGATCTTAGGATATAACACAACCCTCTAGCAGCCACCTTTTATCTTTACTTAACTACAAAACTATGAGTCTTAAACTGAAAACACTTTAATGTTTTCAATCCAAGCCCATTAGCTTATATAGTCATATGTGTCTGAACTCAGTTCAGTACCCATACATTTTAGTGTCTTTGGTTCTTTAATAACCATAGTCACCACTATCCTATTAGGCAGGATTGGTTTTAAGCAATAAGCATCACATGACACACCACCTCTTATGCATGTGTATAGGCTCCTCACTGATGAAGGCCACAAGCCAGAAACTAGTCTGGGGATATTGGATGAGTAGGCACTAGTTGGGGATTTTATGCACAAGCCTTCTGGAATCCATTGATTACTGTAGTTTGCTGTGTGTGGCAATACGTGTAGTGAGTTTTACCTGTTTTATCAGAATGTGTTAATGTATTTATACTTTTTATGAACATTTTGCTGATTATGATTGTAAAGTAATCTATTAATTGACAAACAACTATTAACTAATAAATATATGCAATTATTAATTTAAATAAATTATAATACAATTATACTAACAATAATCAAAAAACCTGTGTTCAAACATTAGATCAGATTTGAAAAATAAAGCTATTCAAATACATTTATATAAGTAGAATGGCAAAAATATAATCTAAAAGTATTTCTATATTATGTGTTGCTTAAAAATTATTAATTATAATAAAATACATTTAAATTATTATATTTGCGCTTTCATGGACATTCAATTTTTATCTTGAAAATATTTAATTAAGATAAAACTGCTTTGCATGCTTTATTCTGTCTCAGTTATTTTTTTTACAGCAAAGAAATGTTTACGAAATGATGTTCTGTGTCAAAGGTATCATTGTAATTTTTGATTAAATGCCCTATAAAGTAAAAGAGTTGGTGTCAAGCATTCGTGGTCGAGAGATCAGTGATAGCTGTTTTATAAGCAGTTGTCCTGGGTTAGCAGGTTCGCTTCCCAGTTGATGCTATGACACATGAGAGAAAAAGTCAAATAGTTGGTCATTTGTATAATGATTTATTTTTGGATCAACATCTATATCACTATTTCATCATCATCAATATTATTTTAATGGTAATGTTTTTGCATCAGTTATCAAATAAACAATCATATTTTTAAAAATTTAACATACAATATGAAAAATTATCAAGATTTTCTTCAGATTTACTATTAGACTAGATAGTCTCCATGCTTTAATGTTAATGTTTCTATATTATTCTATTCTCAAAAATAATCTAATGTATGAGAGAGACCCAAAAATGATTACATTTTTATAATAAAAAAATGTTTATTTTTAAGTGTTATAAATTTAATTTCTTTCAAATTACTATCCATTTGATCCAATACACTGGTCTAAATGTGTCCTTCATTTTTTAAAGTAGTCTGGAAATAAAAACAGGCAAAACTCTCCATACAGTAGTGCCACTCAGTGCAAGCCAAAGTAAACAATGGATGCCAGAAGGCTTGTGCATAAAATCCCTATCTAGTGCCTACTCATCCCATATCCCCAGACTAGTTTCTGGCTTGTGGCCTTTATCAGTGCTCTCAAATCAAAGGCTCCTCACTGACGAAGGCCACAAGCCAGAAACTAGTCTGGTGATATTGGATGAGTAGGCACTAGATAGGGATTTTATGCACAAGCCTTCTGGCATCCACTGATTACTCTGGCTTGCTTTGAGTGGCACTACTGTATGGAGAGTTTTGTCTGTTTTAATAACAATTATGAGCAAGCATAGGAAATGGTGATCATGTGATGTTTGGTAGTCTGGAAATTCTTGCAAAATAATGCCTTTTAACACATCTGCCATTTTTTCCCATAATTTCTAAGTCTTCAAAAAATAATCATTTTTTATTCAATGGATGAAAAAAAAAGCACAAAATGAATTCAGCGAATGTGGCTGATAGTTAAGCTGGGTCTTGCTAAATTTAATTAAAAAGTGTTTCACACTCAAGGCTTTGAGAGATGACATTTTGTTGGCGTGAGTTTGCACTCTTTCTTTGCACAAAGCGGGATGGTTACATTTTATCACATCACATAAATGTGTCAAAACTTTTAGATAAAATGCCTGACCATTATAAACTAAATCTGAGAGAAAAATGCTGTTTGCATAAAAACAATCGACATCGTTTTGACTTTGGACTTGACTTGCCAAGATTAAGGCACACATTTCAATTAAACAATTCAAAAACTTATACTCTTATGAGATCAGTTTGCTTATAGTCTGTTTCAAGTGCTATGGCATATTGTTTGAACATTTCAGCCATTATAAAAAAAAATCAATAAATATATGAAATGCACTTTACAATAAATTTGTTGCGTGGCTCCATGATTCACATGATGATGTCATTTGTCAGACTGATGCAGAAGGGTTCCTGAAAAAAGTATGTAACAGCAAAAGTATATACCACAGTGAGTGTGCAAACCAGAGAATAAGTCTGGTTATGTTGGGGTACTCTGTCCATTCTTAATATTATTTAATAGATATCTACATAACAAAATCAGAATTTACTATGCCCAAGTAATATTTCATAAAATAAAAAACCAACACATAGTATTTAAAGAGAGTAACATTTCTTGATTTGAGATTGGATAAGAAACATGAAATTGGTATAAATAGATACTGGAAGCATTATTCTTATATATGAGTCTGCTTCAGGGTGAGTTGAACAGTTAGTTATTCAAAGAAAGAAGGTTTCCTATTTTCTGATAGTTTTATAGATGTGCAATGAGATCTGACTTTGGGAATAAACCTATTTTGAAATAAAATCTAACCAGAAAATAAGGTCTAGCATGATTTTGCAGAACGATTGTAATATAAGTCCATCTCCAAATAAGCCCTAGTTAAAATCATCAGCCAGATGTGTTGACATTCATGATGTAGGTATTAAATTATAAAGTAATAAATGTATAAATAAATAATATTCTGAGCATTAATGTTTAAAATTAAATATAAATTGTAATGATAGTATTTTCCTGTTGAACGTTTCAGGAAACATAATTCTTTGTGCATAGAGAAACAATTTTCTCTCAACCAAATCTTAGACTTAACCCATTTATTGACTTTATGATGATTTGATAAATTTTTAAAACTTTACCTATCATGAACCAGTATATCAAACAATTTATAATTTTATTTATTTAATTTTAGGTACTTATTTTATTTATAAATAAGGCAAAACTCTCCATACAGTAGTGCCACCCTGTGTCAACTAGAGTAATTAATGGATGCCAGAAGGCTTGTGCATAAAATCCCTATCGAATGCCTACTCATCCAATATCCCCAGACTAGTTTCTGGCTTGTGGCCTTTGTCAGTGAGGAGCTTTGGATCTGAGAGCACTGCATCTAGATCTTAAGATATAATGCAACCCTCCAGCAACTAGTCTGAGGATATACTGGATGAGTAGGCATTAGATAGGGATTTTATGCACAAGCTTTTTGGCATCCATTGATTACTCTGGTTGGCACAGGGTGGCACTACTTTATGGAGAGTTTTTCCTTGTTTATAAACAATAATGTGCTAGTATAAAAGGTGGTGATCATGTGATATTTTAGTTATATTTAATATAGATTAAAATGCATGGCTTAGGTTTAGAGTTTGATTAAGATAACCTTTTAAATATTCAAAATAAAATAAAAAAATCAGCTTTGTTTATTAAATGTTTTTTCTCTCCTAAAAGTGTTTTAATAATGGAAGTAATTTTAATGATTGAGGTTTAGTTTAAAGTAAATTAATCTTCTCCTAAAGAAAAGTTCTAAAATAGAATACCAAAGTAGGGCTATTATGAGAAATGTGCTTATAATGTGCAGCCATAATAATGAATAGATGTGGATGTGTCTTATATGAGTCTTAATTATTCAATATGGTATGTGTTGTAACAATTATACTTAATGCAGTGTGAAGTACAGAAATGTTTTCTGAATTTTGTACTTGCATTTTTTCATCACTTTATGGATAATTATTTTTAACTGTAATCATTTTTGTTATCACTCCCATCTCATGTCTTCAATTAACATGTGATATTTAAACAGAATAATATTATGATTCTAGACAAGTGTTTGTATTTAAATAAATATAAATATCCCAGTGCATATTCCTAGCTAAAAATTTATATATTCACAAAGGGTGTTGTTGGAAAAACAAATTTGAGATTTTGTATAAATGTATATTTTTGCCTGTGAATAAATGTAGATTTTTGCATCTGAAAAAATAAGACACATTGTAAAAATAAGCCCCAAGGTGTCTTTTGGAGCTAAAATTAATATAAGACCTGGTCTTATCTTCAGGTAAACATAGTATTCATGGAGTTCATTGGAAAATCTAAATGAAGATTACCAAAATCTTGTGAGATCAGAATTATTCAATTGTCAGTGATTTTGTTGATTTTCTTTGCCAGTATAATAATATTTCAATTTACCACTTCTGAACTGAAGTCTTCATTTACAAGAAACTAGAATTATTTATTAATTAAGGAGTTAAGAAGATAGCAAATCCATCTTAATCATGATTTATTTATGTTCCATACTAAAAACATCCCTTATATTTTGTAAAACTTTGATCTTCATTTTTGTAGATCATATATAGTTGTTGAGGTGACATAGCATAATTTGAACATTTTCCATATACTGATAAACCTTCATTAATTTTTAAGCATTTCTTTAAAATTAGTCAAATAAATGCTCCCCATTGCCAAAATCACTGGTATTGATATATGAACTTAACCAATTAAGCAATTTTTATATAAATGTATCATTAGCATTGACATCAGATAAAAATTGTTTAACAACCAACATTCATTGGTATTCCTTAACAGTGAAGATATTAATTAGGAAGATACTGTTTAGTGTTAGTAACTAATTAATAGATATAGACTTTATTTTAACTATACTATACTAACAGCTATTGGTAATCCAAATAAAAATAAATAAATACTTTACAAAATCTTTATAGAGGAGAAAATACACTTTTATGTGAGTACAACAGGATATGATTATATTTTGCAAAATTATTAAATATGTGTTTATTAATATTTATGTAAGTTTAAATTTAGCTTTCATTTGAATATATTGCCTTTAGCAAAAAAATAGTAAATTAAAAATTTACTGTCAAAATGTTAATATAGATTATTAATAACTATTATTACATTTTATTATTTTTTATAAGTAGAAAGTTAATTGATATTTTAAAAACTATTTTTATTATTTGAATTTATGTTTTATTAAAATTATATCTTAAACATATTTTAAAAAAAAATGTTTTAAGTGCTTCTATGTTAACTTGCCCCCTGTCTGTTTTTTTTTAGAATGTCCAGATTTTTGAATTTTTAGCAATGAAAAAAAATCTGTTTACATTTAGAATCAAAATCACAAACTTATTTTTCCCAGAAAAGTTTTTAACAACTAAGTCAACAATAATATTACATTTGTAGAGTAAAATTTTATTAATATTGATTTACTTACTTAATTAAAAGTAGGTATATCTTACTAAAATCTGATTTTGAAATAATTAATATTTCATAAATATTTTGTGAAATAAAAATAAATGTGTAAAAAAGATTAAAGAATTATATATGTTTTTTCATTTTCAAAACCAAAATACATGCTCTCTTGTGAAAGAATAAAAAACATAATAAAAAGACCCATGAAGAAAATTATTTTATTTAATTTGAAATTATATGTTTTATTTATAACTAAAAAAATTAATTAATATTAAAATACTTTTTAAATAATGTTTTTTTTATGTAAATAGCCCATTAAAAAGTAGAAAAATAACAAAATAATAATCTATTTCATAAAGACATTGGAACCTTTTTAATTTGTATGATTTATTTGAGCCTCAAATGATTTTATAATATGGATTATTACTTTGTTATTTTTCTACTTTTCAATGGGCTATTTAGATAAAAGAATTATTTACAAAAAATGTTTTTTTAATATTATTTTATTTTTTAGTTTTTTTAGTAAATAATTTTTTATTCTAATCTTTTAATTTGATTATTTACTTTTTATATAAGGTAATTTATTTATTTTTTTATTTGCAAAGTTTATAATTTGGTTTTTATATATATTTTATAATGTTTCATTGTATAAAGTGGAGTTCTGCCTTATTCACTGAAGGCTTTCTTATGTGCCAGATTTGGGAGCCTTAATATAATATGCCTGGCATGCATATGCTAGAAATGGAACTTGGTTATGCCCCTTAGATCTAGTAAGCAGCATGTAATAAGCTTGACTTTATAATCTCCTCAACATCTTGAATAACATACTCTCAAGTTTTAGCATTACAATAATTCATGCAAATACATACCGAGATATAAACCAGAAGCAAATGGAATATTTTATTGAATCTAATTCATATCTACTAATAGCTAGCCAGTGACGATGCATGTAATATTTTGAAATTGCTAATAGGCAACAATATAATCATTGATTAATGTTTAGAGAAGCAATGGTAGCATTTGAATAATCTCAGGGCAAATAGATTAAGTTCACAGTATTGAGGATAGAAAAATAACCCCATGTTGATAAATCATAAAACAAAAGTAAATAAATAAATATCTTGCAAATGTTTAACTGAAATACAGGCTTATTATATACCTGAATCTATATATGTAAGATATAGGGTATATGAGCACAGACTTTCACATGTCTCCACTCTATCTCATAACACTGCTCATAACACTGATACACTTGAACACATATATGTGGAAAAGATAAATAATCACCAATATATGTATTTTATGCTAAAACAGCAATCATCAGTTGGTTTGTGTTATCATCTCCACACATATATGCAATAAGTGCTCAGATGTATACTAAGATAGCCAATCTTCATACTTCAATGGACAGACTTCAATTTATTCCACACTCCAACCATACATCCAATTGTAAATCTGATGATGGAATGCTCAAAGACCACCCTGAGTCCAAGATTTTCATCTCATACCCATATTGACCCAAAGTCAATCTGACCCCTCATGTACAGAACATAATTCATTTAATACATATACAAGGGATAGGCAGACATCTCTACTATGTAATAACTGAAATACAGATTTATTATATACTTGTGTCTATATATGTAATATGTAGGGTATATGAGCATAGACTTTCACATGACCCACCACTCTATCTCATAACACTGATACACTTGAACACATATATGCCGAAAAAATAAATAATCAACAATATATGTATTTTACGCTAACCCAGCAATCATCAGTTGGTCCAGATTATCATCTCTACACACATATGCCATAAGTGCTCAGATATATATTAAGATAGCCAATCTTCAGATTTCAATGGACAGGCTTCAATCCACTCCACACTCCAACTCTTCAACCATACATCCATTTGAAAATCTGATGATTGGACGCTCAAAGGCCACCCTGAGGCCGAGACATGGATGTGATGAGTCTGTATTTCTTTGGTCTAAATGTGCAATAAATTTGTTTTTGAAAGATACAATTTCATTTTGCTTCATTATTTTACTAGAATAACGTTAGACATGTTATATATGTATTAAATATTTTTTGGAAATATATATATATTAGCAATTAAACTGTATGCACATGTGTGTATAAAAGTGCATTATTTTTACTGATTTATTTTATAATACAACAAATTCTATAATCATTTATAGAAATTTCAGTCATTTTGCAAATTAGTTTGATTTAATAACATGCCAGGTGAATCTGACAGATATTTGAAAAGTAGGTAGATATTTTTGTTGATAAAAATCTTATTGGATGGTTTCAGCAATTTGCCCGTATTAAAAACCGTACAAACAGCTACGAATCTAGTAAAGATAATTATTCACAGCTGACGAAAGATTTATCCTCCAGTTTTAATAAATTAACTTTAAATTGTTCGTTTATTTGAATGATTTAGAATAAAAACAAGTAAATTATTTAAATCCGCAAAATAAAAATAAAAATCTTTTTTTTTTTTAAATCTTTTAAATAATATCTATTTATTTCATTTTTAGAGAAAGAAGGAAAATTTGATTTTCTATAAATCTATAACGGTTTTTTTTGACTCTCTTTTAAAAAGCAGTAAAATATACCAAAAGTTACAAAATACTTTCTGCAATTCTTTTTTACTCTGAATAAAATTTGTCTGATATGGAAATAATGTCCAAAATATAACTTCAATAAATTTCTATTTAACTATATTAATAATATTTCAAAATATATATATACTAAAAATGTAATAAAAGATTTAAATTATGTATCTTAATAATAAAGCTATATTTAGTGATATGGGGGGGGGGATAAAAACTGAGAGACCCAATTGGAAACATTTTTTGCAAAGATTCAGAGTCATGACTAATTTTTGTGGAAACTTTTAAGATATTCATAAAATTTGTATCGTCTTTATGTTTCCTTAGTGTAATAAAAACAATCAAAATATGTTAAATGTATGTAAGATTATAAATTAAATGGAACGGTTTAATATAGGTAAATTAATTTTAACAAAATAGTTACAAAATGGCTTGATTAAAACAGGTAAACTCTCCATACAGTAGTGCCACTCAGTGCAAGCCAATATCCCCAGACTAGCTTGTCTGGTGATATTGGATGAGTAGGCACTAGATTTTATGCATAAGCCTTCTGGCATCCATTGCTTACTCTGTCTTGCACTGAGTGGCTGTGGATTTTGGATGAGTAGCACAAGATAGGGATTTTATGCACAAGCCTTCTGGCATCCATTGATTACTCTGGCTTGCACTGAGTGGATGGGGATATTGGATGAGTAGGCACTAGATAGGGATTTTATGCACAAGCCTTCTGGTATCCATTGATTTCTCTGGCTTGCACTGAGTGGCACTACTGTATGGAGAGTTTGGCCTGTTTTAATAAGTTATGAGTAAGCATAAGAAATGGTGATCATGTGATGTTTAGTGAAAGTGGTTTGAAGGCAATTAAAAAAATGATTTTTTGAAAAACAATCTAAGTGTAAAGCATTGTTGTATCAAATTAATATTTTAGAGATTTTAAAAATCATTTAATATTAAAAATTATGATTAATTTACATTATTATTAGCTTTTATAATGAAAAAAAATTTTTTTTTTGCTCTCAGAAAACATTTTAGGATTTTGTTTAAACTCATGATAATTGTAGCTTTAATTGATATAATTAACAAACTATTATCCTGTTACTGCTGAACCAATCAGATTCTGGTACACAATGTCCATTTCTCATGATGCTGCAGTTCTTGAAATTTTCTGAAAATCCCAAAGTATTCAATAAGTTTGAAAAATGCAATTTACCTAAATGCTATTGCAGGCAAAATTTTCAAGCAATTTCTAAGGTATTGAGTCTTTTTTTTTCATATGTCAAAGCTTTGACTGGGAAGCAATCCCAGGCCAGTTGCTTGAAAGGCAGCTATGCTAACCACTAGGCCACCAATGCTTGAGTCTTTATTGTCACAATTTACTTATATATCACCTTTTTCTTACAAAGCATTCACACCTCTAAATCAGTCCATTTTTTTAGACTTACCTTGGTTTTTTTTTTCAGATAACAGCTGATAATTCCAATTGCTGAACTCCTACATATTTTTTTATAATTTCTTGAAGGGTCCAAAAAATTATACAAAATCCAAATAATTTTTCTTGATTTTTTAATAAATTTAGTTTATGTTTTTGCAATGCATTCAATATTATTACTCAGTCAAAACATTTTATTCACAATGCTGCTTTTAGATCTGGAAAAAAATTATTTGCAGATATACAATCAAATGATTATGGCTTTTTGAGGATTATATCTACAAAATGTAGGTCTTTGGCAGGTTTTAGGTCATCAGCATGTTTTTATGATTTACACAGCTTTTGAAATAATGGAAGCTCTGTACCAACATCAATAATATTTTGAAGTTTTTTAATCATTAAAATTATTTCAAAAATTCAGATTTCATAAACTTATGATTTTCTATTTGATTAATTATCCCATAAATTCTTTTTGAAACAGACAAACCTCTCCACACAGTAGTGCCACTCAATGCAAGCTAGAGTAATCAATGAAATTCCAGAAGGCTTGTGCATAAAATACTTATCGAGAACCTATTCTTTCATTATCCCCAGAATAGTTTCTAGCTTGTGGCTTTCATAAGTTAGGAGATCTTGGATCTGAGCACACTGCACCTAGATCTTAGGATTTAATGCACTCCTCCAACAGCCACTTTTTATAACTACAAAGCTATGAGAATAAAATTGAAAACAAAATTTTCAATCCAAGCTCATTAGCTTATATAGTCATATGGGTCTGAACTCAGTTTAGTACCCAAACATTTTGGTGTATTTGGTTTTTTAATAACCATAGACACCACTATCCTATGAGGAAGGATTGGTATTAAACCACTAAACATCACATGATCACCATTTCTTATGCTTTCTCATAACTGTTATATTAAAACAGGAAAAACTCTCCTTACAGTAGTGCCACTCAGTGCAAGCTAGAGAAATCAATGGATGCCAGAAGGCTTGTGCATAAAATCCATATCTAGTGCCTACTCATCCAATATCCCCAGATTTGTTTCTAGCTTGTGGCTTTCATCAGTAAGCAGCCTTGGATCTGAGAGTACTGCACCCAGATCTTACGATCTGATGCAACCCTACAGCAGCCATCTTTTCTCTCTACTTGCACTGAGTGGCACTAATGAATGAAGAGTTTTGACTGTTTTAATAATAGTTATGAACAAGCATAAGAAATGGTGATCATGTGATGTTTAGTGGTTTAACTTCTTTATGACTGAATATCATTAGTACTTTCTAGTAATCAAACTTTATCCTGGAATCATAAATCTTAGACAGTTTCTATAATGATTGCCTCTTATTAGTTGGTGGAACAAAAGGCCTGTAAATAGGCTGAAAATTTACAAAGAAAGTCTTATTTACTGGACAAAGTTTGACTTATTTTTTATTAAACTGGGTTGTAGTTGTGATATGCATATGGTGAAAAGAAAGTTTTAGCATTTCTCTCTAGAATTCATGCCAGAATACTTGTGATATACCTTTTCATGTCATTATTATTATAGATTTGTCCACTGATATTTTGAACATCAATTCTAATATTTTAAGTTACTACAGAAACATGTGGAAATTTTAAACTAGCTCTATTCTATCTCTTGTCTGCTAGTTCTTGTTATTAGATACTATAAATCACATATTTAATTACCACTCTTCTGAATTATATCAAGATTTTTGTCAAGAATTATTACAAAATATGTATCAGCCTTAATTTTTAAAATATCACTCAGAACAGTATCACCATTAAGTTAATTAACTCATTCTGAAATATTTTACAAAAGAATTAAGGATATCTCTATTTTGTATTATTCTCACATGATTTTCATTAATAGATCCAATTTCCTTAGTAGTTTAATATTACAATTTTTCTTAATTGGAGTTTCTATGTGTTTCTCACATCCATAGATTAGTGAGATTATTTTTGATAGGCAGTAGCTACAACTCACTTAATTTGATTCTAGTATTTTAACCTCTTGTTGGATTAATTTTTGTTGCACTTCATCAATAGCTTTTTCAATAGACAGCTTGCTAAGGACTTTTGGATTTTTTTACATTAGCTATTATTTTGTAAATATTTATCTAGTTATTAAAACCATACTTACAAATGTATTTATGTTATTATTTTTAAGAAGCTTATACTAATAAAAGAATTTATTACCTGATGTATAATATTTTAGTCATGAATAATCTATAATTCCACTACTGGATTTTTATTAATTTATATAATTATTTACTGCAATGACTATAAAATTGTGATTGACTTTCAGTTTTAGAAAAATCTACAATAATTATAAATGTTCATTTTTTACCTAAATATTCTGACACTTTGATTCCTCTTTTCTAACCATGTATAAAGAATCTTTTGTCAATTCTATGGAACTGGAAAATTTTTGAATCTGTATTCTTTTTTGCCTCAGAAATATCATCATTGATGTAACATGGAGTTTCATTGTTTATGAATTTCATGAATTTGTAGTGACTATAAATAAATCCATATTTTAATTATCTTACTTTTTTTCAATAACATCATTTTTTTTTTGTTTTTCCACATTTTTTTGAGATTGATTTGCTGAAACATTTATCTAATTCAATTGTATACTTTCCTTTTGTCAATGTTGCTTAGTCTTTCATCCATATTTATGTAATCTCAGCATCCTAAAAAATATAACAAAGTGTTAAAAGTAACATTCTTTCCTTAACTGATAAAAAACCCATGGTATTTAATATCTATCTTTTATAAAAATTCAGCAGATATAAAATTATAATTAAAATATAAAAATAATTTTAATTTGAATGTTATACCTTTGAGCAAGAAAAACATACGTAGAATGCATCTTTATTAATTAATCCTAATTCTTTAGACTTATATATGTAAACTTAATACTTGAATCTGACTATCGACCTACAATATGACCTAATCATTTAAGTTGGATTTTTTGATGTATGAAAGTTTTTTTGATAGCCATTATATTTATCTAACATAAATCTTTTTTATATAAGATTTAAAGGCTAGATATAAAATTACTTAATGCTATTCTTCATGCAAAAGGAAATACAAATATATTTTACACTAAAGATGTCAAGGATATAAAGATTGGCCCAATTAATGTAAAATAAAATTCAGTGTTATGATAAAATATATTGAATTATAATTCCACATACAATAAAACTACAAAAAATATATTAAAAATTATTCCTTGATTATAGCATTGTAGCTCCAAGTTATTTCTATTACACACAGTAATTAATTTAGAAAATATATATGCTTATATGTTTGCACATGAATAAATCATATGAACAATGCTAATAATAATAATATTTTAAAAATACATTTATTGTTTATAATCTAATTTTTTTTAAAGATATAATCATTGGAAAATGTTATTTAAACCATTTTTTACAGGAATTTTTACATATCTAACATTCTTTAATATATATATATACACACACCTGGGTTTCATTTTATGTGGTAGAAAATGCACACAAAAGAAATCTCACAAAAATAGACTTAACTTACCTTGAAATATGGGGAATAGGTTACTGTAATTTTTGAAAACCTCATAAAAGCAAAGCAACAGTGTAAAATTACTTTAAAATTCACATAAAAAAAAAAAGAAGAAAATAAAATATGATTAATAAAAATTTCAAATTTGAAAAAAAATTGATACAAGACAAACTTTTTTTACTTTTTTTATTAACTACAGTATTTAATTTTATTCAAAACAATATATCTTTATGCGTAATTTACATTTTTTTCATACATGTACGGTATTTTAATCATTATCGCTATTTGAGACATCAGATTCATCATGATGTGATGTGAAGTACTGTAGCTTCTCCTTAAATGAAGTCAAGAGAAATTACAACTAAAATGTTTTCCAATCGCTGTTGATCCTTCCCATTTCACTAGGTGATCTAAAATTGAAATTTTTGTTTCCAAAGAAATTCATTGTCTTGGGTGTTTTTTCCTCTCCATTAGGATAAACTAAAAGTTTAAAATAAAAATAAGAACTTAGATTTATGATAATAAAAAGACACTGACTCACCACTGTTGGGGAAAATTTAATTAAAACTAACAATTAAAAATTAAATTCTTATTTTTGTCTTTAATTTTTTAATTTTCAATTCCGTTTAAAAATCAAATTTCATCGTTTCACATAATATTAATTTCAGATCATGTTACATACTTTTTAAATTGTTAATTACAAATAAAAATCAATTTTAATTTTTAATTGTCAAATTTAATTGTGCCCACTGCTGTTACTCACCTTTTAAAAATAAACTTGTGGACACTAAATGATTAATTGATTATGTACTCTTTTTATAAAAAGCAAAAATAGAATGTGATTTAAAATGCAAAAACAACAACATACATAGTACTTTTCATCTATAACATTTGAACAGATTTACATTATAGTCTTGTAAAATTTATTACTTGCGGACACTAAATGATTAATTGATTACATACTCTTTTTAAAAAAAGCAAAATTAGAACATGATTTAAAATGTAAAAACAACATACATAGTATAGGCATCTATAATGTTTGAACAGATTTACATTATAATCTTGTAAAATTTAATGTGTGTATATAAAATAGGGCAATTCTGATTTTAAGTGAATTATGAATTTCTTTATTGCATAAAATCTATTGCAATACTATTATAAAGTGCTGAAAATATTGAAATTATTAGATGGAAGTTGAACTCCGATAATGCGCTATTACTTTAAATATGATGTGAGTGCACACAATTCATAATATTTAAAGTAATAGCGCATTATCTGAGCTCGACTTCTGATCTAATAATTTTTATTGCATAAAAGAAAAACATATATAAAGATATTAAGAAGAAAAATGAATTTTTATCTTCAAAATCGCATTAAATAAATCCGCATAAAATGAGACCCGGGTGTATATTGAAGATTATGACATTAAACATTATCATATTTTTCCTTTTAAAACTAACAGATGTCATTCGTATTTGTATTTCTATATTTGAATATTTTCATCATCTAATATAAGTATTAATTGTCTATAGAAAAAAATAATTATATTTAAATATTCCAATTATATTTGTTATAATAGCTCACACTGTTTTGAGAGGTAGTACTCTCCCCTCTTCTTCAGCTGTTACCTGCCCTGACCAGTAACAGTACTAGCATGGGAATCGAATCTGCACATTAAATTCTTGAATACTGAATTTTAAGCTAATACTCATATTACACGTATTAGATGATGGAAATAGTTCAATATACAAATAAAATACCATCATCACAAACCTTCAGGTAAACAATAACAGATTTCATATTTTTCATAATTCATCTACCTGTAAACATATATGGTTCAATTTGGCATCTACTTCTTAATTTCAGTATAAAATCTTTCTTATTTTTTAAAACTTTTTATATTTTTAAACTAATTTTTCAATATTTTTTCAATTTTTTCAAACCGTCTTTTTTAAAAAAAAATATCGCATGGCTATTTTATAAAAAGCCATTTTCCATAAATGGTCCTCATAATAAGTATTTAATTATATTAAGTGAATGCTAATATATGATGATGATGATGATTATGATTAGCTTACTAGAAATCCAAATATTTAAAATTAGTAATGACTTTAAAACATTTTAAACAACTATTATTTTAATATTTTACTTTATAAAGCGATTTTTCTATTTTTAAATTTCAATTGTATTTTTTTTTTTCACAAATAAATTTCACACTCATTATTAATAAAAGATATTAATATTTTATTTTATATTTATCTTTTTATTATAAAAATCCATGAAGAGTTATGCACATATATTCTGGTTTATATCGAATTGTTTTGAAAAATCAACTGAGTTTTTAAATTTAATCCCCTCCCCCTTCCCCCTTTTTTATTTTATCACGATCAACAAACAAACAAAATATATTTTTTATTCAATATTTAACAAAATTTCCCCAGTTGTTTATATTTTTTGATTTTTTAAAAAATATAAACTAATTGTCATATGAAAAAACATATACTACTAATATGTCAGTTCAAGGTTTTTATCAGATCTTAACTATTCATAAAATATTAAATAAAATATACAATTTTAAATTGTATTCCCTCAGGCGTTTCTCCCCCCCAAAAATAATACTGTTAAAAACAATATCTGTTAATCATTTTCAAGAGCATCTCTTAATATCGCACACATCAAATAATATATTCAAAATTTCACATAATATTAATTTTATAAACATTTGTATTTTAAATAAAATCTGCACATTATTTCATGGTTGTATATTTTAAATGTCATTCATAACTTTAAAAAAAACTTTTTTCTATTATTATACAATAAGTTTATTCTTTAAAAGTATTTTTTAAAAAAAATACAAATAGAAGGGTAAAATCTTCTTTGTCTAGGAACAATTTTTTCACATTCTAATTGCGACCATTCTTTTTTCTCTTTAAATAATGCTTTAATTTTAAAATTCTGTTTTTCACATTTAAATGATTTTATTCCACTTTTTTTTTTCCATATGTCACAGCATCGGCTGGGAGGCGAACCCGCAACAACCATCTGCAACCAACATCTTGTTTGCAAGGCAGCTGCGCTGACCTCTCGGCTAACAACGCTTACCACTCTTGATTCAAATAAATATAATTTTCATTTAGTGTAATATCAAGATATTTTTAAATTTATTTTCACATCATAATTTTTTAACATCATTATTTATTATTTGAAATTTTGGTTAATATTCTATATATTAATCTATTCCTTTTTTTTCCATTTTTTAAACATGTTTTGGAAAACTTCTACCTTTTAGTTTAATCCTCTTTATTATTTAGACTTCTATTATATGCATTTTTAAATATTTTTTTGATGAAAGAAAATCTAAATATTTGTATTTTTATATTGGACTATTTCCATCATCTAATATGCATATTCAATGTCTTTAGAAAAATTTAACTTCATTTAAATATTCCAAATACATTCAACTGTTAGTAATAGCACATCAAACAGATTAGTATATGCACAACGTTTCGAGAGGTATTATTTTTCTCTCTTCTTCAGGTGTTGCTGGCCTGACCAGTGACAGTACTCGCATGGGACCCAAATCTGGATCTTTAGATTCTTGAGTATTGAATTTTAAGGTAATATTCTAACCAACTGAGCCAAGACATTCAATACACATATTAGATGATGGAAATAATCCAATATAAAAATACAACTAGAACACCATCATCACAAACCTTCAGGAAAACAAAATCTAAATATGTTTGTTTAATTTAGTAATATTCATAATGATCTTGGCCTCATACTTCAGATAGTAAACAAATTATTACATTACTGTCTCTAGTAAAGTATATAACACAGCAGCAATTTATTGGCAGCTCATCCTTACAATATGTGTCTGTATATAGTATAACCATGTGGGATTAATTGATTAATAAAAATAACAATGATGATGAAGAATTGAGTCAATTGAACAAATTATTGTTTTTAATTTTAATTCTTAATTATTTATTTTAATGTTAATTACATCAGTAATCAACTGCCCATTTTCTAATATTCAATAAAAACAGGACATCTATTGACACAGAATAGCATTAAAATGATTCAATATAATAATAATAAAATATAAAAATTAAAAAAGCTACTTTTATGAATAATATTAAACTTACATCAAATAAGGATTTAGGATTTAAAACTATGATAATATAAATATGATTGTAATAAATTAAAATAATAAAATTACAAGAAAAATGATATGCAAATTATTAAAAACTTATAATATAAAAGAAACTTATTAAAAATTAAAAATAAAAATCAATTTTCTAAATAAAAAAATGCAGATTTGTTTTTATCTCACTATTAAATATTGTTAAAAGAAATATAAAGATTATATTAAAAAATAATTTCAAATATTACTCAGAGAGTTTTTATTTATTGTTTTAATAGAAATTCAAATAATTATTAGAAAGATTCCAATACTAAATAGTTAATACTAAATATATAAAAAATATTTTATAAAAAACATTTTTGTTTACTGTGAAAATAATAAAAAAATTAAAAATAAATAGAAATAAAAATTGTTTTTAAAATAAATGCTTTCATTTACCATGCTCTAAAAGGCAAAAAAAATAATTCTTCATTTATATTTAACTTGAAATAAAAGCATTGGGATTGAGAAATGAATGAAATAAATTCCTTGTTATAGAAAAATGATTGATTTTTAATTTCTGGATCTTTCTTGCTTTTATTTCAAGTTATATATATATATATATATATATATATATATATATATATATATATATATATATATATATATTATAATCATGGGGATTAAGGAGACTTAACATAATCTTCACTACAAGGGCACCACTAGCATGTGTACCTAGAAAATTTATATAGTAGGCAGATATGTAAGTTTTTTTAAAAAAAAATAAATTTTAATTTATATTTGGATTTCGATCACTAGCCCATTCTCAGTAGCTCGGTGGAAACACAGAGATAATAAAATAATTCTTATCGAAAAACATTTTTCAAATTAAAGGAAACCACTGACAGAAATTAACACACCAACATTTATTCACGCACATATATATAACATTTAGCGTTATTATTTTAGTATGTTTACATTTTAAAATTTAACATTCTTTTTAACTTTTATTTTAGATTTTAATTTACATTTTAATTTTTATAAGTTCACACAGATGGATTTATAAAAGTTTGTTTTATAATGTTGAGTATAGATCGGTTACACAGATTACGCGGTCAAAAACATTTCAAAATAAACATAAACGATCAAAATATAAAGTCATTGATGGAATTGCAGAGGGAAATTCATAAGAAACCCAATGGCATTCATCATAAGATGCCACATTGACACCAATAACTTAAAAGACATCCGAATAAATACATTTTAGATACTCACCATAAGGTATCATTATTTACCGAATGTCTATATATTTTGATCAAATATGAAAACCAAAAACATAATTAACCGATAACGAATCCATGCAAGCGTCTATACCCAACTTAAATTTAATGCATTTTTATTTAGAGTGTCGAGTATGAATAGACTACATAGATTGCATTTGAAAAGAAAATATTTTATCCCTTATTTAACCTTAGGCCAAAAGTTCACAGTTAAACCAACGTCAATCCATCTGATATATTGATGTATTCAATGTAATACGAATACGACAGCACAAATATAGGTTAAGAAAAGAAATTGACTCTCGTCCAGATAGGAATACTACATCTATCTGATGAGAAGAGCAATAAAAAAAAACTCCATAGGAAAGAACTGCGGTCATTTTTGCCGACTTATGATCACATTCCATACGCTAAAGGGGTTGTGCAGCATATAAAGTGATTCTGCCCGTAGCGAATCTCGTACTACATCTACTAATTACACCAATATATCCAATCCATTGACCTAATTCAACTACGGAACGAATAACCTAAGATTACCCTCCCCTAATATAACTTTACAAATCTATATAGCCATTCATGCCCGACTTAAATTTAACATTTATATAATTTAATTTAACGAAAAACAGAAATCATAATAAAAACTTAAAAGAACAAAAAAAAAAAATGGAAATGATTTTACAAAAGAAATACATCCAATTAAAATTACTTATTAATAAATAAAGTTGGTCAGATAGGATTCTATTGCAATTATTTTACATATGGATGGTTTTAGAATTAAAGTTCTTATTGTTTAGTATACTGGAGTTTTAGAAATATATTTAAAGCTTAGAGTTCAAAAAGTTCTTACGATTTTAAAATGTTCCTTTTTATCCGTTGCTTGCCATTTGAACGTGAATTCCCATGCCATCCTAAAGAGATTGGTATTCTGTTGGCCATTTTATTTATTCATCTGGAGGTCTTTTACTTTAGCTGGTCCTCAATGTAGAAAACGATAGGTCATTTCTCTTTCTTGCTTAGCAGAACTGAAAGGATTGAAGAGTGCATCTTTTCAAGTCCTTCTCCTTCAACTCCACACTAATACATATCACCACTGCTGTCATACATATCTGTCAGCTCTTTCTTCTTTCACTTTTTATAGTAGACTTTCAGATTTAGTAGACATTACATCATGACAATGGTGATGGTCTTTTCACTGAGGTCTGATTCTATGAGTGATTTCTTTTATTGGCCATTCTGATCCCATTGTTTTTCTCTCCTATCTGACCTTTGCTTATACACTTTAAATGCCCAAGGGCTAGTTTACATTTAACTAATTAAAACAATCATTTCCTTTTTATGATTAATTAATGTGTTTTCCAAACTTAAAGATATATTTTTATCTTTAAATCTTTTCAAGTTTTTGTTGAAGATTTAGTTTTTCTATTTTTAATAAAGTTTTATTTTAATAATTTTTTTCATCTATGTGTGATTTATATATATATATGAGTTTAGTATAGAATTTTAATTTTCAATTTTTAATTCTTAAAAAAGAAGTTTTATTTGTGAACTTTTATTTTTTTCATGTTTAATAATAAAAAAATAATGTAATGTCATATTTTCCCATTACATATCAGTACACTTGCTTAAAAAAAAATAAACAAAAAAAAATTACTTAGGGTTAGTAATTATGGTACATGATTAATGAAAACATTTACAAAAACATTCGGTTAGTAATTTTTACAAAGATTATATACAAAAACAAATGTTGACTATCGTTTTCCTAAGGACCATTTATGTCTATGCCTCTTTCCCCCAAGCGAGCTATTTTTTATACATTTTATTTTTACACACGGCATGACAAGCAAATTTTATAAATTATTTATTTAAGAAGTTTGCACTGAGGTAAATATGTTTTAAAAAATAATGGGTTTAAACATGTATATTTGCATCACAATTATAAATACCATCAACTTATTTATGACTCATTGAAATGCATATTTAGGGTTACACTGAAGTAATTCCCAAAGGTACTCATCATAAGGTACCACATTTCAATCATAAACTTACATGGATGTGCGCGCCTATACATGTTAAAGCATAATATATATTAACAAAAAAAACATATTAATTGAAACCTTTTGACTTTCTTTTTAACAAAATACAATTTAATATTATTAATACTTTCTCGTGTTTAATATATGTGCAATTCTTTCTGGCAGTACCTTTAACACACAATTCAACAGATCGGAAGAGCATACGTTAATACAAAAATATATACTGCTTTTTAAAGAAAAATGTTACTGGCCTGATTTATCTTTAAAATTCTCAGGGCACTCGGTGGTTTATTAAAGATCAGCCCACATTGGGAGACCAGTTATAATGATCAGGGATTAAGGAGACATAACATAATCTTCACTACAAGGGCGCCACTAGGCATGTGAACCTAGAAAATTTATATAGTAGGCAGATATGTAAGTTTAAAAAAAAAATTATTTTAATTTATATATGGATTCCGATCGCTAGCCCATTCTCACTAGCTCAGTGGAGACGCAGAGATAATAAAATAATTCTTATCTAAAAACATTTTTCAAATTAAAGGAAACCACAGCCAGAAATTAACACACCAACATTTATTTACGCACATATATATAACATTTAGCATTATTATTTTAGTATGTTTACATTTTAAAATTTAACATTATTTTTAACTTTTATTTTAGATTTGAGTTTACATTTTAATTTTTATAAGTTCGCACAGATGGATTTATAAAAGTTTGTTTTATAATGTTGAGTATAGATCGGTTACATGGATTACGCGGTCAAAAACATTTCAAAATAAACATAAACGATCAAAATATAAAGTCATTGATGGAATTGCAGAGGGAAATTCATAAGAAACCCAATGGCATTCATCATAAGATGCTGCATTGACACCAATAACTTAAAAGACATCCAAATAAATACATTTTAGATACTCACCGTAAGGTATCATTATTTACCGAATGTTTATATATTTTGATCAAATATGAAAACCAAAAACATAATTAACTGATAATGAATCCATGCAAGTGTCTATACCCAACTTAAATTTAATGCATTTTTATTTAGAGTGTTGAGTATGAATAGAGTACATAGATTGCATTTGAAAAGAAAATATTTTATCCCTTATTTAACCTTAGGCCAAAAGTTCGCAGTTAAACCAACGTCAATCCATCTGATATATTGATGTATTCAATGCGATACGAATATGACAGCCCAAATATAGGTTAAGAAAAGAAATTGACTCTCATCCAGATATGAATACTACATTTATCTGGTGAGAAAAGCAATAAAAAAACTCCATAGGAAAGAACTGCGTCATTTTTACCAACTTACGATCGCATTCCATAGGCTAAAGGGGTTGTGTGACATATAAAGCAATTCTTCCTGTAGTGAATCTCATACTACATCTACTAATTACACCAATATATCCAATCCATGGACCTAATTCAACTACGAAACGAATAACCTCAGATTACTCTCCCCTAATATAACTTTACAAATCTATATAGCCATTCACGCCCAACTTAAATTTAATATTTATATAATTTAATTTAACGAAAAACAGAAATCATAATAAAAACTTAAAAGAACAAAAAAAAAATAAATGGAAATGATTTTCCAAAAGAAATACATCCAATTAAAATTACTTATTAATAAATAAAGTTGGTCAGATAGGATTCTATTGCAATTATTTTACATACAGATGGTTTTAAAATTAAAGTTCTTATTGTTTAGTATACTGGAGTTTTAGAAATATATTTAAAGCTTAGAGTTCAAAAAGTTTTTACAATTTTAAAATGTTCCTTTTTATCCCTTACTTGCCGTTTAAACGTGAATTCCCATGCCGTCACAAAGAGATTGGTATTCTGTTGGCCATTTTATTTATTCATCCGGAGGTCTTTTACTTTAGCTGGTCCTCGATGTAGAAAACGATAGGTCATTTCTCTTTCTTGCTTAGCAGAGCTGAAGGGATTGAAGAGTGCATCTTTTCAATCCTTTCTCTTTCAACTCTGCACTAATACATATCACCACTGCTGTCATACATCTCTGTCAGCTCTTTTTTCCTTCACTTTTTATAGAAGAATTTCAGATTCAGTAGACATTATGTCATGACAATGGTGATGGTCTTTTCACTGAGGTCCGATTCCATGAGTGATTTCTTTTATTGGCCATTCTGATCCCATTGTTTTTCTCTCCTATCTGACCTTTGCTTATACATTTTAAATGCCCAAGGGCTAGTTTACATTTAACTAATTAAAACAATCATTTACATTTTGTGATTAATTAATGTGTTTTCCAAACTTAAAGATATATTTTTATCTCTAAATCTTTTCAAGTTTTTGTTGAAGATTTAGTTTTTCTATTTTTAATAAAGTTTTATTTTAATAATTTTTTTCATCTGTGTGATTTTATATATATATTAGTTTAGTATAGAATTTTAATTTTCAATTTTTAATTCTTAAAAAAGAAGTTTTATTTGTGAACTTTTATTTTTTTCATGTTTAATAATAAAAAAATAATATAACGTCATATTTGCCCGTTACAGAAAAATGAATGGTTTTTAATTTCTGAATATTTCTTGCTTTTATTTCGTTATATATAAAAAACCCAATTGTGATTGAAGAAACAATTTCAGTGCACCAGTAAATAAAAATATTTATTCTAAAAAGTATTTTATTGCTATTTATTATATATTTCTTTTAGTCAGCTTTTTTATATATATTTAAGTGTCCTATATATTGTACTAGTTAGTCCTCACTATGAATTAAACAAAAAAAAAAGATATACATTATCTTTAACCCTTCGACTGCTGATTATATCATTGGCCACACAAGGTAAAAAATCAAAGCTTTTAATTGGCCAATTCACAAACTGATGTGTCAATTAACAAAGTCAATTGTCAAAATATTTCACCATTTATTAATATATTTACTTTAGTTTCGTTTGTAAAAAGTATATTAGTAATTTGTCAGATTATGAAAGTGAACGCAAGTTTGTTCAAAAATAAATTTTGATATATAATTTAAAAAATTTTTGATTACAGCTGAAATGAAAAAAAACATCAATCACCAATTCCACGTTATGATTTCTACTTCCCACTTTGCAATAAATAAATAATTCTTGCTAAAATCTTAACTATTTTTGTAAAATAATATTTATTTTTAGCATATTTTATGAAAATAATTTATATTTCATCAAAAATGCTCTAAAACATTCGTTTATCATTTTCAAAATAAAACAAAAACCGTTCGTAACTCTTTACATTTTGGCAGCCGTTTTCTTTGTTGACAAAATTTCAACAGCTAATAAGATTCAAGAAAAGATGGTGAGAAGGCGGTGCTTTGGTTTTGTTTGACATATATGGTATTTTATTGATTTTTTACTTGTAAAATAATTCAAAAGAGGGCAGCATCTTACAGAACTTTTTTCCTTCTCAAAAATGACGTCTAAACCGTATACGTAGTATAAAAACTAAGCGATTTACAGTGACGTCAAGTCTCTTCGTTTTTAAATGAGTCCATCAGCCGAAAGATTAAAGGAATATTTTTTCTCATTTTAATTATTATTCTACATGATTAGTGTAGAATAATTTTCATTATCTGACAGAGTTTTTATATTATTTATTTCTCATTTAAATTGTATATAATTGCTGTCAAAAAAAATCTGATGTTAAAAATAGAGATCTGTTGTTTCTATTTGTTTCACATGTAAAGTTGTTTTTCATTTTAAACTTTATTTAATTTCAAATAAGAATGATGTATCATAAATTCTAGTAATTTTCACCAGCGTCATTCATTCAAGCATGTAAAAGTAATTTAAAGTGATTATTTAATATCTTCACGCTTTCACTTTCAGACACTTAAGATTTGCCCATACAAAAGAGTTTGGGTTCAAAAAGATAGATGGCCATTCTATCTTTTCCCAAAGACTTTATCATGTGTTTGAAGTGTTTATATTCAGTCATTTATAGTTAAAATCTGCAAAGCACATGTGCAACAGCTTAATGCTGTTTAGCTATTACAGTTTATAAAACTTTGTGCTATATAAAATAATTGATTTTTTTTTTTTTGAAAGTTATAGAGACTAAAATCTTTTATTCATATTTAAATGAATAAATTATTATATATATGAAAATAATAAATATATGAAAAATAAAAACTTAATAAAACACACAATTACATCTCTATAAAACTGCTTTAATATTTCCACCAGCAGACTGGTTTTCATCAGAAAGCATAGCAAAATGGCTATTTCCAGAAACTGTCTGTAATACTTTTTTTTCATGTGTCATAGCATCGGCCAGGATGCAAACCCGCTAACCTGGGACAACTGCTTGTAAAGCATCTGTCGTTGACCTCTCGACCACCAATGCTTGACCTGTCTGTAATACTTTACTGTTTAAATTCTAGAAATAGCCATTTTGTTGTGCTTTCTGATGAAAACCAGTCTGCTGGTTGAAATATTAAAGCAGTTTTATAGAGACAATTGTGTGTTTTATTATATATATATATATATAATAAAACACACATATATATATATATATATATATATATATATATATATATATATATATATTGTGCCCTAGGCAAAGATGAAAAAAGAAAGCAAATATCATATAGTCAATCTCAATCACTACTAGATGATCAGGAAAATATAGATTAAATATAACATTAAAATAATGCTAACATTGGGTATTTAAATCAATGGCTATCTATCGAGTGCCAACATTTTGGGCCAGCCAAACTGTACTCTAGGAAAAGAGAAGATAACATAATCAAAGGATAAATAAGAAGGTAATAATCAAATCATTACACTAAGCTTAGTGAGTTAAATAATTATAATTGTTTTGCTACTGAGACATGTGACAAAATAAAGGGAGCTACAATAATGACAGATGTTCATTATCAAAATAAATAAACAAATTAAGAAGAAGAGAAATCTCAGTCACTCATGTACAAGATTTTAAATCAAACAAACTTTCAATATTTGAAGCATATCTCTCAAATAGCAATGGTACAATACAAATGATATATGATATAATAAAATCTTCTCTTTTATTATTCTCCCTCCAAAATATCTTATACTATTAATCACCAAATTAATTTTATTGCCCTGATCTGATCTGAAACAAATCTTATAAACAAGATTTATATATTTTCCTTATATTATAATTAATATAATCTGATCTATTGATGCACATTGATGATATTTGGCAAAATAAATATGATACAAATAATCATAAAAATAATATATGATAGTCTCAGGGTGCTTATTATAATAATATTTAGTACTAATTGTGCTATCATGCTGTTGAATAACTGAACGATATCTCAAAAGTAGATTGGAGGAGACATACACTTTACCTACAAGCTAATGTATACCAGTATACAATATTAATAATAGTATTGATTAAATGAACATTTAATTTAAATAATTAATGTATAAAACAATAAAATTTTGAAGACTAAAGTCTTCACTTAGGGTGACATTCAAATATCTAGAATTAAAGGATATCTTTTATGCCATTCTAATATCCATCAACAATATAATTTTTAAATTATCTTCAGAAATAATATAATTCTTATATGTACAATGATAAAATAATATGCAGTCTTCAAATGAAATTCAATTTAAAATAAATAAAATAATAGTTTTATTTCAAAGATAATCTGAATATTTGGAATCATCAGCCTTCTGAAATTCGTATCCTTCATGTATGGATCTGTGTTTAAAATAAATTGCACATCTGATTTTAAAACTTCATTTATAAATATTCATTTAAATTATATTTATGTATGATAATCATCCATTTTAAAAGCTGTAATTCAATATTTCTGTAACATAATGAATAATTTGTGTACCAAGATTTAAACTAAGATTTCTATAGTACGATTAATAAATTGAGGTCTCAAGAAACCATAGAGAAAGAGACTAAAATTTGACAACAAAAATATAAATTTATTATGAATAAACATCAATTCCATCTTATACAAAAATTTGGACAATAAATTTCACATTAAGTTCATTTGAAAATACAAGTACTGCTACAGAAAATTCATTACTAGAAAATTAAAATAATCGCCTATCCAATTTTAAGTGTAGACAATATATATATATATATATATATGTCCACAGATGGCGTATATATATATATATATATGTATATATAAATTTTAAATAATTTTGTAAATTACATTTTGTAACTTTTGGTTAGACATTATTTCTTTCTTTAAGATATTTATTTTAAAACATATGTAAAATGGAGGATAGAGAAGGTTAAAAGAAGAGAATAAGATCTGATGAAGACTGCATGGCACAGTTGAAACTGTATTAATAATAAAAGTTTTTTTTTCTGAAAAGTATAAGATTTTTAAAATTCAATATTAGATATGTAAATTGTTAACATATTCCTTTATTTATACACATAATTTTGACACTATTTTAATATTAAGACATAACCATTTGCTAAGATTTTAAAATAATTTAAGATATTTGTGATATAATTATGCATGTCCAGCTATTTATTATTGTCAGATATAATTACCTAATAATCACTTAAACTACATGATTATATGATGCTATGCTAGTATAACTAGGAATTTAACCCTTACATAATATCTAAAACTCTCTTTGCTAAGGTTTACAGCTTTGTTAAAACTATTACTGAAATAATAGTGAGCATTTAATAAAAAAATTTATAATCATAACTGTTGTAAATGATACAGCTATGAAATGCTATCTAGCATCATTATTAACCTAATAATAATAAAATAGTAAATTCATTCAGAAGTTACATGTACACAACATTTCAATTTGCCAATGTCCATATAAAAAATTAATTAAATGCTTAATTGCCTTACCAATCCATCGATGACTTACTTCTGGATGATGATGATAAAAATGTATATGTGTAGTTCTTATACTATGATAATACATTAAATTAAATTATAAAATATATTTGCTGTCATTATTGTAATCTCTTGGCAAGGCCCAACAGTACAATTAATACATTAATTATATTACTCTACACTTTGGTTATTAAAAAGTGTCTGTGCCTTCAAATTCAACTTATCTATTATCATCACAATTTAATATGTTTTGTCTTCACCTAACATGGTGGAAAATAAATATATTTTTATGAGAAAAAGGCTTATTAGAGCCATAATAACTTTAATAATAAACAAGCAATGGTTTAGTCCAGTACACCCTCTTTAAGGCAAATATCTGTGTGGATGTAGTTTTAGCACAGGAAAATTGGAATATGGACCAACCCTACCTAAGGTTTTTACTATGCTAACTATGCATGAAAGACAATAATATAATATTAGAAAAATCCGTTCATGAAAAATACCTACAATTGAGGAGAGTGATTCTCAATCCTCCAATGTACTATCTAATTATTTAAACAGGCAAAACTTTTCATACAATAGTATAAATGGTGATCATGTGATGTTTAGTGGTTTACTATCTAATTAAATGAACAGTAATACAAAAGCTGACTGCATCCAACAAATATAAAAAGGAAATAACATCCACTTTTTGCAAAACAATGGCTATTAAAATAGCACTTAAATAAGAAAAATAATTGTCTATTTCTTAAAAAAATATATACTGGATAATGTACAAAAACAACAAATAAATATGAGTCAAAGTGACTTTAAAATACTTTAAATAGCATAATAATGCATTGCAACTAATAAGAAATACACACATATAGCTAATGGTAGCATAAAATTTCAAAATATTGGACATGACTCGCAAATGCATAAACATTAAATATGATAGACATAAAATATATTACATCAGTAATAACCTTATGATAATAGAATCCTATATCAGTTTTAACCTTTGTGAGTTAATAAAGACCAAATGTTGGCTGTTTACCATAAATAACTCTATAAACTGCATAATGATAAATGATACGGTGATAAATGATAATATCACATACAACAAAATATGTATTTTCTTTACCTGGACATAAATATCAAATATAAATTCACCTTTATATTTCATCAATAATTTAGTAATAACTGAAAGGTTGCTATTCTTCCACATGCGCCTTACTATTACTTTCAGACAGCCAATAGCTGTTAAAACAGCGGTCTGAGGAGCGATCAGGCCTAGACACATGACAGAGGTTTTTTTGGCAAGAAAAGAATGATACCACTCTTCTCTTTTACTTAACTTTTATATATATATAAGCCAGTCTTAAGCATCTTGGCTTGAAAGCATGAATATATAAACATATACATCTATTACTCACCGAGTTATTAATTTATGATATTGCAGCGCGAAATCTTAGATTTACTACACCGCAATTTTCTAGATGTTAATATAAGTTATGAGCAACGTATGTAAATAATATTTTGTTTAAATCGCATGTTGATATTAAATTAGTAATGGCAGCTATTGGCTGTCTGAAAGTAATAGTAAGGTGCATGTGGAAGAATAGCAACCTTCCAGTCATTACTAATTTAATAACAACATGCGATTTAAACAAAATATTATTTACATCAATAATTTAGCATAATAATAATAATAAAACTTACATAGTTCTTTAATTGACATTTTCAGTTTTGAGCTAACTGGTGAGGGAAATAATTTTTCTCCAGGTGGTGAATCATTTAAAACAATGGACCCATAGTCTTATCACTTCTTTAAAAGAAATCATAATAATGATAATAATGACTCTCCTAAAATTTGCATACATTAACAACACAAACAATCAAATATTATTATAGATTCCAGTTCCCTTTAGGAATATTTAAACATTCTACTTAAAAATCCACTATGGCCTTTTTGATGCTTATCCTGTGTAATTCTAGTGAAAAAATTTACTTGGTGAATGAAGTTCATTTCATGTACATCCAATCTTAATTAATCCGGATATTGCAAAATAAAATATATCACTAATAATAATTTTTTGTTAACTTCTGAAGATAAAGTTTGCCTTATTTTATTACTACAGCATCTCACATTATTCTATAATGTTATTGGTTTATTAATTTGAAGGTGAACGCTAAGAACAGTAACACGTAAATCACTCTTCCTTTAAAATAAATAACTATGAACAGTTTTTACACATTTAGTAATACATTTGAAGTTAAAGTTATAATACATATAATTATCTATTGTCGTCAGAAATAATTTTTCAAAAAAAATAAAATAAAATAATGGTTATCTTGAAGTTTTCAATTGATAAAGTTCTTTTTCTATATTGATGAAATTATTCAAGTTAGCATTCAAAATATTAGGAAGACAAGTCAAGCATTGGTGGCCTAGCGGTTAGCTTAGCTGCCTTCCAATCAGACGGTCCGGGTTCCTTCCCGGTCAACGCTTTGACATATATATATATATATTAAAAAAATATGAGGAAGACAACAAAATTCCTTTCTAAATTATATTAACATTATCATTCTATAATGAACAAAAGGTAGTTCTTTTTATTTTTAAATGAGGTTGACATCAGGTTCAGAATTAATTAATAAATTGCTTAAAGTTTTTTTTAAAATTTCTTCAATATTAAAAGAAGTTTTGAAAGGTTGAAACATAACTTCACTATCAATAAATAAATAAAAGAATAAGAATAATACGTTTTTAATATGGAAAAGTATTACCTCAGCCTTCTTTTTTTAAGTATATGGTTTCTGCACATTTTAACACAATTACCGAATAGACATTGTTGACTTTCATTTAGCATCTTTACTAGCTTTTAAAATTTTTCTGACCAGGTTAAATATGAAAACTCAATACTGTTAGTTTTTTTTATCTAAACATTACTGTTTAACAAAATGAAAATTAAAAAAAGAATTAACACTCTAAGTTTTAAAAATTTAAAATAAAGGCCAAGCTTCAAATGCTTTGTAATGCTTCTTTATATGCTGTTTGACAAAGTTGAAGAACCCTTTTTTAAGTGCATGTTAGATATTTATGGCTTCAATATTTTGATAGGCAGTTGGATAGCCACACATTTTTTTTATAACACCTAAAATTAATTTACACACCACAATCAGGAAAAAGAAGTAAAATTATCTAATGGTAATCTATTTCAAATTCCACATGACAGCGGAAAATCCCAATAATCTTTAAATAACCTTTTAACTTATTTAAAATCAATAATTAATGAGATAATTATTTTACGATACTATTTATGAAAAATATTAATTTTTATTACTAGAAGCTCGTGTATTCACCTATAACCTGATTATATAATATTATGAAATAAATAAATGGATTTAAACTACATTCAATTTCAAAGAATAGTATTTTAAAATTGACGTGTTAGCATTCCAATTAACACACATACACCAGGAATTACTCACTATTTTTAAATTTGATTTGTCTAATATCTAATTTAAAAGATAATAATTAATTTTTAATTTATTTTTAAATAAACTAACTTTATTTTATTGTTTTTAGTTTCTATATAATTGGCTGTTAAAATTAATTTAATAACAATATTTTATCATTAATAGATTGATTAATTAGTCAATAGTTTTTAAACATAAGGATTAAATTTCATACGTCTTACATTGTATCTAAACTTTAAAATAAAGCATGTGGTATTAACTTAAAATATTTTACTTTATCTAGCTTTAATGTTTTGTCTGAATATGAGCTGAGTTCCAACACTTACCCTATCCTAATCTTATATGAATATTTACTTATATTAAATGTCAAAGTTACCTGTTACAATGACATTTATGTTACTGATTTTTTTATAATAGATAATTATAATTGTTTACACAGTCTACCTAAGTTATTAATTAGGCCTAACTTGTATAGTCTAGCTCAGAGATCTCCAAACATTTTGCCTGTGAACCACTTTCTGAATTATTTTTTGCTGTAGACCATCTGCCTGCCGCTGCCCAATATTAAAATTTCCTAAATTTATATAATCAAATATGTTTTTCACAGGCAAAACTCACTATATGTATTGCCACATAACAACCGTTATACACAAGCATAAGAAGTGTGGTCATGTGATGTTTTTCACAGCTGACATAGTGCTGTTCACTTTGATAGGGCATTGTAAAAAAAAAAGAAAACTGACTTAAAATTTTTTATTCAGACCTTTATTGAAACAATTAAATTAAAAACCTTATTTTTATGTAAATAAAACAAAATTAAATGTTAGTATCTCAAAATATAGAAAAAAGGCTAAATTAAAATTCTCTTTAAAATTTAACACAAAACTCTGTAAATATTTGGATTTTGGACAAAAAATCAGAATTTAGTAACAAAACAATAAAATAAAGCTACGGTTTAAAATTAAAAATGCAATAATTAATGGTATTAATGGAAGGGATGAACTTGATGCCCTGATAGCAATTACTTAATATTTGAAGTCATGTGACAAATATAGCGTTAAATCTCCTCATCCAGTTATTTACATACAATTTTTTTTAATCAGCAGATTGTCAGTGTACTAAAACCCTTTTCCACAAGGTATGAAGATGGAAGTGCTATCAAAAATATTCTTGCAATACTCTGTAATGCAGGATGAATAAAAATTACATTTTTTTGAAGCCAGAACTGCTGGTATCCCTTTTGGACCTGCACTTTTAAGTTCTTTGTTAGCTTATTTCGATGAGTTCTTGTAGTGCGATATCAGATTCTGCAATTGCATCATATGGATCAATAACCCAGTGCTGTATTTCCATAGACAAAACATCATCAAATCTGGTTTTAAAGTCTGAGTGGAGGGCATTTAAATGTTAAGCATATGCCAAAATGTCATTATCCTGAACGTTTGGCAATGATAAGTTGAGGAACTGTGAAAATTTATGCCTTTCAATGTTCGTTTGGATAAGTTAATTCTGGCAAAAAAAAGTTAAAATTATGGCCTTTATTTTTATTAAATTCAGACTGTCTCCTTGTAACTGCAAGTTAACCTCATTAAATTTATCAAATAAATCTGTTACATAAGCAATATCCATTTTATTAAATTTTCTTTCAAAATGGAATCTTTATCGTCCAAAAATTCTAAAATGGGTTCAAAAAGTGAATTTTTTTTTTCCAAACATAAGCCTTTTGAGAGACAGCATACTTCAGTGTGAAGAAGTAATCAATGAAAGTCCTTGTCGTTGTCTTCACACAACTGCTTAAACAATGCAGAACTTAACGTATTGCTACGAATCTTGTTTACTGCTGCTGTGATGAATTGGAGAGATTGATGCAATATAGCACTTAGATTTATAGCTATTAAATGTTGTTGGTGAATGACACAGTGAATTGCAAATATGCCAGGTACTTTTTGTTTTAATTAGCTTATAAAATCATGATAGTGACCAGACATGGCTGGTACTCCACCTGCTGCTACCAATATTATATTTGTTAAAGGGATCACTTTTTCCATGAAATAGTCTTTTAAATCATTAAATATTGATTCACCTTTAGTACCTGTTGTCAAAGTTTTCACAAAAAGCAATTCTTGATGGATTTCTTGGTCCATAACAAAATGAACATATGTCCTTAATAGTGCTTCATTACCAGTTAAAGTTGATTCACCAATTTGAAGGGAAAATGGTTTGTTTTTAGATAATTACAGAAGAAGCTTTTCACATCATGACTCATTTCATCAATATATCTTTAAACTATGTTGTCACTCAAATGTTTTTGAGTAAATCATATGCAAGTTTAGTAGAACGGTTTTTAAAATCTCAATGGGTGGAAAAATCAGCTACTTTTCAATAATGAGGCTTTCCTGATTTTTCTATGAGTAATGAAATATTGTAAGATGCCAAAAAACCACTGTCATCTCTTTTTGACATTGAAACAAACATGCTGTCTAGTGTGATTCTCTTCTGAAGTTTTTCTTTCAGAGTTTTAAAGTCTATCAAATCTTTATCTGTTTTATCAGGATACAACTTTCTCAGATGATTCTCCAGATTAGACAGTTTCATAGTTCCATTGCTTAAAACTTTGTTGCACAAAAGACACATGGGAAAATGCTTGTCTGACAATGATGGAATAAAGCCAAACTTCAAATAATCAATACTATACTGTCTACACTTTTTAAACCTCTTCCATATTGAGTAGAAGATATCTGTTGACAAAAATCAAGCTATTTAAATCTCATAAGATAAAACTTTTTAAATTAATTGACTGGAGTATCTTGATGCACTTACATTAAAAGTAAGTATAATAAAAATTGAAAAAGGATACAAACAATTCCTACTCCTTTAACACATCTTTAAAAAATACCTACATAAACAAAAACAAACCTTAAAAAGTAGGAATAATTATTTTTTACTATATCTGAAGCATTGACTATTTTTTTATTTGGATATTTAATTTTTTGTTAGAGCATGCAATTAGTTTTGGTCATATGTTTTAGCAGGTATTATCTTTATTTGAAATATATAATTAAAATATGTGGCTGAGATCGCAATCTGGTTGACTAACTAACTAAAAGTTTGTACTTATTTTTCTTAGACACTCATAAAAAAGATGTTTTTGATTTACATCTGTATTTTGCGCTAACTAAAGTTAATATTTTTCAACCATTTTTCTTCTCAAAATTCAGACTAGAAGTAATCAATGTTTGATTCTAATATTCCTATTTATAACCACCTAATTTAACATGTCCATGCAAAAGTTTTGGTCTGAACATGTCTGAACAAAGCTTATTCACTGCACGCGATTTCTCGATGCAATGCTGGTATGCAAACTTGTAGAAACTTGTATTTAATCATAGAACACTACAAAGCAGATATCTAAATAATCTTGTAAATCAATAGTTATTTGATTTTGCCGTACGTAAATAATACACGTGGGAAAAATTAGGTTTAAATATCAGCAAGAAGTACCGTGATAATTCAAAAAATTATAATTTGCAATAAAAAAACATTGTAAAAACTACTATTATCTTTATTTTTAGAAGCTATATTGTAATTTTTGGGATTTGCAAGAATTATAACAAAATCCAAAATTTATAGCATCTATTCATATAATTAATTATTTCAAATTTAAAATATCTACTTAAAAGTTTACAGAATGCCTGAAATAATTATTTTGGTGGGTGTATCCCCATTTACATATCGTGGCACCCCAAATTTTTTTGCCAATGACATGGACCCCCTGAAAGTGGAAATTGACCCCTGGGGGTTAATATCGACCACATTGAAAAACAGTGGTCTAGCTTATTAATATTTTTACATTACAATAAATTTCACCCCCCCCCTTTTTAAAACAAAATTTTAAATAAGGCATTTAAATATTATCATGAGCAAATCACAGGGTTACAATATATATAAGTGATTGAAATATTACAGGCAATAATTTTAGCTTTAGTATGTGTTGATATGTATTTAAAAATCAAGGAAGGTATAAGATTTTAAATTTAATAAAATTATATAAAAGTAACTTATATTTTTATTATTTTTTGCTAATATTAAAGTTATTTTTAGAAACAGTTGAATGCAGGGTATTAAAAAAACAAACATTCAAGGTGTGTGTGTGGGTATACAAAGTGAATCATAGAATATTTTAGTGTTGTGTGGTTTTTAGGAGATAAACACAGTGATCTGGGATGCCGTTAATTTAGCAATAACAGGGAGGGGATACCCTTAATAAAAAAAAACCCGGAGACTTGAGAAAAAACTTTCAATCCAGCTAGATTGTTTTCTTTTAATACAGTTTTTAAAAATGGCAATAATATTAAACTTATTAGACATGATAGTTAGCTATATAAAGATAGCGTTGTTAGCCGAGGGGTCATCACAGCCGCCTTGCAAGCAAGTAGTTGGTTGTAGACGGTTGGGGGTTCATCTTCCAGCCGATGCTATGACATATGGGGAAAAAAGATAGTTCAATAGGGCTTGTGAAGCCTACACTTTATTTGCACACATTACTGCCAAGTCTCTGTGGTATAATGCTAAAACAAAACAAAAGCTTAAAATAAAATCAAAGCTTATCTAATAAAAAAAATATTATCTTTTCTAAACCTAAACATTTAAGAAGTTACAATTTAATGGTATCCCGAGTGAGAATGTAATTGCATGGGCTAATTAATAATTTGCCAGCAGTTCCAAGAATTCTTAAATTTTATGTCCACATTTGGGAACAATAGATGTTTTATCTAAAACTTTTAAAATTTACCCAAGACACATTCTTTTGGTAATCTTCACTTTCCTAGTTTGTCAACAACTATCACCGAGCAAGAAAATCCACTGAAAATAAGATTGAAAATAAACTTTGAGTTTAGGACTTTAGATACAAAAAAAAGAAATAAAGATATTATTTTTTTAATAATAATTTTATTATGAATGGTTGCTATGCATTTTTTTCTCTCTCTTAGATTTTCCAAAGAAATATTCTTTTAAAACCACGAACGTAGTATTTAAAAAAATTTTTTTTTTGTTTTATATGTAGTAATGTTTAAAAATGTACCATATAAAAATTTGGGTGTGAATGGCTACGCTTATTAAGAGTTATATAATGATTATTAAAATTTATTATGATTATAAAATTTAAGTCTTATAAATAAATAGTTCCAGGGTAAAAAGAATTGTTTTGTTATTTAGGAACTCATTAAGGATACAAGTATTAGAAATAAAGCATTGATAAATTTATTTGTTACATGAATAATTTGAATAATGATATTCTATTTGGTCCTCTCATATGCAGTAATATATTTTTGTTTATTCGTATATGAGATAGTGAATTCCTATTATGATAAATTTGTTTTATCTGAGAGATGCAAATTCCCTTCATTGTGTAGCTATTTTATTTTTTATGAAAGAGATGATAGAATTCCTCTTATTCTATGTCAAATGAGAATGTACATGAATACATGCAGCAATATATTTATGTTGCTTTTGTCACTTTATTAAATATGCCATTATGTATGATTTTAAATCAGCTTGTTCAGAAGCTCCCTATATATTATTTTGTATAAGTAGACAAATTTGATGTGTTATTAGAAAAAAAAATTATCTTAGAAATATATGTGAAATTATATTCCAAATTAATTGTTTATGTTATTAGCAAATAATTATACTATTTTTTTTATATAATCCTAGATAAGATATTTTTTTGAGCTTATAGAAAACAGGGCTGAATATAAATATTATCATTTCACTTTGGATTTTTTGAAACGCTGTATAATTTCATAAATATGTTTGTTAATAATGATAATATGAAATCATTTAAATGTCAATAAAATGTAAATATTTTTTTATTAAATCTGGTTTTCATATATTTTCTTTATAAAGTCAAAATTTATCATTAATTTATGGTTACATGTATTAGATACAATATGACATTTTGATATTTACCCTGAGACATTAAGTACACATACAGTAATATTTTCTTTTGCCTGGACATTCAAATGCTATTATATATTATAACATTGCAATATAAAAGGGAAAGGGTGATGTTTACATTAAAAGACACTTTAGAATTATTTGTTTACTTATTCTAAATATATTTTGAGATCAATAAAATGCCACTTTGATTTTGAGGTATATTTATTTGAAATATGCACACATGTAATAGATGAGTCTTAGATATAAATATGTGTTTCTTTTATAAGTTTAGCTAGCCAAAAATGAGAGATTTATTATTATGGATCTATTATTTATAGTTACACTTTTTGACTTGATCAGTTTATAGATAATATTAAATAAGAAAAGCTGCTCTCACATCCCCATTATGTTTATGCATATGATAGTTTTGCCGCCCATATATGTGAAACATTTGAGGAGCCACCTTTCCACATTATTTACTATTACAATATATGTTATCAAAGAAATTATTATACTGTGCTTCCAATGCACACCAGTGAAGCTATTATTTTAATTGTATTAATTCTGGCTTAGTGCTTTTGGAGCATATTTGCCCCCATATTCATAGCCTGTATCACTCTTTATTCTGTTTTATCATTAGTGTATGCAAATGCATGCAAATTAGGTAACCAGTCCATTTCTTGAAATTGAGAAGCAGGAATTTCATGTTGATGGCCTTCAGGTCGTTTGCAATGAAATATAATTTTTTTATTTTTTGTTTGGCATCATTTCTTTCCAAGCACATGATTTTGGCACTAGTGGGTTCAAATCTGTGATTAGATGTTTTTTGGTGTTCTAGGAATATCAAACTGCCTTAGATTTTGGTACACAATCTATTATATATGTACATGTGTTGATCTACTCTGGTGGTGACAGTAGCCCAAGTTTCCCAAGGGTACATAGCCCCACAGCTGGCTTGTATGCATGTTATCTTATATACCATCTGGGGGATTTGGTCTGGATTGATTTCATCTTTAGAGTTGTTAATAAGTCTGTTAGTAGCTATAATTCTTCCTCAAGCTACAAATTATAAGCATTCTAAATACTGAGTAATGGATCAATAATATAATGAATCCATCTATTCTTGGAGGTCTGATATTTGTAAGTGTATTTTTGTCAACACTGCTGTAATTCAGAGTAATTATATAAGACTGGAGGCAGAATTCCCCCTTTAACACATTCATTATAATAATTACATATGATTTAACATGTGCATTTTAAATTAAACATAACTTCATCTATAGGTAAACAAAAGGAATAAATCATCCTTTCTCATACTATGAATTAAAAATCACCTTAAATATTGAATAAAGGATCATAAATAGAATGAATCCACTAATTTGTGGAGTTCTGATATTTATAAACTTACCTTTGTCAGTATTCTCTTTTTAATTCAAAGTGAGAATAATATATCAGCATGAAAAAAATGATTTATTCTGTTTGTTTACATATATATTGAGCTAAGTTTAATTTAATGTTTACATATTAAATCTTATTTAATTATTGTAATCAAAGTGTTAAAAGAGACACTTCATCTTTACCCTTAGAGAACTGATTATGGGTTTAATAACTATTAATTACCATATTTCATCTGGATAATATATTAATTTTATTCTGAATTACCAACACTGTTATGCATATGTAGATCAGAATTCTAAAAATAGGTGTATTCATTTTATTCCTGATCCTTTATTCAATATTTAATGGAGAGTAATTTAATCTCTTTGTTTTCATATAATTGAGCTATGTTAAATTTAATGTGTGTGTATATATATATATTGTGCCAGTCAAAACATGCTTATCCATCTAACATGAGCTGGAACTCACAAAATGTACTTCAAACCCAGTCAAGCCCGAGATTTAGGTCAGGGACCAATCTGGATTCGAACCCACTCTCCAAGCACCAGATCTGACACCCAACGGATAACATAACAATGGTAGCACACGAGATTTAATTCTTCATCTGGCCCACTAGCAAATTGGAGAAAACAAGAAGACTCATCGACTTAAACATCTATATAAGCAACTTAAACACTAAAGACATTCCAAAGATAAAATCTAATATAATTAGTTAATAGGGGTTTTACTAATGAAAAGCTATGGGCAATTAGTGAATTGGATTGATTTAATAATGAGACAGAAACTGATATATGATGAATTAAAATATATTTATTGACAATTGTTGTTGGCAAATGCACACAGGCATTTCATTTATCAAGTAACATTCTCTAGACGATTTGAACAATAATTGATGTTGGCAAATAGGTTTGTGGCTATGATTCAATGGAGCCAAATATCCTGCTATACAACTAATCACTACATTAACTTATTTGTTATGTCCTTTTATAATCAGTTCGAGTGGCTCTTTTACGTAAAATCAAACCAAGTCTGGAGTGAAGCTTAATAATACGTCTTAATTATAATAAATTTATATTAACTAAGGGCTTTTAAAGCGTCCCAGATAGCTTTAGATCGAACGGGTTTTCAAGAATGCTTCGGATCAACGCCGAAGACTGCATATTAGGGAGGGAAGAGTTGGCTATGACGATTTTACTAATATGCTAGGCACAAGTAAAGTATAATAATAAAGTGGTTCTGCGGATGGAAGAATAGTTTTAGGGTTTTTGTGACAAACAACGGTTTACCCAATAACTGGTTGTCATGCTGCAAAAGGAAACCTTTATTTGGTTCATAAGAAGCGGGGGACTTACGTGCTAATCTGGCCCGTAGCTCAGACTTCGCTACTGCACTACCCTATAAGAGAAGATGTGCTGGCAATGCCGTGGCTCCATCTTATATATAAAACAGCACAACGAGAAAAACATTAATAAGTTTCACATCTGCCAAGCCGAAGGATATTATAAATGAAATATCACATATTAAATGAATACAAGTTTATCAGCTTGATCAAAAGAGCCAACTCTTCTGTAGCATGAGAAATATGTATATGCTACTGACGGGAATATATACAAAACTTTACTTTATCCCGTTCAATCTCTTTAGTTATCTATAACAACTAAACTTTTAAAAAGGAGGAAAAGTATATTTAATAAGGGACTTACGAATACTTTACTAAAAAATATACTTATGATTGCACTCCAGGCTAGTTTAATCTTTAGTAATATAATAATTAAAGGTTGAAAAGCCACATTTTATATTTATATTAATTAATTTACAAAATGACAAAATATGAATTTGGGTTTCGAAACAGCGCACGAAATGACGCTATATAAATAATAATACGAAGATGTTAAATTTATATGTTTAAAAACATATTCTATAATTAAATGCACGCCGTTTCGAAACATAGGCACAACTAATAATAATTAAAAATAAGCAAAAGAAAAGCAAAATATAACTGCAGTGATTAAATTATATAGCAAAACATTAATTAACACAGAAATTTACAAAAGTATTTCATATTATAGAATTTAAAGATTATTTGAAAAACAATTTAGAAAGAAGTTTCGATAATATGGTTAGCTAACCTGTTTTTGAAGAAATCATGATTGTTTTTTAAATTCACAGAGCTCTGCTATTTTAAATAATATTATAACAGTTCTATAGCTGGACTGGATAGATTCGAGCTGGAATGAAGGTGAGTTCTTTGGCGGCTTATGGTATGTTCTTGTTCAGTTGCGAGATGATTTAAAATAGTGTTGGAACAAAGGCAATTCCCTTTTAGTGGCTTATGACATTTTTTATTTGGTGTAAGCTTCTTGGTTGTTGCTTCGGCATTTGATGGATTGAACTTGGCGTTCCATCACGGGAATTGCAGCAATTCTTGCCTGACTTTAGCCAGACATGGTAAAATTACACAATTTTGACTTCTGAGATTAACAGCTATTCAACAGCAAGATGGAGTCTATCTTCCCGCTTAAAATAAGCCCTATTTATACATTTTGACTAAACTTTAACACCTTTTTGGAATTTCATTTGCCTCGGGACCAATTGACTTTTAATTAAATAAAATAATATAATCCAATTTCTGCAACAGATAACGTCTCCGAGGTGTTATATTTAATTTACTTTAAAAAATTATTAAAACATATAAATTATATAATTTGATTCAGTTTCATTAATTAAATTCCTTTTTAGGTGTTATAGAATGTTAAAGCTTAGCAGAAGGAACGGTATTCTGATTTAATGATAAAGACTTTTGTGCAAACAAAAATCAATCAGTAAACTAGATTTTACTTTTTACCCGGGTGCGTCACTAATTGATTTCTTGTTTACACAAAATTCTCATTTTTAATTATAAACAGATTTTTATTTTACTGAAATAAATAACTTTTAACATATTTGTTTTTACCAAATTATTTGTTTAAAAAAAAGCAAATTTAAAGAAAATACTTTAGTTTCAATTATATATGTAAAACCTTAAATCAGAAAGCTGTTAAATATATATTTTAAAGAAAACATTTTACAGGATCTTTATTTAAACTTAAATATATATATATATATCATTCCAATGTTTAACTTATCCATCCACATACGAATATAATAGCGAATATAATTAAGAATTGACTGAAAATTTATAAAACATTTTATAATAATTTATGAGCATTTCTCCGCTATAATTTTATCAAACCTGTCTAATTATAGCGTGTTTTCGTAAGTAAATGGATGATGCCATTCAAGCGGCCATTGTAGCAAAGTTTTCCCGCTCGACTTATATATTACATTTTTACATTTAAAATAGGTTCGAAACTAGTTCAGACGAGTAGGTCATTAGGTTGATGGTGAAACGGAAAGGGATTGGAGGTTTCCATTTCAATATATATATATATATATTGTAATAAGAATACAGACTTTCAATCCACAATGTACTTTCAGTTAATTCCTTAACTTTCCTCAACTACTTTTAAATTAAAAAAACTTAATGAAGCAAACATCATCAACTCAAAACCATGAATCCTTAATTTTAAGGTTAGCTACATGTCTATTAATTGTATTGATTTTATTTCTATTTATTAATATGGCCTCCTTAATTTTTCATTTACTATAGTTTTTGTCTTCATAAAATCTTAACACTTTCAAGATCAAGCTTAAATTTATATTTATATGTCCTTTCATGATACAAGAAAATTGAAGCAGTCATTAAATCATTATTATTTTTACTTTTCACATTCTTGTATAATAATTCATGCTCCTTTAATTTTTTTCTCAATACTGCACCTTGATTCACCTATATAAGATAACATACATCTACAAAAAATTTGATACACAACATTATTTTTTTGCTTGACAGGTATGACACTTTTAGAATTATTCACTAACTTCTTAACCCAAACTAAATGTCACATGATGGAGAGTTGGGTATTCAATTTGAAATTTATGGAATAGATATCTATTTTCTATTATCAATCTTCAACTCTTTTAAATTCTTATAACTCTTTTTAAATTGACATAACAATACTTTATCTCAATATTTTCATATTGATATAAACCATTATATATATATATATATATTAAAAATCAGTCATATATCACATGACCTATATAGCTTGTATTACCAATATGTAATATATAAAGAGCCTGCTACTAGCTCTAAACAAGCTTAATTATTTTATTTTTTATGATAAATGCTACAAGAGAAAATACATGAAGCTTTTATCTATGATAGTCCCCATCCCCAGACCGGTTTTGAGCTATGCCTCTCATCAGTGAGGAGCTAGGACATAATTATAATTTTGCTATTAGGGTTTTGGCTATATTAAATTGCTAAGCCTACTAATATATGGGATCTCTGAATTTAGTTCAGGCTCATATAGTTAAAGAGCTGAATTTGAAAACATGTAGGTGTCTGAAGATTTGGATCTTTTTCTTAATATTTAAGAATTAGATAAATGCTTGGCTTGAGTTAATATTTTGAATCTTATGTCCTAGCTCCTCACTGATGAGAGCCATAACTCAAAACCGGTCTGGGGATGGGGACCATCTTAGATAAAGGCTTCATGTATTTTCTCTTGTAGCATTTATCATAAAAAATAAAATAATTAAGCTTGTTTAGAGCTAGTAGCAGGCTCTTTATATATTATATATACTGTAACCTATATATACTGTAACCTACAAATGACAAGTCAAAAGTGCAGGAGATGTCTAACAATCCTAATAAATTCCCTCATTAAAGGTAAATGCTAATAATAGCAATATAATAAAAAAACATAGGGTTAAACTAATCAAGCGATCAGTCAAAAGTTTAGGCTAGCTTTAATTATGCTTTAAAATAAACAAACAAGAGCAGAGTTCTAATATTCTTTTTTGAAAACAACTCTTAAAATCTTATGCAGCACATTACACAAAAGGTTAGCTTACTTCAAATGTACTTCATCAAACAAATTTTATCAAGTAAATTAAATCTTATATGCAAAATAAAGTATAAACCAATTAATTATTATACCACAATGATTTTTTTAAAATAATCAGATCTCAGACATCGTTATCCTTTCTTAAAATAATTCAAATATTATATGCTACATAATTCTTTCTTAAAATTATTTTGATCTCAGATCTCAGGGGTTTTTTTTAAATGATTTTTTTTAATAAGCAAATAATCTTATTCTTCTTTTAATTTCTTAAATCAACAAAGAATGTAATGTAGTCATAATAACAATAATAAGATATAATCTCAGTACACCAAATAATTATTAATTTTAAAATCAAGCATAATAATCTTTGTGATACTAAAAGTAAGAAAAGAGCTTTGTTACTACTACCTATATATCACCCAACAAGTTCTCTTCAAATCTTATATCAAAATAAAATTTAAAAAATGCTATAATCTGAATCCAGGCGATGTTTCGGGGAATACAAAGGCAAAAATTAATAATGAAAATAATATTTATTTACAATAATGAACATGGAAAAATAAACATCAAGTTATTTTAATAAAATTTATAAGTTATACAATTCTCCCAATAAAAAATAAAATTGTAAGTTACAGTTGAAATAGTAATAAGTAAATCAAAAATCTTAATATGACTTCTTGTGAATTCATTAACGTTCTCTCATTTAATAAACTCACTTTCAGTTACATATGTTCCTATAAGAAATATTTAATAATTATAAATAAGACAAATCTTACCATTTGTGGACCTCAATAAATTTCGAAGATGTATACATTTTTATAGCCACATAAACAATTATAAATTTAGTAATAAAATATTTTATCAAGTTTTAAAAAATATCATGGATATGAAGCTGTCCATATCAACAATATCAATGCATCAAAAACATCAAGGGTACAAATAAAGACATGGTTCACATCACACACCACCTTCAAAACACATCAAAAGCCAGTATGAAGTCATGGTTGGGCCTCATGCATGACTTTAATAAAATATCATTTAGAAAAACATGAAGTATTGGAAAATGAAGACAAAAATAAGATAATAGAAGAGGGCAATAAAGAATTAAGACCTTGCCTCTAATCTTAATATACAAGAATAAATTATCAAAAAGAGAGGGATTGCTTAAATATAGCATCCTATGCTGAATTTCAATAAAGACATAATAAAAGCTCACTGGCATAATAAAACAGTCTATAAAATAAAGATAGTGCTACTATATCCTATAATAATAATGAATCAGTTTTACATACATGATATGTAAAACTGATAAAATATGGCAATAATAGCAATATATATATATATTTATGGCAAAACAATAATAAAACACTTACATTAACTTCATGAACTCTTCATACATTTATTCATATTACAAAAAAATCAAGTCAGATTTCTCATGACCTAATTTAATAAGCTTGTATTTACAAATGATATATATAGAACTTGCAAAATAAGCTCTTAACAAGCTTTGTAGAATATCCCTAACCTCAGACCAGTTTCTGGTACTGGCATCCTCAGTGAAATGCTAGGATATTCTAATGCTTGAATATCCTAGCACCTCACTGAGGATGTCAGTAGCAGAAACCGGTCTGAGGTTGGGGTTATTCACATTCTAAATATCTCCAACAAGACAAGTAATAAATTGTAAAATATTCATCACAATAGTAATATTGGCACAACTTGACATGAGATGCATATTAAAACCATGCATAAAATAATACATAGAAAAATAGTGAACATAATGCATGTATAATTAAGTCTTAAAACTAAATATTTATACTCATTTTGCGAATTTACAATTAACAGACCTTAAGACTTAATTTTTTCTCATGTGTCATAGCATCAGCCGGGAAGCGAACCCACTAACCTGGGACAACTGCTTGTAAAGCAGCTGTCACTGACCTCTCAACCACCAATGCTTAATTTTCAATATCATTAAACAGCTTACAGCCAAATAAGGAATACTTAGACATACTGAAGACTTTACAAAATTTCCATACAATATTTCAGGTTAAAATTAATAGCACGCAAATAAAATAAGAGGTAAGTGTAATTGTAAATCACTGACATAACTAAAACATTTATTCTAAGCAATTAATGTAATATTCATTTAATATTATAATGCTAAGCACTTAAATAAAAAATAAACTGAATGGCATAAATATTGCGTATGTATGTTTTTAAATATAGCACATTCAATAAATACTTAACATTGTAGCATGTTTAATAAATAATACTCATTGTAGATATAACACATTAAATAAATGATAGTGCATGTTTCCTTTTGTAAAATATAATTTGTAGCTCTATGATTGGTATTAATAAAGAGCAAATGCATTTTAAATAGAATGTTGAAGAACTATATAAACATATTTTATTATAATAATATGGATCAATAAATTCCAAGAGATTGTAAAAGACCCAGAAAGAGACCACATGTGAGATGGATGAATGAAATAAAAAAGTGTGCAGTGGTGATGTGGAGAAGAGAAGCTAAAGATCAGAGAAGATGGCTTGAACTTGGAAAGACCTTCAACCTGCAGTGGATTGATAATGGTTAATGATGATGATGATGAAATATAATGTTGAGGAGCTATAAGAAATTTTTAATGAGCACAAAAATCATCTCATTGAAGATAATATACATGGTAAAATAAAGAGCAGGTTCCATGAGTTAATGATATGTAATCTTTATATTTTCTTGACAATAAAATATTTTTAAATAGCAAGTAAGCATATTTAACAAATGTAAGTCTTTATTGTCAAAACATACATAAGTAAGAAGTGATATGCAGTTAATAAATACCCTTTAAGATAGATAAAATCTTGATTTGCACAATAACATTTATTCGACATAGCAATTTTATTTCTCATTCTAAGACAAAGCAAATATTAATTATTAGCAGTCAAATGAAGACGAACCTTTATAAAAATTGCATAAATAACATCTATTTCTAAACATACTTATAGTAAAATGATTCATAATGTTTAAAATATTTCATGTATCCAATTTCCTAAATGAAACAAATGTTTCATTCCTTTTAAGATAATTCAAATGTGATAATTTTAAAAATAGCATTTTAAAATATGTAGACATATAATTAACTGGTTACTTTTAAATAAGCATTCATACATTGATAATAAATATTTACGTATTATTTTATGATTTACAGGGTCCTACTATTTTAGCTAACAGTTGTAAATTATACAAAAAAGAAAAAATATTTCTCTGAAGCAATAGTAAACATTTTAAAATAGTATATCACATTTAAAGTTCTTATAAAACAGCTTCTAAATTCCTTCCAAAGTTAATGAAAAATATTTTAAACATTCTGGCATTCAATAAAGAAATTACCACTTTTATAATAAAATTTAAATATGATAAAACAAAGAAATTGAAATCAACTAAATCTTTAGCAATGAAATACCTACAGTATGAATTTACTGGTGTCATATAGCAGTGAGACAACAGGCTGCTTCCATCTATGGTGATGTAAAGTTTGAAGTAATTAAGAGGGTAAATTATCAGCCTGAATAGATGATTATTTTAGCAATGCATAGCTTTGTTTCAACTAATAAATAATAAATTGTTATAAAAAATTATTATTTGAATGTGCTAAAGAAAATATTGATGTCTGTGTGGACAGTGTGACTGTCAAGATTTAAATGGGATAAATCATGTGATACCCAATTATGGATGAGATTGACAACAGTGTCTCAACCACTAATTAATATAAGTGACCTAATTAAGCTGAGAAATCATAACTTTTTAGTTGCTAAGTTAAAAATTCTAAAACTAGCCTTAATTAAAAATGCTTTGGAAAATTCCAAAGACAAACTAATCGTTACATCATTTTTTATAACAATTATTTAACAGATAATTTAACAAAATGAAAGTTATTGTAGTAATAAGATAAAAATATATTTATTCAACTACATATTTTGTTAATATTCTCAGAACATTACATTTTATTGAATTAAAATATCAGATATTTTCAATAGAAAAATAATATAAGACAAAACCAGTAAATTACTTTTAAAATATTACTTTTTTTAAGAAGAAAGCACTTTCAAATAATTAATAAATTCCATGCATGCTTACACACAAAAAAAGACAACTTTTAAAAATAACTAATTTAAAACAATTAATATTTAGACTGCTAAAATATTGGAAAATATATTCCTTGTCTAATAATTACAATTCCACTAACACTTTTATAAACTGTAATTTTAAATAAACTAGCTTAGGCATTTAAAACTCATTTAATAGTTTATTTATTGATAACTTTAATTTAATAAAAAATGCAATAACTAATTAAGAATTCTTTTAATTATTTGTCACTATAATAAGTTTATGAATAAGTTATATTTTAAAATAAGTAATGACTTATACATTTACACATCCAATTATAAAGAAGTTAAATTAATAAACTAAAATTATTATTACACTTACATAAGATTGTTTTAAACTAAATATGTTATAATAGCAACTATAACATTATTAAATGAATTACAAATATCTTATGATTACTATTGTAGCAATAATTATTTATTCAATGGAAAATAAACTTTGTAAATTATTTTTTAAATACATTATTTTTTAAATATACTATCACAAAACTTAATATAAAGTTTTGCAGTAAGAACAAAATGTTACAATATATATATATTAATAGGTGAAAAAACTGAGGGAAATAAACATTTTGATAAGCCTCATATTGTGAATGCTGAACTACTTCAAGTTAAATTTCATTTCTCATCTCACACTGAGTCACATTATTGTTTGAGATATAGCGATTTTTCTTTCAAAAGTTAACTTTGATAATCGCGATTGCTAGTTCATCGAAATATCGGATTGTAATGCAAAATAATACACAGATTATTCCCCAAAACAATTATTTATGTACATCATACAATCATGAAAACATTAAATATTATATATATATATTAAATGTAAAATTACAATACCCAATATAAATAAGTCAATTATTTTATATAGAAAATATTATATATAAAAACTTAAATAATTAACGGTATAAACAATATTATAATTTAAATTCTTTTGAAGCGCTTTCGATTATGTAGTAATTTTCATCAGCTTTAACTGAATTTCAATTTTTTTTAAACTTAACATTACATATATTTTCGTAAGATGTGTATTCTTTGACCATGAAAAAACATATAATTATAGGTCTACATTTAATAGTAATAAAATAAAAATATTAATGGAAGAAAGGAATCATAAAAGAAGAAAATTAAAGAGGCAATTTTGATTGATAAATATAAGGATGATGTTATTAATAGGCAAGTTGCAAATACAGCCATACACAGTTTATGAAACTATACGTAACATTAAGTTTAAAAAAAAATTGAAATTCAGTTAAAGCTGAAGAGGATTACTACATAATTGAAAGTGCTTCAAAAGAATTTAAATTATAATATTGTTTATACCATTAATTATTTAAAAATATATATATATGCATATCATAAGCTGAATTAGAAAATTCAAATCAACAATCAAGAATGTTAAGACATTTTACCAACACCCTCTGTTAACAAATATAAACTCTGAACTTCAAACAGCTAAACCCAAAAGCTGTTTGAAGTTTAGAATTTATGTTTATTCACAGAGGGTGTCGCTGAAATATTTTAATATCTATGATAATAGTAAGGAAAGTAGTTTACTGTTTAAGGCTTAAACAGGATTTTTAGCAACAAGAGAATATACACGTAAATGGAAAAATGTGAACAGTTTAGTCTGCAAGTTGTGTAAGAAAGCAAAAACGGTACAAATAGTGAAGTTGTGCAAGAATAAATATAAACAAAATGATTATTCAGAAAGTGGGTTATTGGTTTTTATGCTGAGTTTGGGAAAAATAAAAGGGATTTAGATATAAAGGCCATGGAGTTGACAAAGATTATGTTATAGAAATGGGATGGAGTAGGATAGAGAAGAATATGGAAAAAACTTTGGGTAGGAAATGGAAGGGGAAGGTAAAGTGGCTAACAGGTTTCTCTGGGTGTATTGGCTGAGAGATTCCTGACTCCATATAAGGAGAAGTCACAGCACATTGCATCACATCATTGATTGATGATTTGTGTGTGTGTATATATATATATATATTAAATAAAATAAAGTCATGCACACATAAATAAGAGTTTTATTATTTAATTGCAGATGTTATAATAGCTTATAGCATTTTCCATGTAGTACATCACACTCACGTCTTTTAATTGTTGTAAAGTAATCATATTACTTATTTATCAGTGTTTAGTTAGTAATTGGATTGTAAATATCCCAAAGAATACTTAATTAAATGATGTTTAATTTTTTATTAATGAATTTATCACTAATCTGAATATATTCTATTAGCAGGTAACTTATTACAGTAACAGATATGATCTTTGTTAATATACTAATATGGGATAAGAATAAGTAAAATAGAATTAAATGAAAATTAAACATCAGTAACACTAAAGTTAATTGAGTGTCTAACAAAGCTTATTTCGATTATAAAGATTCTATATGATAAAGAGTTATTTTATATAGAAAATATGAGGCGTTTGAAATGAAAACTGTTCTAAAATACATGTATGTTAGCTACAATTCTTTTTATTTTTATGATAGCACTTTTTAAAAACTGTTTATAAGTAGCTCACGAGTCAGACTTATACGTTATAGAATTGATGATGAATTTTTAATTTAAATTAATTGAAAGCAAAAAAAAAGAGTATTTTTTTAAAAACTTCCTACATAAAATATGATCACAATAGTGCAATCAAAGCCAATTCTAAAGTCAAAGATCTACATAGTATAGATGAATACTTTCATTGCAATAAATGAGGAAGTTGGTTTAGTAATTATTGTTTAAAAATTGTTATTTTCAGAAGCTGATGATAAATTTTTGACAACTTTTAGTCTGGATATTTATAAAAGTTGAGAATGTGAAACAATTTAAATATCTTGATAACTGCTAAGTAAGAAAGATATTTAAATGTTAAGATGCAGTGCAGATGCTAATGTAAAACCACCAGACCACCACATGATCACCATTTCCTTTGCTTACACAACAAGCTGATATTAGCAGTAGAAAACTCTCCATACAGTAGCACCATTCTGTGCAAGTTTAGTAATTGATGGATGTAGGAATGTTTGTGCATAAATTCCTCCTCTAGTGCCTACTTATCTAATATTTCCAGACTAGTTTCTAGCTCCTCAGTGATGAAAGCCACAAGCTAAAAACTAGTCTGGGAATATTGGATGAGTAGTCACTAGATAGGAATTTTATACACAAATCTTTCTGTTTTCACTTATTAAGGCTTGCACTAGGTGGCACTAATGTATGGAGAATTTACTATAGATTCTAAGGTGTTGCTATTACTTTTAACATATTAAAAAATAAGACATTTTGTTGCAGTGTTATAATTACTACAGCTAAATTATTTACAAATAAAGCATATATTTTAGCCAATCAATTGTATGAATGTGAATCTTCAACCCCCCTAAATATAATATAAATACATTAGAAATTTTTTATTCAAGAATGCTCAATAACATTTAAAAATAAAATGAAAAAAGAATCTTGAGATTGGTGGATATGATTTTGTAGGCTACACTATTATAAAATTATATTTTTAATGCATTAGATATATAAAATGAATGAACAATGCAAGATTATCTATAAAGAATATTTCATGGTAAACTTGATCATGGTTTTCATGGGAGAGGAAGATTCCATTTATGTTTTGAATATTATCTCAAAGACACTTTAATGCAGAGCAATACAGATTGCTTTCAATTAAATTCTACAGCTGTGAATAAAATATAAAAGTTCTTTAATTAAAAAAAAATATTTAAAACTTTCAGAAATAATTTTTTGTTGACGTAGCATTAAAAATTCATCTTTAGTTCTGTTTATGCTGCTTCTTCTTTTCCTTCTTCTTCCCTTGAAAGACAACATAAATGGACAAGGATGTGCTAAAACGACCATGCTTTAAAAGTAAATGGAATCACTTTCAATCACTTTTAAAAAAGTTCTTCCAAGGAAAATATTATCTCGAAAAAATCCTTTAATTTTTGAAATAAAATATTTCTAAGAATTTTTTAAAAATGTTACCTTTAAGCACAGCTCTATTTTTTAACTCCATTTTCTAACATAAATGAAGGTAATAAACCATTAAACATCACATGATCACCATTTATTATGCTTGTTCATATCTGTTATTAAAACAGGCAAAACTCTTCATACAGTAGTGTCACTCAGAAAAAGACAGAGTAATCAATGGATGCCAGAAAGTTTGTGCATAAAATTCTATCTAGTGCCTACTTATCCAAAATTTCCAGACTAGTTTCTAACTTGTGGCTTTCATCAGTGAATAACCTTGGATCTGAAAGCACTGCACAGCACAATGCTTTCAGATCCAAGGCCCTTCACTGATGAAAGCAACAAGCTAGAAACTAGTCTGGGGATATTGGATGAGTAGGCACTAGATAGGGATTTTATGTGCAAGTCTTCTGGTATCCATTGATTACTCTGGATTGCACTGAGTGGCACTACTCTATGGAGACTTTTGTTTGTTTTAATAAATGAGAGTGTTTATGATACAGGTTTTGGTACAAAGAAGCAAAGTACATATATGGTATGAAACAGCAAATCTATTATTTTTCAGTGGATGATAGTTTACTACCATGATGCTCATATGCACAATAGAGTGAGTTAAACATCTATTTATTGCTATTTATAATGTTATATTTATTACACACGAATGGCTGCCAATGTATTAGATCTGGTATTTAATGACATTTTTTGCTTTACAATATTTATTTTTTATACAGTTTCTTTTTTATTATTTTTGTTGCAAATGGATTTAGTTTGTTTTATTTTTATTGGAAATTTCCCAAGAGATTTTATTCTGAAAATAAACAGTATATTTGATTATTTTTTAGAATTCCTTAAATAAAGTAAATAAATTCACTTTATTATATTATATTTATATATATTTGGGTTACATAACATTTATGACAGATGTATATATATATATATATATGTAATATTATTATTACTCAATGTCAGTATTTTTTCAAAGCAATATATGTAATTATATAATTGAATATTTATAAATACAGTAATTTATCCACTTCGGAGCACTTTTGATTATTCTAGTAACCTTTGTCTAATGTTAGTTGACAAAGGTTACTAGGATAATCGAAAGTGCTCCCAAGTGGATAAAATTTTTAATTATCTAATTACTGTATTTATAAATATTCAATTATATAATTATATATACATTATGCATACCATATGTAATAGCTAACCATATTATGAAGACTTTTTTACAATACCTAAATAAAAAAAGAAATATTCATGAGGCTTACTTCCTATCTAAGAATAGCTACATACCCAACATCTTTAAATAATTAGAAATCTTGCTGGGTTTTCTATTGGTGAGCTTATTATAATGGAATATAACTTTGTAAAATTTATACTTAATTTTTTGGGGAAAAAAAAAGATTTTTCTGAATTCAAATTTTAGATCATGGTCATGATAGATTTGTTAACATCACCATCCATGATAGCTTTCATTATATACTTATATGTTTTATGTTATATATTTTTTGTATGCTTTTCTTTTTAATATTATCAAATACATTGATTTTTTTAATAGTTTTATTATTAAATTTCCAAAGTTTCAACCACTTTATATATAGATGATCATCTTCAGGATTTTATTATACTATGCATATTAAAATTATGTATATGATAAAACTAACTAAATAAAGTAAAACAGAAAAAAATATTAAAATTAAATTTTTCTTATTATTCTACAAATTCTATTATTATATGTTCACCATTTTCTATCATCTAATATTAAATTTTGCTTATCTTTAGAAAGATTCAAACTTTATTTTAACTTTCCAAACACATTCAGCTGTTAGTAGTAGCACACAGTTAGTATATAACACAAATTTTGAATGATATTACTCTGCTGTCTTTTTCAGGTGTTGATGGATTGACCAGTGAAAATATGGGCATGTGACTTGAACCTGGATCCATAGTTTCAGAATATTAAATTTAAGATAAAACTCTGAGATTTCCTGTTAAAAGCACAATTCAGGAGAAATGTACATATTTTCTATGAAGGTCATTTTGATTTGTCCACTGTTTCTTAAAAGAAAGGTCAATTATTGGCTTCTAGTCATTATGTGATATTATACTAGACAGACATATGAGGTTATTTGATATTTTTATGTGATCAGCTTCTAAAAATGTTTTTTTTTACTTTTGTTCTATCCAATATTATTGTACTTTCCTAAATTGAACATCTATTATTGGTCAATGACCTGTATTTATATAATTAAATAAAAAGATTGTTTAATGAAAATATTAAGGATTGTTATATATATAAATTCTTTTCTTAGAAATAACATATTTTTGATTACTTTATAAGCTATACTTTATATCCATTTAAATACTAATTTTATACAATTGTTATAATATTTCATTTTAACAATTGTAAAATATATTTCATTTCAACAATGACATAAATATTTACACCACACTATATCTTTTTGACATATATGTGTTCAGGTGTATCAGTGTTATGAGATAGAGTGGAGAGTGGTTAGTGTGAAAGTCTGGGCTCATATACCCTATATATTACACACTAAAATGTAAATCTGCAATTGCTGACATTATATATGTTTTTATTTAATCTTATTATAAATATAAATTTTCATTTAAATATGTCTTATATACACATGTATAAATGAAAAACTGTATGTATGAAAATATTTACTTACATAAAACAAATAGAATAAAACTTAGGTTTAATAAAATAGTAATAACTAGTTTAAAGTGCATGTGCTGTTATCTTATCTTAATGCCTTAAAATTTTAATATGATTTTTTAAAAAGTAAATTGTGTTTTAAAAAAACAATAGTAATTTAAATATGAGAAGATGGGGAAAGAATATTTGTTTATTTCAAATGCATTTTGATATATTTTATCATATATATTTTAAATATTTTAAACAATTAATAGTTAGAATTTATTTATTCTAAATATATGTGTGGGAGATGATAATCTGGACCAACTGATAAGTGCTGGTTTAGCACAAATATATATATATATATATATTGGTGATTATTTATCTTTTCCGCATGTGTGTGGTCATGTGTATCAGTTATATGAGATAGTATGGATAGTTGAAGGGTGCTTGAAAATCTGAGTTCAATTCCCCTATACTTATTCTAAATATATAAAAATATATTTAATTGCTTCTGAAACTTTTGTTGGAATGATGTTTGAATGTAAAAATATTTAAAAACGTTATTCTAAAATGTCCATAATTTGTTTATTCCACTACTTAATATCATTGAACTAACTAACTAAATAGAATTTAAAACCAATTAATAAAAATTAATAAGTGACATTAAGCTAAAGAAAAATTCTTTTGAGTTCGATTTTTGTTTTGAATTTTCAATTTAAAATTTAAAACTAGAACTCTAATTAATAATGATAATGGTTGTTAAAAAGTTATGTATTTACCATGCCAAAATTAATTGCTTTTCTTCGTAATGTTCTTTATGACATTTAAGATAAACTTAGCAATTTTTAATGTAACTTTGAGCTATCTCAAGTGTCTATATTATCTGTATGCCAACATATCATTACCGTCATTGCCAAGGATTAATTACTATGAAAGTTTGAAATGAAATCAAACATCAGGTTACCCAAAGGTATTATTTTAAATGACAAAATTAATATGCTTCACACAATACATTTTCAGATTAATATTTATATTCATGTGTTTGGATTTGATAAACATTTTTTGCATATAAGTTATCATTTGAAAATTTTGATTATCTCTTAACATAAAAAGAAATTTTTGTTTATTTTTATTCGCTAATTTCTAAACAATATTTATTTTTAGAACAGTGTATGTGATAGTCGTATGAATTTATTTATTAAATATATATGAAGATGTAAGTAAATGGTCATATAAATAAATTATTTTTTATGCCTCTAAAGAAGGGGGAATAACAAGATATCAGCATATACTTGTAGTTGAAGTAGATAAAAATTACAATTTATCCAACCCCTTCAAACACTTTTTAGAAAAACTCTTTATTTGTGCATATATACATATATCTTATGTTTTGACTGTCCTGCAGTCTTCTTCAGAGCTTTGATATAATGATATATAGCTTTGAAGAAGACTGCAAAACAGTTGAAACATAAAGTGTATGTATATATGTAGAAATAAAGAGTTTTGCTAAAAAGTGTTTGAAGAGGTTTGCATAAATTGTAGTTATAGGACATTACAGCAAAATAAAAAAAGTGTGATTTTTGTAGATAAAAATTATTGAAATAATACTTAGAATTTTTAAGTCTTGAAATAGAAATGGAGCAAAGCCAGAAATCCTGTCATTATTCCAAAATTTATTGATGTTAGTTAATTATCTTGTTTGTTTGTGTACTTATTTACTAATTTACTTATTTACATTTATAGAAATATTTTAAAAACCCAATGACTAGTTATTCCTTTTAAAATTCCTCAAACTATATTAGTCAATAATTTATACTTTCAGCCAGACTTAAGCAAATGTAATTTTTATGCAAGATAATTTAATTTTCATTAAATGCATTCACTACACGTGTTTATTCATTGTGTTTTACTTTAAATACACACACATGCATGTTTTTTTGCATTTCCAGTGGTATAAATAAAATTGCAGCTAATTATAGATATTATATAGTTTAATTTCATTTAAGTAGCAGAAAAAAAAAACTTTAATATTAATCTTTTGTTCTGATTTTTTGAAATAATAAAAATATATTATTTTTATTAATTTAAATCTGTCTTTGTATTTTTTTATGTAGTGAAGATTTATAAAACTTACTTGATGCATATTATATTAAACTGACTTACTTTGCATTACACATGTATAAGAACTCGGATATATAGCTATAATGGTGCAGAATAAGAAGGGGTGACAAGGGATTACTTGATCCCATAATTGGGTAATCATTTGTAAAGGTAAACAACATATTAGGGCTTAGCATAACATTTACAGCTTTCTTAAACACTTTATCAATACTCTTTATTTATATCAAAACTAACAGTTTCGACTGTCCTGCAGTCATCATCAGAGCTCTTTACAATTTTTAAATACTTTATCAATATTCTTTATTTATATCAAAACTAACAGTTTGGATATAAATAAAGAATATTGATAAAGTGTTTAAGAAAGGTGTAAATGGTATGATATGTTAAAGTAGAAATCAATACATAGGAAATGGAAGAAGAAGGTTATATTACGGCTTAATACTGAGATGGGAAACCATCATCATCTCCATAGACTAATCAAAAAGAAACATATGAAAGGAATAAACATGAGATTAGCTTAAACAAAATATAAGTTGTGACATCAGCATTACAAAAGAAGAAGAATCATTAATCATCAGCATTATACAATCAACAAATCATAAAATCAGTCAATCATGTGACTGGATTAGAAATGAGTCCACTAGAAATAAAAAAGGTACATTACAGACAGGCAACTTAACCACTGCCAAACTTGGGGCATATTATATAAATAATGTAGATGCACAGACTTAACTGCTAATCCACCAGAATATAACAGTAAAAATAATGATGTGATACAGAAACATTTTGGACATCATCAATCCTTTGGCCATATAGTACCATTAATGCACTGATCAACTATAAACTTAATTTCTAATCATAATAAATATAAAATATAGTGCATGGACTTTAATGGGTATACCCTTGTGCCATCCAGGATTATTAACTGGATGTGCTAAACACTAACATTCACCTTTAATCTCCATAAGTAACCATTCTGCAGTAACCTGGTTCAGAAAGCAGGAATATTACAATCTATTACTCTCAACAAGAGATAAATATAACAACTTATTCTAAATAATTTTAAATATTATATAGGTTTAATCTGCTATAATTAAATAATTTTACTGGGATAATTTAAAAATCCCTAAACTCTAAGTTGTATTAAAATCAAATCACACAAAGCAAAAATTCATGTAACTGATAGCTGGAGGAATAAAACTTTAAAATTAAAAATATTTTTAAACAATTATTTAATAACTTAATACTAATAAATATAAAATGGCATGATAATATGAAATTTTAAACATTTACTTTATCAAAAAAAAAATCATAAAAATTATATTAACCACTTGATTTCTATTCATTGAATTAATTAGCTTTAAATTCATTGAGTTATTTCTTTAAATAACCAAATGATGGAAAAACAACATTTTTAAAATCAAAGATAACAGTCTTTAAATTAGCTTAACTAATCATTTGTTAAATTTTGGAGGGAAAAATAAATAAATTAAAAGACAAACATATTTTAAAATAAAATTTAATAAAATTAAAATTTTCAAAAACACCTTCATAGTCTTGATAAGAAAAATTGAATGAAGTAAAAAAATATGTTTCATAAAAAATATGAAGTTATTGAAATTATTCACAATTATCAATTTTTGATTTTATAAAATTATTACTTTAAAAAAATCCTTTTAAATTAACTAAAAATGGAAATATAATGTGAACATAAAATACCTTTAACCATAATTTTACTTTTATTTGAAGTTCTTTTTCTAGTTATAACTCCCAGTTTTTCTAGATACATTTTCTTCTTGAAGGCTTCTGCACAATGCACATGATTAATTTGCCCTATTTTTGTAAACAGCATTTCCAGGTTAACAAACAGCAACAAAATTACACATTTTTTCTGACAAAATTTACCAGGTGATGTTAATACATATATGCTCATGCTCTTAGTTGAAAACAAGATTAAAGATTACTTTAGGTTACTTTTCTTCTTTACATTTTGTTCCAGTGAAGGCAGAATATATGAAGGAAAATGATTTAGCTTTTAACTGAATTTAGCACATGATTTTTATTGTAGAAATGATTTTTATAACTAAACTCATAGTATACTAATAGCTTTGTTAAAACATCAATAGCTTAAATAAGATTTCTGCTTCTTTCTTCTTCAGCAGTTGGATCAAGAGTTTTTCTCCATGTTCTTTGATGATGCTTTAAGACTGACCTTTTCTTACCTGACACTTCAGTCTTCTCACTTATTGATACCCTTTTAACTTTGGAACAATCCTGCCTCAATACTGTTCAGTTCAGCTGTACTGTCACTAGGTGATGCTGCAGTACCCATCAAGAACCATACAAGCGATAAATTTATATCGAAGAAATTATTCAAAAACAAGTAAAATACAAAACAGAAATTAGTGAAAACAACTAAAATAGAACCCCTCCAATTTCTAAATTGTATTTGTAATATCCAAATTGGAAATTTGTATCAAAGAAATTGCTCAAAAATAAATAAAATACAAAAACAGAAATTGGTCAAAACAAGTAAAATAGAAAATACATCAGTCAAAAATAACTCAAGTATAACAAATGTATAAAAAATAACTGAACTACATAAAACACAAACACCCCCCTTTGCCACCACAAATTTGTAAATCTGATTCATAACATCCAAGTTGCTGAAATGAAATGCAACAACACACACACACAAAACCCCACAAATTTATACATTTGATACATAAAAAAAGAAACATATTAGATCATAACTTGCACATTTTAAAATTATTATTTTACAATTATTGAAAAAATACTTACAAAAGATAGACATCATGAGCAATAGGCTTGTCACATTAAAAATATAATTGCTTGGGTCATGCTATATTAAAACACAAGCAAAAAAAACTCAATAAGATCATAAGTCACAAATTTTAAAATTATTGAAAAAATACTGGCAAAATATAGGCCTCATAGGCAATGGCAGGTAAGAGGGAAAATGTAGAATGCGTCACATTAAAAGTTGCAAAATGAAATGTGATGTAATAAACCTTTCATATGAAAAATATAATGGCTTGGGCAGACAAATTTAATCAAAATGTAACTGAACTAGTTTTTTTGAAATACCTGCTTAGTTTTCTTATGACATATTAATTATTTTGGAGTGCTAGAAATACAATTTGTTGGGATTATTTATATTTTTTGATGACATTAATATGGATTTTTTTCATGCAAACAAATACATCATTGGCAGTTTGAAAGTAGGCAAAAAGAACATTCAAATTTTGAGGCTTTTTGGAGAAATTAAGAATCATTTACTTTTTAAGACACTAACAAGAAAATTTGTTGCTATAAGTTTGTTTTTTTATAATTCAATTTCCAATTTCAGAAGAATTAATAAATGGCGAAATTTATACATTTCCACATACAAAACAGATACTATATTAGTATTTATTAGATATTGACAAATCAACAGATTCCTGGTGTATCATATAAATAGCATTTCTTCAGAATAACCTATTATAGATTTACTTTTTCAAAAGCACACTCATTCTTGTAATACTGTAGTCCAGTATTACACCACTAATCTAATTTAACTTCTTTCACTATCAGCTTTTACAAACATTTTTCTAATTAATTAGATCATCCCTTAATATAATAGGACAGTTTTACCCTGAGTAAGGAATGCTTATTAATCTCTTTTGCTTCCAAAAATAACCTCAACGGATTTATCTTTATCATAGTTTAAAGCAGTGGGATTCAACCTTTTCATATCTGCAGACCAGCAAAAATAAGGATAAGATTTCACAGACTGGCAAAAGTCTTCAGAAAAATTTTCTTAAAGATGTAAACTGCTTAGCCTTAGATGAGCATAATTGTTATAATTGACCAAAACAACACACTAGTTACTGTGTATTGTAATAGTGTTGCTTACCTTCACATGCTGAACACCCCTTTTTGAGTTGTGCAGTCATACTGTTACAGAAAACAGTACAATACCAATCATTCTCATTAATGTGGCTTCATTGCTATGTTTATTATTTCATTGTTAAAACATCCAAGAATAAAATGTTATCACCTGAATGTTGAGAAATATCACAGCTAGTGTAATTACATGACAATGATTATGATAAATGTAATATCTGTATTTAATGTTAAATATTCAAGATGAAGTTATATATATGGAGTTTGTATAATAAAAAAACTTTTTTTTTTTAATTTTGAATTTTTTTAGAAAAAAAAAATTTACTTCTCCCCTCCCCTCATAAACATCTGTGACAACTAGAAAAATAAATTAATTTATGGATGACTGTTTAGATTTTGTTTTCGTTCTGTTTCTTTTTTTTTTAATTGGGTAAAAATGAGATGAAAAAATAAATAAAAATTGTTTACATTAATTAAAAGTTTAAAATCTTATTATTTTGTTATTACAAACTTTCCTGCAAGTCTAGCATGGACTGGCAGAAAAACTTCTGTGACCCGGTGCTGGTCCACAGACTAATGGTTGAAGACCACTGGTTTAAAGCATCAATAACTTACTCATTATTTTCCAGGGTCTAACTTTCAATTAAAGTTGCAGTCACAGGAAATATCATAGTTCAACAATTCTAATCTTAGTTACTAAAGATAGATTCTTACATCTGAAAAACTTTTATACACTTTTCATTCTAATGCTGGCCCCTTTTATTCTGCAAATCAGCTGCCAATTTTATCACTATATCTTTTTTTAGCTATAATCCAATCATTTGATTTAATAAAACCTGTTAGTTTCTTTATTTTCAGTCATAAATTTTGGATTTTCATCAAATTCTAAAGTTGTTAATGTTTCTAAGACCAATTCTAAATTCATATTGGTCTTCATCCAAACTAACTTACCTCATTATATATTCAGAGCATAATTATTTTATTAATGTGAAATCAATCTGTTTCATCATAGTCTACCTGAAGTTTCTAGTCTGACAGATGAATTTCTCAAGAGTTTATAAGAAGTTTAAGTGCAAAAGGGACAAAACTAGAAATGATCTAAGGACCTTAGGTTCAAAGTCTGTATTATTATAATCCATGAAACATAACTTTCTTTGTGTTATTCTATACATTTTCGATTATCCAATGTACATCAGAAATAATATTTGTTTCTTTAATTTTACTAAAAGCATCTTCTATGTGTGGTTATCTTTCAATGCAAGGCTTTAATTGGTGCTAAATATTTTTTAACACAATCTTATTTTTCAAGTACTTTAAAAGGTAATACTTTATATATTCTCTCAAACTTGCTTCCTTTTGATATAAAAATAAAAATTAATTTATTTCAATCCATAAACTGTTTTCCAAATTAAGCAACATAATATGATCAGTACTTTTCTTCTTCAGTTTTTGGCAAAATTTTCTAATGCAATATAAATTCCAGTAATCCGACTTCATCTTCCATCATTATGAGTTCTGTGCAAGGTACATCACCAAAGGTCTTTTGGTTGATAGCTTTGTGACATAGCTCTTAAATATTATTTTCATCTCTGATCTTTTTTAACTTTTTTATAGTATATCATGAGCATTTTCCAGCATTAAAACTTCCTTTTTTTTCTCATGTCCCAGCTGGGAAGTGAACCTGCTAACCCGGGACAAGGACCTCTCGGACACCAATGCTTGACTTCGTTTTTACATTGTAATTATCTGAAAGGCAATTCTTGATTTTTACAATGTTGTTTCCATTTTTAATATAATTGCGAAAAATTCTTAGAATTCCTGAATATTGTTTGAATGTTCCTATTGTGATCTATCAAAAGATTTTTATCCCTCTTTAATTCTGAGTTTTTTTCTTTGCAATTATTATTATATCTTCTAGAAGATTGCCATTTTCATTTTCCTGATTAACTTAGTCAAGTTCTTCCCAAGTTTCTCTTCAATTATTCCTTTCACTTTTATTCACAATTCAGCAAATAATAGTGAGAAAATATAAATTTAAGATGAAAAATTATGAAATCATAATAGTAAAATTAATTGATTATAAATATTCTGAATAATTTACATTTGAATACCTTACGGGCTAACAGTCTATTTCATTTTTTTTTTTTTTTTGCCAATACAAAAGCTTAGATATCATAGGATAAATTTATAAGTGAAAAAACTTTTTTTCAGTAACAAACTAACTAATTCTTTTATAGTAAGTTATTAAATTTATTAATACACATGTATAATGACTCCTTACATTACATGATCTCCATTTCTTTAGGCTAACACAAAACTGTTAAACGGTAGCAACATTTTCCCTTACAATAGTGAGCCATCAAGCAAACTCTAGTGATCAATAGAAACTAGATATTGTGTGTCATAACCCCTATCCACTGCTTTTTCATTCAATATCCCCACACTAGTTTTTAGCCAAATTGTTTTACTTTATCGAAATATTGCTGAGAGATAACTTAGTCAAGCTTAACACTTTAACTCTCAAATTGATTTAAAAAAAGAATCATACAATAATTAAATAAGTAGTATATGAAAAATTAAGTTTTTCCTCCTTAAAAAAAGAATCTTTAATAAATATTTAACCTAATATGTTATTCTGTAAAAATATAAATAACAGCATTGCAAACATATTTTTTTAAAATATATTAAGAATCTATCATTTCATTGTAAATTAAATATAAGAGACTTAATTTTTTACTAAAGCTTGCTGTTAAATTATTCCATCGTTTTTGTATTTTTTAAACCAACAAATAATCACTGTTGAACTACCTTCTTTCTTTAAATAAATGTTTCCTAAAGCTTGCTGTTAAATTATGTCATCGTTGTTGTATTTTTTTTAATCTGCTAATATTAGTTAAGTGAACAAGCTTCTCTAAATAATTTTGCTCCAAAAGCCTCAAAATTTGAATGCTTCTCTAAAAGATCTTGAGCTTCTCTACTCCACTTCACCCCTGCACATTTTATTTCATCCATCCATCTCACATGTGGTCTCCTTCTGGTTCTTTTACAATCTTGTGGAATCCAGATTAAGATTTCAATTCTACATCTATTATAATCTTTTCTAGCAATATGTCCAGCCCAACTCCACTTCAGTCTTTTAATTTTTTCAATGAGGTCAATAACACCTGTCTGGTCTGAAGTTTCTATGTTGCTCTTCTATTAAGGGTCCAAGTTACAGATTCATAAGTAAGAATTGGTAAACCACATTTATTAAAAACCTTCCTTTTCAAACACATAGGCATATTTCTTTTTAGTATCAAGTTATTTCAACCAAAAGCACTCCAACCAAGTTTAATTCTATGATTAATTTCATCTATTAGGTTTACATCCATATTAATAATCTGATCAAGGTATTTGTAACTGTTAACTTCTTCTAACTCATCATAATCAATCTTAATTTTCATATTTTGAGAAAATCCATTGAACATTACTTTAGTCTTTTTAACATTTATCTTTAGTTCTACTTTCCTACTTTCATCTGATAACTCCTCCAATATTTCCTGCAGCTCTAAAGCATTATTTGAAAAAACAACTATATCATCTGCAAACTCTAAATGACTTAAATAATCTCCATTTACTTTCATTTCTTTAGCTTCCCATTTTAATCCACAAAATACTTCTTGCAGCACTGCTATAAAAAGTTTTTGAGATATGGAGTCATCCTATCTTACACCCTTCTCAATATTGCCTTTTCTAAAATTATTATATAATCTAAGTATTGCTGTTGCATTTTTATAAATATTCTTTAAAATATGACAATATCCTGAATCTATACCTTGATGATGCTTTAATCACTGAAGAAATGTTTATAGAATCAAATGCCTTTTCATAATCGACAAATCCAAAACATAATAGCAACTCATATTCATTTCTCCTTTCTATAACCTCTCAATACCTGGATGTGATCTACTGTACTAAACCAGTATTAAGTCCATATTGTTCTCTTGGTTGATGGAAATCCAATGTTCTCTGTAGATGAGTTGTAATTATCTCAGTAAAAATTTTGCATAAAACTGATAAAAGGCTGATAGGTCTGTAATTTCTAATATCTTTTTATCACCTTTTAAAAATATTAATATTAATACTGCATTCTTCCAATCATCTGGTACATCTTTATCATTTAGACATTTGGCAATATAACTTTGCTAAAAACATTTCTATTTCTTCACCTGCTTCTTTTAATATATCTATTATAATTCCATCGTTACCTGAAGCCTTTCCTTTTTTCATAAATTTAATTGCATTTCTCACTATTTTATTTAAAATTCTGGGCAATTCACAAGATATAATAGATATAGGAGGTACTTGTTCTTTATTATTATGTAATTTTTTGATAGAAGTTTTCTATCCATTTCATGATGTCTTCTCTCTTTTTACTAATAATTCCATCTTTTTTTCTTATTGCAGATATAAATTTCCTATAAATACTAAAATGTTGTTTTACACTCTTGAGATTTTTATTCTCTTCTACAGCTGCTAGTTCACAGTTATACTTTCTTATATCATTTTCAACTCTTTTCTGCACCATTTTACAAAATTTGAGATATTCAATTCCTTTTAATGCATCATTTTTGTATATCTTCATATTGCCTCTTTTCTTCATAAATTCTCTAGTCTCAGTAGAAATTTTATTGGTCAATTGCTTCTTTTTTCTACCAGCTATCTTTGTTGCAGTTTTTAAAAGTGTAACAGTTATTTTCATATTAATTATATTCAAACCTGAATCATGTTCAAAATCTACTAATACTTGAAACTGAATTGTATTTTCTAATTTAAATTCATTAGAATGTTTCTGAAGATTAAGAATATCAACTGTAATATTATTTTTCTTAATAAATTTTGTCTCTCAAGTTTTGCATTAACACATATCTTACATTTTAGTAATTGATTATCACTTCCTGTGTTAAATTTATTAAGAACATTACATTCTTAAAATATGTATTTTCTGATTGTCAAAATATAATCCAATTCTGCTGTACCTTCATTTGGATGCTTCCATATCCATTTCCTTTCAACATTTTTCTCAAAAAAACATTCTTAATGTAAAGTTTTTATTTTTCTGCAAACTCCACAAGTCTATGTTCTCTCTCATTTCTATTACCATAAACAAAATTACCTACAACACTTTCATCTCTCAATTGTTTACCAATTCCTGCATTAAAGACTTCCATAAAAATTTCAAAATGTTGTTTATTCTGATCAAAAGCCTTTTGTACATCCATATAAAAATATTCTACTACTTTATCACTATGAGAACTTGTTGAGGCATAAACCTGAATTATCTGCATTTGATATCTGCTATTAAGTTGTATAACTAATCTTGCCACTCTGTCCGATATACCATCAATCTCCCCCATGTTGTTCTTCCACTTTTTATTTATAATGAATCCTAATCCCCTTGTATTTCCAATATTTGTGCCTTTATAGTAGAGTACATGTTCACTTTTTAAATAAATTGTCTCTTTATGTTTTCTTCTAACTTCACAAAGTCCAATAATATCCCAGTTAATATAAGCCAGTTCTTCTAGTTTTTATAATCTTTCTTTACTTGAAAGTGATCTGCAGTTTTAAGTACCTAAATAAAATGTTATTATCAAATGGCAGCCTGGGTCCATGATCAGGGGATTCTTAACACCTTTCACCTTCAGCCATCAACTGCTGCCTTGGTTGGTGACTTTACAGCCTCCTGGGAATAAGGGCCATGATTTATTTTTATCTGTCATAATTGTATATATCCATTGAAAAATATTTATCATTTACACATACATTTATTATGCCTTATCAGGCATCTGAGAAGAAATATCATGGTGTTTCTTGATCTTAAACTCAGAGGTAAAAATCCAATAGACTCACCACACTGGCTAATGCGTGCTGTTGAGCAGCCCATCCATGTTCCTATACTATATGAATAATCACATAGCAGCTGCAACGACAAGAACGTATGGAGTGGACATTGGGAATTTGCCCTGCTCGGTTTCTTTAAGGCCTCCAATGAAATATATATATTTAAAGAATAATATAATTCCAATTTTGAATCTAACCACAGATCATACAATATAAATCGCAGTGTCATTTAATTTTTAAAACTTTTAAAAAATAGATTGCAGAAGCTTGCTTTCAATTACTAAAATGTAATCCATTTTTTATTTTATGCAAACTTAAAATAAATTTATTAACTCCCAGTAATAAATTATTTCAATATTTTAACTTTCGCTAATTGATATTAACGTGGAACAAATTACTTTCTCTATTATAAAACAACTTATTTATTTAATTTTTTCTTCTTACTATTTTATTTCATCTAAATGGAAAATAAACTGTCTATTACGTTTCAATTCGTGGTCTTTAAACACTAACAAGGTGTTTGCATTATTTGTTTTATTTACTTTAGTCTTCTAATATAATAAATGTTCTTTATATCTTTTTTTTCAATAAACCCCGCGATTCATTAATATATAATGTTTCAATAATTAAAACTATGCTTTTGCAATTTATTTACTATTTATTGTTTTAAAAGTTAAACTGAACCGTAATTTATTTATTTTATGTCTTTGTTGCCGTTTATTTTGATGTTATATATGTGATTTTTTATTTTTCGCATATTCATTATCTCGAACGTAATTAAATTATTATATAATACAGTACATCTACCCGTTCACTTTAAGTAATTCCTTAAACTTTTATATTCAAACATTTCGCTTTTTGCTTAAATTAGAATTTAAATTGCTTGTTCTTTTTCAAAAACTTGTAGTCTTTCTATATGTACATTTTTTTAGTTATTTGTATTCGATTTCATTTTTGTATTCAAAACTTTATATAAACATTTGGTAATCACACAATATGAAAAAAAATGATTTCGTTTTTGATCGGAATTTAAATGATTATATATAAATTGTAACGTGATAGAATAATTTACACTACGAACGTTTTCATAAAGAAAAAAGTGTTGGTTAAAAAGAAAATTCCGGATAACCAAGTAGTTTTAGAGTTTTCACATTTTATATATTATAAAAAGAAGAAAAAACAAGTAAAGAATGCTTTTTTAAAAAAAAAAAACAAGTTTTAAAAAAATTTATAATATATTAGATAACTGTTAGAAAAAGAAAACTTAAAATTTGATATTATTACCCACTTTCATTCCCTTTCTTTCTGTTTCTCTATATGTATATAAACTTTCCACAGACAAAAAGATATGAATACTGTTTTCATATATGCAGGCAGGTACGCAGTTGCTTGTTAAGACTATACACTGATTTTTAATCCAAATTTACCTTATATCATCTGGATGATATGAGAGCTTCTAAATCTGTTATTAGAATTACTGATATGGGAATAACTACTAAATTACATATTTCATCGAAAAATGCAGCAGCAGCAACAACAACAACAACAATAATAATAATAATAATAATATCAACAACAATTATTATTATTATTATTATTATTATTATTAATGTCCCAACTATTTGAATAGGATTACCATTTGCATCATTTGCCTTCAGCTCTGTTTTTACTACTTTTGGTTGTTTTCTGACATTTTTGATTTGCTCAGACCAGTCCCTTTGCAATATGATGGATACTCTGGCTCCACTGTCTATCTTCATTTCTATAGATTTGTTGCATATCTCTACTGCCAACATTATTTTGCTGATTGCTTTTGATTTCCACCTTGTTCATTTCGGTAAAACATTCCGATTTGCTATAGTTATTTGCTGTCGATTTGTTATTAGCCTTTGTTTTATTGTTAGTATGGCAAACTTTAGCTAGGGGGTCAATCTTCCCACATTTGTTGTATTTTGCATTTTTCCAACTGCATTCACATGAAATGTGTTCAATTTTTCTGCATCAATAACATTCCGGTTTTGGAAGCTCTTCTGCTTTACTTGTTTTGCAAATTGATGATTGTTTTGTTGTTGGAACTCCTTGGAGCTGCTTAGTACCAGTTCATAGGACATCCCTCTTTTTATGGCCTCAGGATAAGTGAGTTCTGCAATAGCCAATAGCTGTTGACAGAGCTTCTTATTGTTTATATCTCATAAAAATTGTTTTAGTAAGACTTCATCTAGATAGTCTCCATAAGCACAGTTTTACACTAAATCCTGTAAGGTAGTATCAAAATCTCTACAAATTTCCCCATTCATCTGGTGTCTACCATGTAATTGAATGTGAGCAATGTGATTTGATGGCTCTGGACTAAAATGGTTATTCAACCACCTAACTATCCCAGGGTATGGTAGTCTGTCTGGCTCTACACACCTGCATAACTGGTTTACAACCTCAATAACTCCTGATACTCCAAAAAGTAGTAGTGTTTCATTTTTCTTCACATCATCTTTGATTTTATTAACCATAAAATAATATTCTAAATGCTTTTTATACTGTGGCCACTCAGAGGGACTATTAACATCGAATTCACCAATACCTGGATGTGTTGTAGCCATCTTCCTTGGTGACTCACTAAGTAACAGTTTTAATCAGTTAAACCATTCTTTCTAGGTTTTAACCTGTTCTTTTTACACTGATAGTATAATGAGGATTTTTACCATGTTTCATTTTCCCTTCGACTGTCAACTGTGCCAAATTGTATGCTAAGTTCAGGCTAAGATTTGATCACTACAATCTAGTTACTTATTATGCACCCAAAATAGTATATGTGAATTGATAAAATAAAACTCTTAAAAGCACAGTACATTAAATTATTTTAATAAAAAGATTAAAACAAGCTACAGTAAGCAATTATCTACAAGTAATTATTGTATACACATTATTATAAATAAATTCATGAGTAGTTTTACCATACATCGAATTATGCCCAAAGGTGTACTGACAAATAATAATATAGACTGGGTTGGCCTTTATCTTTACCTAGTTCCCTCTTTTGCACCTTCAGCAGGGACTATCTGGGTATGAAGGCCAGTCCAGGTCTTTCCGTTAAATTGAGGTGGACCTTTTTATATGAAGTTCACCTTCCAGACTGTGAGCATTCAGATCCACTGGACATCTTTCCCTGATAGTCATTTACCTCATTGGACATTTGTTATCTATACCTCTGATTATTTGTCTGTGGTGATACATGCTCAATCTGATTTGAATCAGGTCGGGATTTGGGCAAGTCACTATAAATTAGTGTGCACGTTTATTTTCGTGCAACATAGAGCAATGTGTAAGTTACTATTATAAATATGACCTTTTTTATATTGTGAATATGCAGTGACAATGTTTCTTTAATAACAATCAAGAGAAATATTAAAAAAAATATCAATTACTTTATTATACAATATAAAATAAATGGTAAAACTAATAATAAAAAAATTATATAAAATATCTAATAAATATTGCTATTTATTTCCTAAATCTAATTTGAACTTGGAATATGAAAAAGTGTATTATCAGACAGTGTTGTGAAGACACAAACATTAAATAGAAATAGGATATTTGTTATTTTTAAAAAAATTCCTCAATTTAAATACTGGAGGATAATTATTATTATCATAATCATAAAAGAAATGACTTATAGTCGTCCTTAATTAGTTTGTGTCACAAACTAATCTATTATCAATCAACTTCACTTAATAATGCTGAAGAAGTGTTTATTCCTTTAAGAAAAGCAAGTACAAAAATTGCTTAGCATACCTAAATGATATTTACTGCATTGGCTTATTTATTTTGCCTCGAGATCCTTTACTGGATTAAATTGCAGGATTAAACGTTAGGGGTGTTATTATACTAAAAAATATAACTAGACCATCAGACTGTTTTGCTACATACTATGTAAAAGGGAATAAGTAATATTAACATGTAAGAGTGATTGATAAATCATTCCTTACAGATTTACACATCTTTATAAGGATGGTTAACTCCATTTTAACTTTGAGGTTGAACTTAAAAACCCAGAAAACATACAATAATTGCAATATAGCACAGTTTCATATATGTTTAATAATGACTTATGTTCATGCAATCTAAACCTAAAGTGAATCACATTTAATCCCATTTAATCTCAATAATAATAATATTAAATAAAATATTATCTGTACATGACATAGTAATATCTGAAAATCTTTATTACATTAATAATAATAATAATAATAATAATAATAATAATAATAATAATCTGAAATTACAATAATAATAATAATAACAATAATAGTAACAACAACAACAACAATAACAACAATAATATAATTTTCTTCTTCCTTCTTTTCCTATGTATTGATTTCTACTTTAATATATCATACCATTTACAATATTCTGATGATGACAGCAAGACAGTCGAAACTGTTTGTTTTGATATAAATAAATAGTATTGATAAAGTGTTTAAGAAACAATGGTATGACATGTTATTATTAATAATAATAATAATAATAATAATAATAATAATAATAATAATAATAATAATAATAATAACAACAACAACAAAGACAAGAACAATAACTCCTAATGAACTAACTAACTAACTAACTAAGAAATGAACAATTATGAGAAAATGTATTAAATAATCCTCAAAAAATTATGAAGATAAAAAAATTATCCCAATGTAATATTGCTACTTGCAAAATATTTCAGAGACCTTGGAAATTTACAAAGCACTTTTAAAATAAAAGCATCACTAATGAAGATAAGCCACAAATAATTTCCCTTTGTAATATATTTCTTTCTGCACACTGCACAAAGATTAATAAATTTCATTAAAAAAACATTTATTTTTTATAGCGTGAGTTTTAAACTTTAATTTTTAAACACATTATGTTTTCAATTTTCTAATTTTTATCTAAAAATAAAAAAAAAACAAACCCAAAACACAAAAAGCATTCTTCTTTTCCAAAACCCTTTCTTGGTTTTTAAGGTTTTATTTTTTTTAAATAAAAAAAAAAAATTTATCATACGTGTTGATTCAAGGTCTGTTACATTCAATACATTAATCATTTTAAGATGGGTTATCACTTGGACATTTATCATATTTAATATTTGCTTCGAGGATTCACAATTCAGGAGTGGCATTTAAATATTTAGCTTTCCTAATCCATCATCTATTAAATGATATTTAAATATTTGGCATTGATAATCAGTAATGCAATTCCTCAAGCACTTAATACAAATTTGTATTTTATTCCAGTTTGTTCCATGCAGTGATTTGATTTATTTTAATAGATGCTATAATTTTATCCAAAAGATTATTACTAATTCCTTTTTTTATTTGAGATATAAAATTAATTTATTCATTTATGGATCTTTAATCATGATGCCAATAATTCTGATCGTATTTTAATAAAGCAAAATAGTTTAACATCCATAACAAAACGTTTTTGAATCAAAGTTCATTTCTCTAAGCAACGTTTGTATGAAGGCAGATTTAAGTTGAAAAAACATTGTTCATTTTTTTTTCTTTCATAATTAAAGATGAGATCATTCATCATATTGTCACAAATATGTATCCTATCTTGAATTATTTTTACAATAATTTGAAAATAAATATCAGCTATTTATTTGAAGCTAATAAACATATTTTTCCAAATCTATCAGCTATTTACCATTACTTTCAATTGGAGGAATCCATTGATTTATTGTTGAAATATTGAGACAGCATTCCATAAGTCAATTTGTCCATTTTTCAGTAATAGTTGACTATAATAAATGAGTTTTCTTGAAATAAAGAATTAGTGAATTAGTCAAGCATTGGTGGTCGAGAGGTCAGTGACAGCCGCTTTACAAGCAGTTGTCCCGGGTTAGCGGGTTCGCTTCCCGGCTGATGCTATGACACATGAGAAAAAAAAATTAGTGAATTAATTACAGATGGTTTCCGGTTTATTTATTGGTATCTCTCTTGCTCGTTGAATGATGACAAAGTCATTTGCATAGAAAGGGCAACAGACTAGATGTTTAGTCTAATTAACCATTATGTAGGTGATAAATGAAATGATTATTCAAGAATTTGAACTAGTTTAGGTCCTAAATGCAATAAAATTTTACAAAGACTGTTTGGATTTTTTAAAACTTCAGCTTTTATACCAGTTATCATATTGTCCATCATGCATAGGGGTTTCTTCATTTGCCTGCAAACTTTGGAAGAGGTCATCATGGTTACTGCCAGGCAAAATGTGAGAGTTAAAATTTTTGAATGAAGGTACTAAAACTTTAGAAACCCCATTCAAAAATGAAAAAATAATAATAATAATAATAATTTCAGCCTAATAATAATAATAATAATAATAATAATAATAATAATAATAATAATAATAATAATAATAATAATAATAATAATAATAATAATAATACTTTAGAAACCCCATTCAAAAATGAAAAAATAATAATAATAATAATAATTTCAGCCTTTTCATTTGCTTCACTTTTATTACTGGTTTTTGAAATAATTAAAGTATTTTTTTTAAATAAATAAATTTGTAAACTATAATATTTGTGTTAATATGAAAATATACACGTATAAATTAAATATATATAATAACCGTAAATCAAACGAATGACGAACTTTTTATCTCGATTTATTCGCTTAATAGTTCTTAGATATTTATTTAATTAAATTTCAATTAATATTTTAATGAATATCATTAAATAAATATTTTAGAAAACTAAATCAATTTTTGCTAAATAAATACATCTAAACACTTAAGCTTCCAAGCTTCCACAAATGCACACAAAATATAAAATGTAAGAATTGTTTGTTCTATTCCTCATTAAAATATTTTAGTGTTGTAATGTAGGATTTATAATTCTATTCTATAATTCTAGTTTTGAATTATATTTTGTGTATGTGTCAGTACTTATTTTGATTTATCCAGTTCAATAAATTTATTCTTTAATAAAAATAACAATGGAATATGAGCATACATATTTTACAAGTTTTTAATAATAAAATCTTACTGGAAAGCCATTCAAAAATGATATACAAAATTATATATTTCTCATCAACTTTACTGTGAGAGACAATTTAAATACAATAATGATTCTGTTCTATGCTATACAACCAATTATATCGATGAATATATTTGATTAACTATAAAAATTAAAGTCAATAAGGCTTTTACAGGTTTTTAAAAATATAGTAGCCAATTTACAGTGATACTGTAGTGTTACAATAAATATCAGAACTCAATCCCACAATTCATTTCAAAAATCCAACTTTTCATTATACTTATTGACTTTTGAAAAAAATCATAGAATTGAGCCCTGTTTTATATATATGTTATTACAATACTTTTTAATTAATGGATATTTTATATATATATGTGTGTGTGTGTGTATTAACTACATTTAGTTGATTTTTACTTGAGAAGATCTGTTTGTGTTACATGCAGTGCAAAATATTCAATAATATTTTAAATTTAAGAGTGCTACTAAATAAATCGTTGAAAATAAATGTTCAAATTAAAGAAAGTTAAAATAAACATAGACTCGTATATATTAATTAATTTAATAGACATTATAAATTACCTTATATGGAAATAAATTCCTAAGATATTAATTAACTGTAAAGATCTAAAACCTTACAGATATGGAAATAAATTCCTAAGACTAATTAATTGTATAGACCTACAATCTTACTGTATATGAAAATATATTTCTAAGAGAAATTTCATTGTATGAGAGCAAAGCAGAAGTAAAAATACTCCAAAAAAATAAGGGAACAAAAGAAGAGAGAGGTTATAAATTGATTTAAGAAAGGTCTGGGGACTCTTTCTGTGATTGCTGCTACTGTCACTGTTCCATGAGTTGTAGAGTAGCAGATCATCATTGGAGGATTTCATTCCCAGGATCTGAGCTCTAAACTGACTAGTACTTTTAACAGTACCATTTTGGTATTATTATTATTTTGAACCCCTCAAGAGGTTCTTAGAGGGTTGTGTTATAAAGACAATAGATGGTAGTCAAGGTAAAGTGAATTAATAGCTTATCTAAACAGTATAAATATTATTTGCTATTCAATAATTAACCTGTGATTTAGGCTCTCTCAAATGCAGATTTTATATTTATGTTAAAGACCTGTATAATAATTTTTGTTAATAAATTGTTATTGCTAAATATATATGTACTGTTTGTCAAGTTCATAGCATATTTGTTTGCTGGTTTCTTGGTCATAATTAGGACCACAGTAAATTATTGGTGCAGTTGCCTTGAACCTGTGAATAGTGAATAAGTTAAGAAGCTAAATAGGCAGTTACTGTTGTTCAAATCTAGGCAAATAGGAAAAAAATTAAGCCATTAGTAAGCTTCTGACATTCAGGTTTTCAAACCTAAAGAGAAAAGTACAAAATTATAGTCATTAAAGTTAGTAGTAAGGCTAATTGTTCAGTAATCAGTCATGAGTGCTTTTGGGCAGAATAGTATATCTGAATTCAAGGTTGGCAATGTGTCTGAATGGCTTTTGTATATTATGCAGTTGCAAAACTTCTTTACATTGAATGACATTGAAGATAACAAAAGGAAAGTAGCAGCACTCATGTGTTTTGTGGGTATTAAAGTAATAGAAATCACAAATAGATTATTTGGCTTGCCCATTATAAATAAAATATGAGAATCTTATTGATAAATTAAGTGATCATTTCAGTCCTCATCCCTTATGGCACATAGCTTGCTTAATCTTACAAAGAAGAAAGTAGCTAGAAGGTGAGAAAATTAAAGAATATAACACAGCTCTTAGGGAATTGATCAAAGGTTGTAGGTATGGTGAGTTTGTGGATGAAATACTCATGGACCAGTTACTATGGGGAATGTCTAATGATAGCTCAGACAACAGTTTCTCACAAAACGAGATTACATACAAGATTGCCGTTAAGTGAGGCATAGCATATGAGTTAACACTTAAACAGGCTCTGGTTTTTTGCATTAAAAGGGATGAAAACCCTAGAATGAATGGGTTTTAAACAGAACAGGACAAGTCCATGATGCTAAAAGTTGAAAAATATAAAATTGTTAGAGTAACATGTTTTTGTTACAGTAAAAGAGACCACATATCAAAAGAATGTAGGCAGCTTATACTGTCATGCTTTAAATGTGGAAAGAGGGGCACTTAGGACATATTTGCAAACATAAATGCAACTGGAAAGGCAAAAGTAAATTGTCTGTGCAAGAAAATAGGGCAGGTTTCCATATGATTAAAAACATGGGTGCCCAAGGTCTAAATCAGTTTATGATGAAGCTGAGACTTTACAGCAAAGAACTGTCAATGGAAAATGATAGTGGGCCCAAGTATTTCTCTGATGACATTCACTGACTGACTATAACTATCATCATCCAATGCTGAAAGACAAATAGAGAAAACAAACATTAGGGCACATGGTGTAAATGGAAACATGCTTAAATTAATAGGCAGTGTGACAGCACCCATTAAGCACTGTGGTATAAAAGTGAATCTATCCCTGTATATGGTCAAAGGGAAGATCAATCCCATAGTTAGAAGAAAGAAGTTCCACAAACTAGGAATCCAAATTAAAATATTCCTTTTTGATTGAGAAACAGCATACAAAAAGCCAGATTTGTTTAGGTGGAAAAATGCATGACCAGTAGTGAATAAACCTCAGGAAGTTCTGTTTGCCCCAAAACTGCAGAAATAGAAAATAGTGCCAGTAAAAGGTGTAGTAGCTCCTAAAAGAGTGGGTCATGTATTAAGCCACTGTCATTGGCAACAAAAAGACAGCTCCAGAAAAGAATTGAATCATTTCAAAAAGAGATTATTTACAAAAAGAACTAGAAACTTATAAACTAAGAGTAATAATCAATGAAGATGAAAAAATTATTAATAAAATACACATAACTGGCTGAAAAAGAGAAAAAAATATGTATAATAGGTGACAGAGTTTGGGTTCGAGATGTAATTCAGAAGAAATGGTTTAAAGGAATAATCATGAAAATGTTATCAAAAACAATAGCAATCATCCAAGTACAGGATGGGACAACATTGAGAAGACATGTAAATGATGTTCATTGGTGATTTGAAGAGATTGGAAAATTGCAGTGCCCATGCTAAAAGATGAAAATCAAAAAATACATTACACAGCTGAACCAATTGAGGATGAAGAGACAAAACCAGAAAGCTGTGACATGAAAGTCAGAAGAAAGGAATAGGAATCAGAATCAATACTAAATCTGACTGGATTAACAACTAGATCATCCAGACCCAGACATCAGATATGAAGATTGGTCAAATTCAATGACTATATGAAAGCCTTAACAATTTTCTGGAGTAAGGGGAGGAGTTCAAAATATTAAATAATATTTTAAACCTAAGAATGCTGCTAAATAAATTGTTGAAAATACATGTTCAAATTAAACGAAGTTAAAATAAACATAGATTCATGTATATATTAATAAATTGTTATTTCTAAATATATATGTGCTGTTATCTGTCGAGTTTATTGTATATTTGTTTGCTGGTCACACAGTCATAGTTGGGGGCACATCAGACAATACCACGGAACTGAAACAATTTTAGTATAAAATTTTATTTTGCTAGTATTTAATATTATGTGATTTTTTATTTCATTTATTATTATTGCTTATTATTTTAAGCAATATTTAATTATATATATATACTGTAGAAATACATAAAATAAATTAAAAAATTAAGGATCATTTACATTTTAAAACATTAAATAATAATAATAATAATAATAATAATAATAATAATAATAATAATAATAATATATAATATAGGGTATATGGGCACAGACTTTCACACCACCCACCTCTCTCCACTCTATCTAATAACACTGATACACCTAAACACATATATGCTGAAAAGATAAATAATCACAAATATACGTATTTCATGCTAAACCAGCAATCATCAGTTGGTCCAGACTATCATCTTTACACACATATATAGTATAAGTGCTCAGATTATATATTAAGATAGACAATCCTCATAGTTTAATGGACAGGCTTCAATCTACTCCACACTCCAACTCTTCAACCGTCCATCCAATTGAAAATCTTAATATATATCTGAGCACTTATACTATATATGTGTGTAAAGATGATAGTCTGGACCAACTGATGATTGCTGGTTTAGCATGAAATACGTATATTGGTGATTATTTATCTTTTCAGCATATATGTGTTTAGGTGTATCAGTGTTATTAGATAGAGTGGAGAGAGGTGGGTGGTGTGAAAGTCTGTGCTCACCAGAAAACATGCAAAAAATCTGGAGAGATGACAGTTTTAGTCACACTGTATTATAGTATTTGCTGTCTGATAGCTTTATACGCAAAAAAAAAATAATTGGCAAATTACTTTAAAGCATGTAAACATTTCAGATAATATACCCATTATCTGCTTACTTAGAAATAAGTCAATCATCAATGCAAATATAATAATTGTTTATCTTAGAGTAAACTGGTAAAAGCTTGAATATTTAGTGGAGCAGTAATTTTATGTAAATTGTATTTGCACGAAGATTGACTTTTTCCAAGACAACTGATTATGGTGGTTTGTTACTAAAATAGATAATAACATATGCCAACATCTATCTCTTCAGAATGTTTTATTCAAATATATTGTTGAATTAGATGCACATAAAAATATATAGTTTATCCGCAACTTAATATTATTATCATTAGGCACGTTCTCTCATAACCTAAGTTAGATGCATATTTTATACGGCTTTCATCAGTTCATTCATAAGAGTAATCAGAATCAGAAATTAGTTTGTTGTTTACATTAAATTTTTTGACTTTTACTGAGGCAATAAAAAAAAAAAATCATTCGAAAGCTTTTCACTTCTAAATTTTCATCTTAGTTAACGTTTTATTTGATATGTTTACTTTATACGAACACAAACGATAAGTTCTTTTGCAAACATACATTTTTTAAAAAAAAAAAAATTTCAAAATTGCGTTTTGTAAAATAAAAAACAACAACAATCATTTAATTACAAATATCATATATCCTTTTTTAGCAAAACAATTTTTCCTTCTATATAATTACACAGAAAAATATTCAATTTTAATATTATTTATTATTATTATTTTTTTAAAGTGTCATAGCATCGGTCGGAACGCGAACCCGCAACCCGGGCAACTGCCTGCAAGTGCAAGGCAGTCGCGCTGACCTCTCGACCACCAATGCAAGACAATATTATTTTATTATTTATTTGTAGAAATTTTGCATACATATATCAATATATCTCGCTAAGTGTGCTATTCTTTTTTCATCAATTTTTTGTTTGCTTTAGCGTACTTTCAGTTCCAAGCTGCTTTAATAGTGCCTTGTTATTATTCTTAACATGTACATAGGCTAATTTACATATTCCATAGGTTCGCTAATTGAATGATGTTTTTTATAACATTGTTGCTATTTGAAATTATACCAAGCCTCTTTTATGTATTGAGTGCACTGAAATGCAGTAATAGAGAATCTGATAAAAGTAATGATGTAATGAATAATCTCACAAAGCAGATTTAGACTTATATTTAAAATGTTTAGCACACATCCGATTCAATTACATTCAACTAACAAGAAAAGTCAGACAATCCTATCGCACACTAAATTTAAACCCACCAATGATGATAGACTATGGTTACTTCTGCACTACATATCACAATAACAAAAACACCTAACAAAATCTTCTCTCCTTTCATTTGAATTTCAATATCCCTTTCTCAACTATCAGACTAATCAATAATTCCAAGAATAAACTCAAAACCCACCTGAATCCCAGTTGCTGTTTATAAAATTAAATGCCCCAAAATGATTGTCAATCAATATATTAGGAAGAATCTTGAGCATACATATTTGCACACCTTTCACAACATCAATATTTATGTAAAAGAGCATCTGACAAGTCAGAATATAACTATCTTCCCAGAACACCAAAAGGCAACAGGACACAAAGTGTAAAATGAGAAAGGCTTGGTATATGTCCAGCAACACCAATGCTATAAACTGTAAAAAAAAAAAATCATTCTTCCCCTCTCCAAAAACTGGACACTCTAATTTACATAAATTCAAATACCATCAACCAGATAAATATTCCTAATTTTTTTTTCATATTCTGATCTTGATATGATTACGAGAACAAAATAAGTTTTCAAAAGCACTCAAACCAATTGTATCATTACTTTTATCAGCTTCTCTATTACTGCATTTCAGTGCAGTCTACACATATTAGAACTCATCAAGAAGTATTGGGTTTAATCATTACAAGTCTTCTTTAGTTTTCTTTTTTGCCATCATGTTCTAAGCACACTAGTTTAACATTTTGTGGATCAAAGTTGTGTTGTGTTTCATGATCGAAATATACAGACATATATTCTGAGTTTTTTTTTTTTTTTGCATTATTTGTAGTGATGAGAATTATAAAGTGATTATTTTCATTCTACTTACATAAGAAATAAATAATGATTGTGCTTTTTATACAAATATCTCCCATGGCTATCCACATTTGTAAAAACTTCACCTAAAACTCTATCTATATTTTGTTTTTATGTATGTATTTTGTAAATAAGTTCATTCATCAATAAACTAAAGGCTTAAAACTTGGAACTATGAATCACCATACATGGCCCAATAGTCAAATATTTATGTAGATGATAGCAGACAAAATGTACACACATATGAATGCATGTCTATCATATAATTAATTAAAATGAAAATTATTAAATATTAATGCATGGGTTGCTAGTCACGATTAAAAATGTGACGATTTGATGCCGCTTTCGACCATTCAAATTCCGTCACTTTTAAGGGTACGATTAAGATTTTACCGTCATTTGAAAAATTAGAAAAAGTTCTGTAAGATGCTGCCCTCCATTGAATTATTTTACAAGTAAAAAAATCAATAAAATGGTCTCGAAACTTTAACAAAAGAAGTGAGTGGTCTCTTCTTGAATCTTATTGGCTGTTACATTTCAACAACAAAGAAAATGGTTGAAAAGTTACAATTTGTTTTTGTTTCATTTCGAAAATGATAAACGAGTGTTTTAGACTATTTTAAATGTATTTTTTGACAAATTATAAATTATTTTGATAAAATATGCTAAAAATAAAATTATTTTAGAAAAATAGTTAAGACTTTAAACAAAAATTATTTACTTTTTTTGCAGCATAAAATTGGCAAAGAAATCACTGACATCATAAAACGTTTTCATTGGTTAATAATATTCATTTTACATTTTCCACTTGCAAATATTTTTATAATTATAAAGAGAAATTTATTTTTGGAAAAACTTTCATTCACTTTCATAATCTGACAAATTATTAACATACTTTTTCCAAATGAAACTAAAGTGAATATAATATTAAAAGATGAATATATTTTGATGATTGAGATTTGTGTTTTGACACGTGAGTTTGTGAATTGACCAATTAAAAGTTTAGACTTTTACTTTACTCGGCCAATAAAATAATCAGCAAAAAAGAGGTTAAAAATCAAAGTATTTATTTTTAATTTATAAACAAAACTGTATATAGTGCAGGTAGTCATTTTAGTTAACTTTTTTCTGGTCTTTAAAAAATTATCTGAATTTTCTCACTTATAAAATATATTTAATAAACGCCTCTTTTTAAATGCTAATTACAATAATTTATACATATTAATATATTATTAGAATAGTTTTCATAATGATAAAACTATTGTGAAATATATATATATATATATATATATATATATATATATATATAAATTATTTAAAATTAATTTCAAATGAATGATATATTTAAAGTAAAAGATAATAAAAAATAGTAATAAACAAGCACATTCAGATAATTATAAAAATATTGTTTTTTAAAAAAAATCAAAATGAGATTATAACTAAGTATTTTAGAAGCAATTTTGAATTTGTTATTATATTAATTATTTTGAAGTTTTAAAATGTATATATTTTTATGAATTTTGCATGATATCTTCCAGATGCAGTTCTGATAAGGACTCAATTAAAAAAGGTGTGAAAGTTGAGTTAATATATATATATATATATATATATATCAAAAATGTAAAAAGTTTTTAAATTTGAAAATAATAGTGATGATTTATTATATGAGAAACGAATAATGTGTTCACAAAAAAACAACAACAATTGGTTAGAAAGAGTGATTTATCTCAATTATTAATTGTAATATTTCTTACATTTTATTTGTTCAAAGTTTCTAAAACTTTATTTAATTAGATTAACAAGAACCAATTAGGCAAAACAGAGAGGAAATATATATTGCAGATGTAGGCCAATGATCTGTGTTTGAATTAAAAAAACATTAATTTAAAATTAAAATAAATATCATACTAAATTCTTAATTTAAACCAGTCTAGTTTAAATGAATTGCGATTTATAGTTAATATTTAAGGAAATAATTTAAGCTGCCATTTTGTTTAATTTCAATGTCTGTATCAATATTTTTGCCATACTAAAAAAAGTTTCAGATTGCTACAATATATATTTTATGTTTTCCTAATTATAATTGTCTATTATTTTTTGCTTATATGCATGACTGTGTTCAATGATAGTATCCATACACTAATAATTAGCTAAGTAAATATTTAGCATAAAATTTAAAAATAAAATAATAATAGATTCACAATTTGATATTTTTTTTTGATTCACCTGGTAAAAGGTTTTGAAAATGCTCAACCTTCATTACTGTATAAAATTTGTATTTATATTATATTAAGCTCAGTGAAATAGACTTGATGATTATTTTATTTAATTTTATAAAAAAATTAATATTCTAAAAAATCACATTTGATGTTTGTAAATATTTAAAAACTAACCTATAAATCAACACATCATATGGATCAATTGAATTCTGCTTTAAAGTATGATATTTTTTCTATAATATTGACAATATTAAAACAATCAGGTAATGATGTAGTAGATTCAATCAGATAATGATGTAATAGATGCTATCATTTTCTTTTACTATATTACAGTCATGGTTATTAATCATTATTTCTAAAAATAAAAAATAAACACATAAATAGAAAGTTTACATGTGTATTGCTTTTTGTTTTAAATAATAATAAACTAATTAGTGTGTAAAAGCAATTAAAATATTTTATAAATAAGCAAAAAGTCATTATTTATATCAAAATCATTGCTTGAAAATGAGAGCAGAAGGAAGTAAATGCCCAGAAGATGTTTTATTTTTTGAAAAACAATACTAGAATCCCATAGATCTAAGCCAACTGTCCATAACATATTTATTTCTTCAGACATTTTTTCAAATAAAGCATCCAAACAACGTTATTAGAAATTTTAGATCATAAAAACCTGGAATATAGCAATTTAAAGCTGCAGAACATACCATGTTTTTAAGAAGTAAATAAACCATGTTTTCTAATGAAGGTTAGAGCTATTGGGTTAAATAATAATTATTTAAAAATTATTTATTTATTCTAAATGAATACATTTTATAACTTTTGGAAATTTTTTAGTTTGATATTTATTATGAAAAGGCATTTGTCAAAATTTATTTTTAGATTTTGTTGTAAAATATCTGTGGTTTGTTAATTTATAGCCCGGAGATGTTTACACAATCAAATGTTATAAATTAGAATTTTTTTTCTCAAAAATGGTCATTCTATCATTCTTTTATTATTTCATGTTTCTGTAAAGTAGACAAAAGAATGCATAAATAGACAACACTTTCAGAATGGGGCAGCAATTCTGCCCAATAAATTCTTTTATTATATAATACCTCAAAATTATTACCTAAGGATCATCATGCTTCATAAAAGTAAACAATAATTTACTTCACATAAAAACAAAGAAATTTGACTATTTAACAATGTTTGTAAGTTAGTCTAAAAGAAAATTTAGCATTAAATTTGTTTATGAAAAATTTTTAATTTCAACAAAAATTTTAT